>JAHLJT010004567.1:169534070-169613234 GCA_031308135.1 Acheta domesticus
TAATGAGCAATTTTACAGCCTGGCGGCAATGGTTCTCCCACAATTTAATCCCGTTGAAATGTGTGCGCATGTTTCGTAGGATGAGACGATCATAACTTCGGATCTGGACTTGGTGGATATTTCACAGCAACCCATTACGTGGGTCGATGATGACCACATCTTGGATGAAATTTTCATGAGGACTAACCTGGATAATCTGATTGGCGGATCAATCTGCCGGATCAACAGTGAAATAACGACCGAGGTGCGCGCCACCTTTTATTCCTTCATCGTTATCTTAGCCTACATTAACAGCATAATCTTCTACATTAAAAGTTTATTTCAACTTAGACTTAGGAGTTGGAAAGGAATCCTACCAGAACGTATCCCCTTGGTTGTTTGTTGAATAAAAATAAATGTTTCGTAATAATTCCTGAAAAATTACAATGGATCGACTTATGTCCGTCATCTTCCTTAAAAAATTTGTTACTACACAACAACCGACAAAACCATGAAAAAATCGTATAGCACACGAAGTACCGAACTTTTTTTTTTTTTTTTTTCATATGACTGCTTGAAACATGAATTTAGGGAAGATTTCTTTGAGGGGGGAGAAGAATTGTTTGTTCTCTGAAGCTTTCTAAAGTACACAGTTAAAAAAATATAATTTGTCCCCTTTTGACAAACTGGACCGTTTGAAAAAGAAGGAAAAAAGGAAACAATTTTGTCCGCTTTTTTCGTCTTTCCAACCACCGTGCGGCGGCGCGTTGGCCGGTGAGAAAGCGGCGCCGCGCCGTGGCGAAGGCGGGACGAGGCGGACGAGGCGGGGCGGGGCGGGGCGGGGGCGGGGACGGGGGCGGGAGTCGCCTCATCTCTCCCGAGGAAAGCTCCGCATGGGCGCCTGCGCCGCGCCGCGCCGCGCCGCTCCACGGAGTGGGTGAAGGTTACCCCGAGAGAGGACTGCTCCGCCCACGACGCGGCGCCACCTGTGCTGCGCTGCGCTGCACTGCGCTAGGCGACGAAGGCTCTTGGGATGAAGGAGCCACTGCGGATGGCGAGCGGCGCAACGCAATTTCCGATCAGAGTGGTCGGAGACACCCTTTACTTCTTGGGCAAATTCGTGTTCCTCTCTTCAGCGAACTGAATATTCAATTTATTGTTCTAATATTTATTTGATTAATTTTAGAGATTATTTACAAATATAGAAAATTAAACTTTTCTACAAACCAGTAATAGTTATCTTCTTTGGCAATATTTAGATCCAACCATACGTTCTCCTTATGAGTTCTAATAACTCTGGAATCTCTAGAATTGTCTGTATTCTTCGTATACAGTATAATATTTTTATTATTATTATTATTATTATTATATTATTATTATAATAATAATAGTAAAATTTATAATAAAATTAGACAGCAAGATTTGTTTTAAAATTTTTACTGTAAAAACAAATCAAGGGATGTCATTATACACCAGGCACGTCAAACCGCGCCCGCACGAGCTACTTGCCCGCCTGGGGAGCGCGGCGCTCCCACGGGCACGGGCAACTTCCCCTGACTTCGAACTCATTTCCCCTTAAAGTCCAGAGAGTGTCGTTCGTTTGTCTCTGAGATTATCTGTAATTCTAAGTTCGGAAAATATCTTCACTTCCAATATCCTCCAAAAGTACACTGAAAACTTCCAACACAGTGGAATTCTGTCAATCATGTGGCAAGATAACCAGCGTCATCTCTTAGAGAAGAGATCTAGAAATCGAAAATTAATTTAAATCCAAATCAATAATCTGGAACAGGATAACTGTGTGCTAATGACAAAAGGCTCATTCCAGAAATATACATGATAAAAGTGAGTAATTATTTTCCACATTAATTATATTGTATTAGCGTAAATTCAATGCGTGATAAATACCGTATTCCTTTCGTTGAACCTCTTACAGAGTCTCACCCTTTATGAAGGTCATTGGGAAGGAAAGATTGTTGCTGTCATCCGTGCCTTACCTGCAACAAATAAGAAACTTTTATTATAAAAAGGCAAACAAAACAGGATAAGACGATAAAACAAAGTACTTTACATATGGGCTTAATTTCTGGTATCAAAATACACAACTATTTTCTCGTTACTAAATCCACAGTTAAATCAATGGCCCATTAACATTGCACATTCATTATTCTTAGTTACTTAAACTGCAGTTTAGATTGAAGCAATTCACTAATAACCCCAAAAAGCTTAATGCATTACAGTTTCTTTAAATGCAATATTTTTAATGTTTCATCAGAAAAGACACACAAGATGGGAATCAGATTTTTTTTCTTAAGTGTATCAAATATTAACGTGTGAACACTTAGCGGTACATTATTTTGTACGCAAAATTTGTTTCACACAGTGAAATATACCGGGTCTTTATCGTATCTTGCAACCCAGGTCTGGAAACACCAACTCTTGTTTTGCCAATTCGGCAACGCGTGAAATACCTTCGACACCCTTTCACTTTTAGCGAAGCCCGGTCGCGTGCCCTCAGATTTCGGGCTGAGAGAATGTGTCTAATTTTAGTTGGAAGAAAGAGAAAGCACGTATTCTGTCCTTGTTACTCTTTAACGTACTGCAGCCACTACACTGAAAAGAGTAAACGCCTGTCTCCTCATAAACGGTGGTCACTTTGAGCATTTACTCGACTGTCAGTTTTTTGTCATTTTAAGATAATTATATTTTATTACTTTTTATTAATTATTTTCAATAATTATTAAGGTACTACTTAGTTACATTTTATTAGTATTTTAATAATTTTATCGGTCACATGCGTCTTTAGCCCATTTTAACATGCAATTCTACAGGCGTGTACCTACCTGTATGTTAAGCAATTTAACATCCTTAGCATCGGGTTTTAACATCTTTGGCAACGTGAATAAACAACCATTGATTCATCGCAAGTCAAATGTTTATTAAGAAAGAAACAAGTCGGTGTAGAAAACAAATCAGATTCGAATAATTCAGAATAAAAGTAACTCATATTAGTTTTTGAGATAATTATTGTTCATTGTAATAGGTTTTAATAGTGCAGTTAAAATGTTTTTTAGGTAAATTAATTTCATTTTCCTCGCATTCCATCAAATGAAACTCTTCTTCGGTAATCATATTTACTGACGATCTGAGGTGTCGCCACTGGAAATCGACGCGCCAACTTCCTCACCGAACGTTATTTCTTTAGTTATCTTTAACTTCAGGAGAATTATTTGTATCCATCTTTTTTCAAACCACGGTATACGAATATTGTTTAAATAGATATATCGCAAGCAATACCCCACAATATCATAGTAACATGCCGCAACAACAGAATTCATATGTTTACTATCGCAGTGATTTAAATTTTTGCAAAAATCGTGAGATTGACCGATAAAATGCTGAACATACCACAAAATGTTACAGTGTTATTACTGCCTCGTCCAAATGAAAAATCTCGGCTCCGCTACGCTCCACCTCGATTTTAACTTTTGGCCCCTGCGGTAATTACTCTCATAACATTCTATGTTATGTATGTTTATTGTCTGTTACTAAAGTTTTCTTATTTGCTTAATATGCAGATTCCATAATAATAATAATAATACATTATTATTATTATTATTATTATTGTTATAAAATGAAGAGCTAGGCGGTAATATTTCACGATATATCTTTTCGATTTCTCTCTGAGGTGGCTTTACTTAATTATTCTTACGTTGCTGTAAATAAATCGATAACTCCCCTCCACATTAATATTAGTTTTGTTTCTTCAGCATACTGGGCAGAATTGCTTAAAGAGACGTTTTGTTTCCACGCTCATGACTCAGCCCACCCCACCCCACCCACTCTGTGCAGCGTGAAAAGATTTCGGCATGAGAGCCGTATACCTGCCCGCCGACACTCTTGAATAGGATCAACAAAGAAACAGGAAACTAGCTGCAGCTTATGACCTGACGGTTGCCTCCTCTGCTGTCCCGACGTGCCAGGCACGGCTGTCTTGAAAGGTGTAAAAGAGACGCTGTTGCCAAATTACCAAAACAAGAACAAGTGCTCTCAGACATGAGTTGCAAGATAAACTAAAGACCCTGTATAGATAACCAATCTGAAAGGGCAAACAAGTTCTAATAGTTTTCCTAAGTAGGTCCTATTTACTCGTGTTCATTTATTTTTGAAATCTGAAGATGTTGAAAACATGGAGCAGTAAAAACACGATGTATTCGCATGTTTAAGTGAGTTGCAAATACGATATTAAATGTGCCATGTTACACTGGATTTCACATTGAACGACCAGCTAAGCAGAAGGGTAATTATTTCGCTCTCATGGCCGATATAAACAATGGTTGATAACAACAAAATTACTGGTAAGCAGCATTTTTTCTTCAAACGACAGAAATTTGTAATTTTTCCCCAAAACAAAAGTCCACTCTTGCACCAATAACACGATAAACAACGAAAAGCCCAACTAATATGCACCCACAATAAATTAGATTATTAATAATGGATATTTTTAATAATCTCGAAGAGGCTCCGGACATTCTTTAAAAATTATGACGAATCATATGAAGTTTATTCACCGCTTCATGAGATACCTCGAGGAGTAATTAGGACAGATATGATGTTTTATGCGAGATTATTTCCATTATTTTCTCAGTAATACGTAGAGAATCAATGTCTCAACGATATTCATTACTGGCGTTTGTATGACCGACATCACTGAGGACGAAATTTAGTGTAATTTATTAAACTGCGTAATTGTCACGATGGATATCCGATAATCAAAATTAAGATTTCGAATCACCTTCCGCGCTGACCGCCCGTGGTCTAGAGGAAATCTTATTTCCAGACGCATCTGCGGCAGACATCCTCAATGGCCAAGTGGTCGTAGACGAAGGTTTTCTCTAACGGCTCTCCAGCCCGGAATGTAATTCGAATTGTAAATGAAGCCGTAAAAGCCTACATTGCAATATTCAGATTTGTTCTGATTGTCTGGATGATTGTGAACGAAAGAAGCTTGGTGAAACGTAAATAAGGCGTCAATGGTTTGACATCCGTCAAAGCTACCTGATCAGCGTTGGTGAAACCGACTTAAACAGTTCGCGTAAGATATCTACTCCCTCGACATCCATTAATGCACAAGCGATACACACGAGGAGAAACTGGGCAAACGCAGAAGACAGTTTTATGCTTATTATCGCTGCTTCAGAAAATTGGGTACTCAAATGCGAACTAGGGATTGTCATAGCCCTCAAATTTGTTTTGGCTGCGTTAGTAATTGTTACATTGATTTTCTTCTGTGCTTTCTTACACAAAGAGTGAATGTAATTTTTGTGTGTCGAAGCTGCTTGTTGAAAAGCTACTAAGTCGATGTTTTTGAAGTGGCATTCAGTGTGGTCTTCTCCCATCTCTGTGGCGTCCACCGTGTGTACAGGTTGGGTACAGTACATTCCTCGCAGGAAGTCTACTACGGGTATATTCACTTTCCGGTATTTGCATCAATCCTAACGACTTAATTCATCCAAGTGACGACAAATAAATTTAATTTTGTAATGAAAAAATTAAACAAGAAGTTTAATCGACATTTTTCCATGTAACTTTCTATTCTTGAAAATGAACGAGCTGCGCAAGTGTAATTTGTTTAAAATTTATATTTATTATGATCTTCCAAGGCATAAACAAAACTTTTTGACATAAAAATACTCAGTGGAGGTGCCACTCTAAGCCAGTGAGAAGTAAGCACCTTGACCCCAACGCCATCTGCTCATATACCTTGTTCGCCTCGCCTTTTGACCCTAACACTTCTTTCTCACGTATCTCGTTCGTGCAACAAGAAAGTCATGTGCTCGGACTTACGTAAAAACCCGTGGCCATATAAGAATAAAATTAAAACTAATTAAGATACATTAAATACTATTTATTACACTTGATTCAATTAATTGTTATTTTTGCTAATTAAAACTTTCAAGAAAGTATAATCTTGGGGTAAATCTATTAGTAATTCTCATATTTACGAAACTGGTTCACAGTTCATTACAAAGTAAGGTAAATCATACGGAAATTATCTTATATTTCACAGAACAGAAAATTCTCAGGTTCATATTTTTCTGCCTAGATCATCAAGGATCCTAAGTGAACAGGATACAAAAAGGAAACCAGAAAATAAGTCCTTTTTTTCATCGCAGAGTTTCACACAAAAATAACAAATATTTTGAAGGATGAATTAAGTGATTAAGGATGAATTAAGTGAAATAAATTTAATGATTAAAATTCACTTAATTAAGCGTAATAAATTCACTTAATTAAATCATCAATAGAGTCTCTCACATTATGTATACTACATAGATTTCAATTTACAACCACTAATTAAGATCGTTCTCTTCTAAAAGATTCGTAGTATTTTGTAATTTAATTTCCTATTATTCTTCAAATTAGACAATTTCCCATAAGCACTACATACACATACATACATAACTACAAAAGTACTATATACACATACATACACACATACATAAGTACTATATACACATACATATGTACTATATACACATACAAACATACACAAGTACTACATACACACATATACACGAGTACTTACGTACATTGGTACACAATACACGCACCCACACGCACACACACACACAACTCTTTGTGAGCTCGCAGGATCACGCCCCCGCCCATTAATCTGCATAAGTCGCGTCCGCAGGATTTGCCCTTCACGGGTGGCGTTGCGGCGTGGAAGCGCCTGCTTGGCATGCGCGGGAATGAAGGTCAAGGCGCGTCCTGCTTTGGTGCACAGCGAGCGGCGCGGCGCGGCGCGGCGCGGCACGGCCCGCGTGGCGCTAATCGCGGCGCCACTTAGCAGCTCCCGCCACGCCCACCCGCCGCACGCGCCCCGCCCCCACGCCCCCACGTCCTCGCCCTGGGCCTTGGCCGCGTCCCAGCCCGCACTCGCACCCCTGATATTGGAGTACGATGCCCGGGTCGCTAGGCCCAGACGCGAGAAAGCAACTCACTTCTTGTTCTGCGTGCCTATGATGACTCTTTTCGTTCAATTTACTGGAACTGGTTCAATTTTACAAGGAACTGGATTCTCGTGCATCTTGACCGTGCGTTTTCTCCGAAGAGCTCAAATTGTGCACTTTTGTTCTAGAAAAAACGTGCATTTCTAGCCCTCTGGTAGTCGTAATTATGGGTTGTGTGTGCGTGTGTGTATTTGCCAGGTCTGCGTAGGAATACTAGTTGAACTCTTGTGGTCATCGAAATCACGTCACGTGTTTCGAAGAGAATATAGTATTCTATCTGACGCTTCAGAAACATATCCATGCTGCAGATATCCAGACTGTATGTATTCATATAACCTACGTTGAAGTGGCCCAGTAAACCACTGAGAGTTCGTACAGGATACATAGGATGATAGCGGATACGCTCAAATTGTGCTGCAAAGGGAAGTATTGGACACATCTCCCACCAGTGCAGCCAACAACACTGAGGGTACGGACTAAAAAGATTCAGTATTCACTAAACTTTGCATTCGAGAGAACATGACTGATCACAAACGAAAATAGTAAACACTCGTAAGCTCGATTGTACTACATCTAAAGGGTTCTATTGAACGCGGTCGAATTTCCAAATCGGCAGAACATTGTCAAATCAACGTGTATTGAACGGTCGAAATGAGCCTTTGAACATAGCAATTAGTCAGTGTTTCGTTAGCTTATGAACACATCGGAGGCCTTCCACGAGAAGAGAAACCTCCGATTAGAGACCGAGAGACTTCCATGAGAGACCTCCGATTCAAGATTTTTGTCAATAGTCAGAACGAAAACATGGCAGGATGATTTTAGAAGAAATTAGGGAAAAGTGAAATAAATATATTTATTAAGTTTTAACCAGACATTGAATATATGTATTCATCTTTTACAATTATTCTCATAATTGTTCTTCTCAGAAATAAAAATATACATGTAAGTGTAGAGAAAGTAATGCAGAATTGCTGATCATTTCTGCCGTATATTAACCATCCCTCAGTAGTGAAAAAAATATGAAGTTTCTTTCACAAACATTTCATTTATAACATGTTGTCAAACATAGCTCTCAGCGAGCAGTTTTAATATTTTCGTTTCCATTGCACAATACCTACAAGTAATAAATAACAGATGGATAGCTACAGGCGGATGCCTCATTTCAACTACCGTTCGGCAGAATTGGTCGGCCGTTCGCGTCAGGAACTTTCTTCAGCCGAACGCAGATCCACACTGTCCGTTTCCCTAGGAGGGTCTGGATGACGTGTTGAAGAATCTTAGCGGGAGGGATTGCATTTCGAAGAAGGTTCGCTCTGAAGAAAAAAACTGGGGAAAAAATACTGAAGTACACAATTGAGACTTCATTTTAAGTATACATATTCGTATCTTGGTATATGAGCGATAACAGTCCATCGTTACTAAGAAATATAACTTAAGAAATATAAGTTCATTGAAACTGTCACATTCAACCAGGCGAATATTCAGCCACCGTACTGAAATTTTCTATAGCCCTTGTATCATGGAATCGCTTCTACCGGCTTTGAAGGCATCACGTAACTACACCCGCCTGTGGCGCCGCATCCACGGTCGGGCGACCTCCCAATTACAAGCCTTGCGCACACATTAATTAGTTGTGCATCGCTTACTTGAAGCGACCACGTTGTTGCGACGTCGGTGAGGAAAATAACAAACAAGCGACGCCCACCGTGCTGGAAATAAATGCACGAGGAAGAAGCAAAGAATGCAAGAAGACTTCAAATTTTCCCATGCATAATTTCCAGTTTTTTTCATATTTGTTGTTGAGTAAGAACGCGGCAGTGTTACGCACTTGGCTCTTTTGACTCATTAACTGAACGATACTGATGACGTAAGAATGTGTTACCGTGAGAACATTTCCTTGTTGCCCAGTATTTTGTCACGTGTGCTCGAATCTTTGAGATAATCGCAAGTTTAATTAAAGTAGAAAGAATATCGTTTCACTTCATCCAGTGGATTTAGAAAACACACACACGCAAGAGAACTATAAAATCCGCTTGGTACAGTATCAGATTCGGGACACAAAACTGCGTTTTTAACGAGGACATTCATAACGTAGTATATCTCAGTAGTAATTGTAAAATCTACATGATCTTGAAACGGTTAATTTGCACGAAACACGCATCGTCTACAAGAAACAAAATGCAATTCTCATTAACCTTGATTTTACTGTAAAAAAATAACTGAAATAACGAGTAGTCCACTCATGCAAGTTGACACCAAACGAATTTACAGAATCCAAAGAATTGGATTCTATGCCGCAAACACAAACAAATTTATACCACAAAGTTATTACAAAATATCACTAACACTATCACAAACTTCCTGTATGATTCGATTTCCCATTTGTAAAGTTTACTAATCATAATCAAGAGAAAATTAGAAAATACCACGTATTTTATTACAAAAATGTATTCCATTTTTAATTTATTCAGTTTCACAACATATTACAGGATGCTTGAACAAATTTTTCAGATTACAATATTTTCTAGCGAACACTTCTTGCAATAAATAAATAGTTGTTACGTTATCGCAATTAACAAGTAAATACAAGTCAGTATGTTAAGCTCAATAAAGTCAGAGAGAAATCCGCAAGTGAAACTTAAACCACCTACGTTGCGGAAGACCAAACTATACTACCACATGAGTAAGATACCTGGCAGCGTCGCAGCTGCGGAACGATTAGTGAACGGATAAGAACGTAGCAGAAAGTCATTGGATAAGATTGTCTCGCTTTGTTGGGAACGAAATGGATTTGCTGGAAACGACTACGGTTTTCCGCAATTAAGATTCCTTTTCAATCTCTTAACTCTTATTGCACTGAATTATTAAATAATCAGTAACAGGAAAACAATTCTCTAAGAATGATTTTTCGCTTCCAAAATTGAACACTTTTTCGAAGATTTTTTTTCAATTAAAAGGCTTGCAAACCGTTCTTTCTTTGTACGTGTAAATAAAACAATGAAGCACAACTAACAAATAAATATTGTCTAAAAAACGCACAAATTTGAAGTGAATTGTGCAAGTACACTCTTTCTTTTGTTGCTTGTATTCCTAGTGACTTTTCATTTTCAAAATATTCTAATCCCACCCCACTTTAGATATATTTTCATTTCAGAGGCATGGTGTGTTTTAAGAAAATGAAACCGGCACAAAGGATGCATCAGCAAGACGACACCCAAAGGATACGACTGACTAGCACGAGAACAAGCTACATAACTGGTGACAAAAAAGGGTTGGTACGCAGAGAAGGGCAGGAAGAAGCAAGGCAGAGAGTTGCAGTGGATGGTGATCATGAGAATCCAGAAAGGCGGACGAAGGTCAACACAATTTACATAGAGTCAAAGATGCGGGAAATACGTAGATTCTAGAAATAGGGAGATGGATTTCGAAGATGGGACTGTCAAGGAAAGAGAACGGGATTTTCTAGAATACAGACGGGCACTCCAATGACTTTATTTTTGATTTTAAGGCAAAGGTTTGGTTTTAATTTCACGGACGTGAGGTCTCGATATCCCGAATATGAAGGGCAAAATCATTTTTATTGAGTTATCGAATATTAGGACTTATCGAGGCTCGAGGCACTGGATTTAGAGATTTTTACTTACCCCGTATGACAAAATGTGGGGTGTGCGATAGAACTTTTCCTTTTAATCTTTTGGGGTCCAAGACAAAATGTTCTAATAAACGTGCTGAATAATCTTAAAATGTTTATTTTTTTCATTGAAATTCGTTTAAAATTTATTGGGGATACCTTTTTAAGTTGAATTCTGATTTTCCACAGTATTTTTAATGTTAGTGCCTCAAAAAATAAAATTGGAACTTAATGGAATTACAAAAACATCGATTAATCTAGTCATAAGGAATTGACGTTCTTTAATTTTTACGTTAAAACTTTCTAATATGTCTTGTACTGTAATAAATTTAGTAGATCCCAATTTTTAAGACAATTATATTTTCTTTGTATTAAATTATTAAAACACTTAACATATAAAACACAAACTCATTTTATTATAGTTAAATACATGGTTTAACTATAATGAAATAAGGTTACACAGAATTTTATGTGTTTTAAATGTTTAAATAATATTTTAATTCAAAGAAAATATAACTGGCACAAAAATTGGGATCTACTAATTTTATTAAAATGCCGTTCTTCCCATTATTTCACCAGATCCACAAATCTTACATTAATTTAATTACCATCGTACTTTATCGTAAATCTATACCCTGATAAGAACAAAGCTAAATATACGCACATCGTTAAAACTTATCAGTAAAAACAAACTTCTGGTTTTTGAGTTTCGAAATTATTACTAATCTGAAGTCAGCCAGGCGAACATTATAAAGCTAGCATTCCAAACCAGTCTGATACCGCATATAGATTCAGTGCTCCAAAGGAAAGGCAACGACCGAAAAATAGGCCGTTTTCCTTGCAACACCCAAGCACCGGAGCGTTCTTTTCAACGTCCTCATGAAATGCGACATCAAGCACGCACGTAAAAGTCACGAAGTTCGTAATATCAAGCATACAACCTGCCGTGAGAGAGAAAAGTTTTCCAAAAATACATAAAACAAAAGTATACCCAGTTTTGTGGTCTCATATTCTTCCCAGAATCTCCAGCTGCACCAGATGGTTTGCTACAAATACGCTTTCTTCATCTTCGTCCAGCCCGAACGATGAAGAAGAAAGAAGATAAGTACTTTTTATTGCAGTACTTTAATTTAATGTCCCGACTCATTATTTCTCTAAATTACGATCAATGGTAATCCACTTGTAATACCTTTGCATCAAACTGTAAATTATTCTTCTAAGTGTCACACTTTTTATTTGAAAACTCAAATATAAAAAGAAAATGTTATAGACAATTTGAAATGGACAAACGCATTTTCAAACAATGCAAGTAAATAAACAAAAAATAAATAAAATAAAAACATAGACGCATAAAAATTGATAAAATATGCCCATCTCTACTCCGAGTCTCTCTCTAGGGATTCTCACTCTAGGGATTCATGAGCAAAGAGCGAAATTCCTATCATACGCCTTATACTTAGAAGTGAAGATGATTAAGCTTCGAATTCTTAATTATATATCTAATCTGATCTTAGGTTCAGAACAACAAAATGCTACCACTATTGTTTGTTCTATATACTTACAAATTACATGTGTAAATTGTCTACAGCCTACAAAATCTATACGACCTGAACTGACAAAATGACCCGAATCTATGCGAGTCAGAGTTTTTGTTTGGAAGGTTGAAGAAGGACTGTGTTTAAAATTTAAAAAATGCGAACGTAAAGATCGTGAACAGGAGCTTTTAAATTTATATTCAAGCTTATTTAAACAAACCACACAAGAGAAATTCTCCCAAAAAAAAACAGCCAAAACTTCGGATCTCTAAAATATGTTAATGCTTGAAAAACGATTCTGTAGAATCAGTCTCCATTTCATCCACCATGGACAACCTCCAAATCCTCTCAGTGAAATCCGTCCAAGAGCTTTAAAAGGCCGAACGTGCCTCCCAGGGGGAGGTTTATTTTTATCCCCGGCGGGGCGTCCAATTTTTGCGAGGCAAACGGCGGCGGCGACCTTTTCGCCGCCTTTCGGGACAAAGCGCGCCCTGCTCGCAGCGCTGCGCGGAGCCGCGCTCGCACGTCGCGCAATCGATAACGCCCGAACGTAGGTCGAGAGACGCGCGCGCCGCGCTCCACGCTCCCGCCCGGCCCGACCTGGCCCTTCCCGCGCGCCCTAGCAACGACCTTCCCGACGACCGCGCCCTGCCAACGCACGCCGCCTGCCCTGCGAAACGTAAATGAAGCGTGGAAACAGGTGGCGAACGAAAAAAAAATTATCCTCCTTCCCACAATACAGTTTTCCAGAAATTAGTAAAAAATTAAGAAATGCTGGATAATGAAGTCGTAGACGTATATGATCGTGATTTGCAATTTATAAATTCAAAAAGAATTGACAGCACTTAAAGTGATATATGCAAACAAATTGTTGTAGTTACTGCTACGGATCTGACCGGACTCTGGAAGATGAGTAAAACCAACGAGATGAAACAATATGTAAGCGCATGAGCACAGAAATAGCTTAGATATTTTGGTCCGTCAATTCTGTATCGAAAAAGAAAAAGAGCATTAGCACGGTGTAATAGACACATTAAAGCAAGACAGTTGTGAGTTTATTTAGACCTGCCGTGGATGACAGCAGAGAAGAGCAAAAAGTTTGCGAATTAATAGCAGGAAGGAGAAGTCCGAGGAAATTCTGGAAAGACGTAATGAATAGAAGAAGACTGCCTAAGGACTACTGTTAACAAAGAAATGGAAAGTAGGTTGCGGAAGACGCCAGATTGACTGACTGACTGTGTGTTTCTGGGCCCATCAGCAGCTGTGATCATTAGTCCCGTGAGTATACAGCATGTGATAACCCAGGAAAAAAGGCTGTTCCTCAGCTGGAAAATGATACCTGGCGCCAGCTTTTACGTCGACTTGTGAGTGTTTTCACTCGCCAGATATTTCTGTCAATAGACACTGAGCTAGTCGGGACAAGCTCTAAGTTCCTGACTGAGCTACCGATGTGGGAGTGTAGTGCACGTAAGTCTATGTTTGATTTGGCGAAGGGAGGGAAGAGAACAGTGATGTGGAAAGTGAGATTGCACGATCGGGAGATCATTAGTCAAAGTACCCGCTCTGGTATCCTCCTGGTGCTAAACAGAGAAACCAAGGTAGAAGAACACTAGAAATTGTCCTCCAGCGAATTGTTAAAATTAACTTAAATATCGGAAATCCGCCTCCATCAGGACTCAGGAAATCTGCCGAGAGCTCGCTTTGTCCACCATAATTTCCTCAGGGCGAGAAGCGAATCCGTGCCCCAGCGGTGGAAGGCTAATGTTCCAGCCACTATGCCATGAGCATCCGAATGCTTTCGATAATTGACGTACCTCATCAATTCGCAAAGACTCATTGGACTCGCTGTCAGCAAGTAAACGTTCTGATGCTATCTGCCGGAAGCACGTGGATGTGGTAGGTCTATGCCATTGCAGATCTAGGGGTCAACAACCTCGTAGCTGCACGGCAGCGTTCATCGCAGCCTTTTACGCAAAGAGACTCAATGACTATTGCAGCGAGTCGTCATTATCAGCAAGCAATTTACTATTTTCTGATATCCTGGCATTTTCAAATGGGAAAAACAGTGTTAATAGCTTTATTTTATCTCTGTTTCCTTCTTATTACTTTTTCTCTTCAGTTTACGTATTAATTACACGATGCCTTCAAAAGACATTCCAAACCCAACATCGCTACTTAACCGCATTAATAATTGAAAAGACCAACGTTTATCGTCCTTTTCCCGTGATTTTAATTCGATATTTATCCAACCATATTAGAACAACCTCCAGTTTACTTGTCATGCTCTCATCTCTATCTCCTCAGTATTGATGTTGTGTTAAAGATACCCCTATCTAGCCCTTTGAAGCCATATTTGAGATGAATAGTTTTGGATGGGATGGGAATTAAAGTTTCTGAAATGATTGGACACAGAAGCGCAATAGTACAATGATAAGAGGATATGGGAAACAGGATTAGCACCGAGACAAAAACTTCCCAACGTACGCATCCCTTGTCCAACCCACCGTGTGGATTGATACTCAGGATGTTGAAATCCTGGTACCCACCGGTGGAAAGTGAGCGACGAGCCTGATCATCTTACTATTCATGACAACCTTCCTTCTCGAGTATTGACCTCCGCGACGGACTGGGCAGCCACATGGAGCAGGCCCCCCACCACCACCACCACCTCCTATATTACTAGCGCCCAGCACATCTTCAACTCGCGCGTAAGTTCCTCATTCCGCCCGCTCCCACGCCTCCCGGGCGACGACCCAACTTCACCTCCGTAGCAACGCGCTCCCTATGCACCAAATGGCGCGCCTGTCGGCGCCGCCTTCGCCACCCCTCACATTCACTACGCCGCCTCCCTCGCTCCTCCTTTGCCCCTTCGACCTTTCGCCTCGCTTTCACAGCATAGTTGTGCCGTAGACTGATTATTCACAGTACGTAACGCGGTATTTTCTACATGTAATCTACACGTAGTTTACATGGACTCTATTTACGTCGTAGACTACGTAGACAACTGTAATGTATGTCAGAACTTTATTCTTGTTCCCATACACAATGACTCAAAAAAGTTTATCAGGAGAACCTCCGCCCGATCCGCATACAATGAAAGAAAACAATGTTAACTTGAAATTTTAAATACGTTTGTTCATAATGGCAGTACTCCGTTGGGTATGATCTAATCAGTATGTAGTATTGTTTTGAATAAATTGAGTGTAATTATAAATAAATGGCTTTCGGGGTCGGAGCTTGGCCCTCGTAGTTTCGCCCCTGCCCCCAGAAAAAAAGATAATTACCGTTGTCCTACATAGATTACCTTTGTCTACGCAGGGTACGTTGTCTACGCGTTGTTTACGCGTAGACGTAGACTATGGTCTTTACGTGTAGACGCACATCACTGGTTTCCAGCGCCGCCACATCCGCCCTTGGCGCCGTCATTCCAAGTCCTCCTCCCACCCCTCCCACTCCCCCCTCCCCGCTGGCAGCTGCTAGCGCCGCACACTGCGCCGGAAGGAGGCCTTGCAAGCTTTACAGAATAAACAAAAAAACTTTAAAGAATAACAAGAATTGATATTTAAATATGTTCGGCAAAATACGGCAAGATCGCTAAAGCAGTAGTGCCGTGCCGGTCTCGTCGGACCGAAGGATCGTACGTTTGAATTCCGCCTCGAGCACGGTTGTAGGTGTTTAGTGAGTGTGTGTGTGTGTTGTCTGTGTGTAATGTGCTTGTGTGTCCCCAGTAGCTGGCGTCAGGAAGAGAATCCGGCCAGAAACATCGCCAAATCAGGATAAAAATGGAGTGTACGGAAAATAAATAAAAACAGCCTACCCCAATTAGTACCAACACTGTAGAACCGGGAAAAAAGACAAGCAAGAAAACATTTAAATAATTTCTGTCCATACTCTTTCATGTACCTTCTAGGCCCAAATATGGACGAATCAGGTCACTGTTTCATGTTAACCATTTCTTTTTATTATCAACTTTACTTGCATAAATAAAAAATGACCTAATATACACACTGGAGACATGAGGATAATCAAATATGGAAGTAAATTACATACAAAATACGCAATATTTGATTCTGTATTGTTCTAGTCGAGATGGGCATGATTTCAATAATACCTCCATTTGAATTCAAATTGAGATGCTAAGACTGGCGTCGAAGATCATAAAAAAGGTTACGAAAAAAATACCTTATTAGAAATTAGCTTTCCCTCTCCTTCAACTTTGTGACATTTTCTTACATCGCCTGAAATAAACTTTCCATTTCGACCCCCTCCCCTCTATTTATTGAGTTAAACAGAAGTATAACTTGAAATATATGTTTTATATAAATTTCAATACATTTAAAAAATAAACCTATATTATTATCATCTTTACAATTAATTTTCACTTCGCATTTAATAATAATACAAAAAAGTGGCGAGAACATTTATTTTTCATTCCCCCATTACCCCTGCTTTTATTGCAGACGAGAAACCCTCACTCTCTAAAAGCGACCATATTTTTCGAAAGCTCCCAAAACGTTTTTTGAGATTGTCGAGGAGGGCAATGAATGAGTGGGCCGGCAGCGGGACGCCGCGCCGTCACTAATTCACCGGGGGCCGCCAGCTGGCGTGCGTACGAAGCGCGGCCACTCGCGTGGCCGCGGGCGACGGGGGCGCGGAAGCCGTCGAGGCCCCGCCGCCGCCCCCGACGACGACGACGACTAATAAAAGTGTCAAGCTAACGACCCGCGACGCGACGCGATTTTATCCGTGGCGCAGCGGCCCGCCGCGCCGCGCCGCGCCGCGTCGCCAGCCGTCGGACGCACTCGTCGGGCACTTGTTGATTGCGCTCACGCTGCCTTCAGTTGTCCGCCCCGTCGGTTGAGGAGCTGCGGCGGACGATCATTGTGTGTTTGGATGAATCTACAATAAGATGCACACGGGTATGTAGAGGAATATAAAATGATGTAGCAAAAAATAAATACTATGTTAGTGCAAATGTCCGAATCCGGCTAATTTTTGAATCAGGGGTAAATGTGTCCATTTTCCAAAATGGGCAGTTAAGGCTCGAAGTAGGAGAGGTACGGTGACGAAGAATAGCATGTATTACGTGATGAACAGAAAGCTCGCAGGAAGTTTCTAAGGCTAGTGGGAACAAGGAGTGTAGTTTCGAGTTCCACTTTGCCAGTCATTATTTCTGTTTACACGATACCACTTTACCTATCCTTAATATTGTGTACCTCAAGCACCGATTTGGAACATATTCTAGAGGTAAGGTGATGAGGCTCCGGCTATTAGCTTTCGCAATTTTCAGAAAACAACCTTGAATATGTGCAAGGAATAAATTCCAACACAATTTTATGGTAAAATAAGGCAATATCTGTATCTCTATTGCGATTCTCCCTAAAATACAGTCTCACACTCCGACAATCTATCACCTTACCATTAGCCAACGACTATTGTCCAATGCCAATCAAATCACAGATTCATCAATCACAATCACAATCTCTAATCACAGACCTGCCATATTCTGGAGTTCAGCTGTAACGTACTGCAATAAAAAACAAAATCATGTGAGTGGTCTCTCAGCGGGTCTCCTCTACTGGCAACCTCAGATTCGAAGAGCCTGCAAGTGTACAGATCTCTAGTGTGTGGTTTGAGACACTATTCGGATTTACGGAGTGAATGGCGTTGGCTGGAAAACGCTGGAAGAAGATGCATTTGAAATAAAAAGTTATCGAATATCTGTACTTAAAAAAGGGTTTTTCTGATTTTGTTTTATCGCCTCGGAATGCACCAGTATTTTCTCTACATTGTTATAGGTATAATATTGACACAATTAGCTGAATATATTTATTACTCACTACCTATTTTTTAATTAATTTATTTGCGCTAGTGATATATTGCTAATAAAAAATACATTTATTTTGGAAATTCCAAGGTAGTTTCGCGCATCGTGGCTACGCCGAGTGGCTACTGCTTTCGTGACATTTTATGGCGAGGGGCAATGAGATCCAATAAAGTTCCGCATCAGCCTTCCAATAACTCACCATGACGTCGGCAAAACATCACTAAGCACTTCTCGCGCAGCTTACAAATTCTCTCCATTTTTATTTACTTCTTTCCTTATTTTTATAATTGTTTGACGGGCGTCAGCTTTGAATACTGCCCCGGGGCGGAACGAGTTTTAGCCACGTCATGTGCTCTGTTGACGCCACCCACGTCGCCAACGACGCGTCGCTTGAGGGCGCCGGAGCATTAGAACTTTCTTCTGAGCACTCATGAATGATGCATGCACCCTCCGCCATTTATTTTGACTTGTAGATGCTCATGAGGCGTAAATGCTTGCTGTGCCTAAAGAACTGAAAGCATTTTCAAGGACGCGATGGCGCGTCTCAGGAGTCTCGGGGCAATATTTCAGGCAGTAATAATGTTAAGCCACTTTAAACGGCTTTTATATTTAAACGATCCATATGCCATTTCAAAACGCTTTCTTAGATATTGGCGGAAATTTATTACTTCGAAACGAGAAAAAATAAAGCATATCTTATATGAAATATTTTACGGAAGATTTTGAGCCACAAACATTTTGTTGAGCCTAAACGATTCTGGGATAACATATTTAAATTGGGTGCAAATGTTTTTATGAGACTATCTTCAGATAAACTTATTTGAATTATCATTCAGTTAAGAAACAAAAGAATGCGAGCAAAAAAAGTGCATTACCAAAGAAGCAAAAAAAAGTTTGACAGCATAAGCATGTGCTTTTACAAGCATTATCATAACAATGCAACTTTATTAAGTGGGTCCTTTGGGACAATTCTTTTGAACATGCTAGAAAAGAAACGTGTTATTTAAACAAAGGACCTTCTTTACACATGACTGAATATCTGACGGCTCCAAGTATAGTGTAGTACAATAAATGAAAGATCTGGATGGCGATGAACATTTCAATACCTCAACTTGTTACTGTCTGCTATGTAACTTTACACAGTCTATATTTTTTCTCGTGGTGAAAATCGATCGTATGATGTTTACTCTTCAAAATACATGATTGGCTTAGAAGTTACGATGACGGCGGGAAACAAAGTCTACGGGAAAAAATCCTTGGGGCACTCGAGAAACACATTTATTGTCAATGTCATTTACAGGAATTGGGCAATCTTTTACCATCCGTTATTTTTTGTCTCGCGCAGATATTGCAAGGTCTTACGCAGTCAGATGAATGCACGTTGCGTACCATTCTCGTAGGTATTAGGTATGCTGTGACGTCATCCTCCATTCTAGCGACCCACGCCATCGCAGCTTGTACCGCCCACGCTACGATGATTCTACCTCCCACAAACACTTCACAGATACATTGCTCGCTTCGTCATGCGGAACCCACATCTGATGCCTTCACTCTTCCGAACTTTCTCACTCGCACGAGAATCGCGAAACATATAAACCTTACGAAATGCAGACAGTGCATTTTCACGTGATTGCTTCGGTCTCTTCCGGAGACTCCATGTCGTGAGCTGGAATGTTGCACAGTCTGAAATCCCGCTGACAATTCAGCACTGATGATGGTCGCGGTATGATAGGCAGAAAGTTGAAAAATCATCTCCCGACGCTGCAACGCCCGCAGAGTCGAGCGCAATCACCAGTCACGGTTGATGAATATTCGCTGGAAAATGTCTACCTTAACTCCCTAAAAACGAAGACGACCACACTCAGTATTTTCGTAATCTAAAAAATAGTTATTCTGAGGTGGGTATAGACATTTAATTTGGTGGACGGCAGGTCACGGTTCCATGTAAAAATATTTGCAAGAATAACTATAGTTGACATTCAAGAGATTCTGGGTGACAAATGGGTAAGCATTATTTTTTGACAGCAAAATTTCTTTTTTTTAAATCAGATATCTACGATCACTCAATTTTTGTAATGTAGTACGCTTTTCACCAAGATTGTTATTGAAAGGTCATGATGACCACGAACTCCTTGATGCACTGATTAAGTATTGTAGCTCATGGGGAAAATTAAGTGCGTACCTTAAGATCATGTGTTGACGTACCTCTTTCAATGAAAAATGTCCAACTCAGCATGAATGACGAATGAATTATGTTAAACACTGCAATACTTTCGAACAAAGTTTCAAGCTAGAAAACGCCTTTCCTTACAAGTGTATGGCCTGGATTGCCGATGCTTTCACGGTGTGCCTACGTCGACATTTCTATCAATTCAGTACAGAACGTGGGAGTTAACATAAACACCTGAGAAGCCAACTGGTCTTCTGAGAGGCGTATTACTCATTTTAGGTAGTTCTTGCAGGAAAGCCTCTGTTGTGGGGAGTTTGAATCAGGGTGGGAATCTGCAATTTTCACCACCAAGAGGCCTTTAAAACTACAAGAGAGGGCGTGTCGAATTAATGAATGTAAACGATATTCACTTACACAAAACAGAATGGATCCTAAGAATACTCCCGGGGTTGCTCTTTGTACAATTTTCTTGATTTGAACATTTCAAAATGTGAAAATCAAATTGAATCACATATTGTGCATTAATTGCATCCTTGGCAAAAAATAAATTACTGCAGGGGCTCTTAAGATCTCTAGAGAGGTGATTTCCGGCATCCCTCCTGATTTTAACTCAGTTATGGGGCTAAATACTCTGGTTGACTAGTTTCCAAAAAGTACGCAGCAGATAATTAATGCCAATTCCCTAAATACCGAAACATTTCTTTAAAGTACGTAGCGAGTAAGGAGGTGTACGTAGCGAGTAAGGCCAGTGTTACTGAATTTTTGGTGATTCAAACGTCTTAAAATTATAGTTTTCCCTTACACCCAATTATATTTAGTCAATGAACTTCAATGAACGGACATGGAGAAAATTGCTGAAGGAACGGACATGTGGAACATTGCTGATGAGTTTATGAGATTATTGTAAGGTGACAATTCTGTAATTTCACATTCACATTATTTCCCCTCACTCGTTTTTTTGACGTTTTGTTACTTCCGCTCATATCACCTCGTATAAACAGTAGATAACGTACGATATTCCAGATTTTCTCCTGAGTGACGTCAATCTGATAACTGCTGTTCTCCACCTTTTTGTTGTGTACACAGCAATGACATTTATCATTTCTGGAAACGTGCTCAGATTTCTCAAAAACAAATTTCATGGGTTTTAACTTCTCTTAGGTTCTCGATTGTTTATATTTTTCGCACGTAAACATTTTGGTTATTTTTCTTAGATAAAATTAAGTATTATTATAAAGCAAAAAAATAAAGGCAAACATTAATAGCACATTCATTGACAAGACTTCAGAATTAGTGCTAAAGAACACGAAAAGAAAAATAAACTCTATACTAGTCATTGATGACATACGTATCATAAGATGCTACTAACGAATATCGAACAACGTTTTATCCAACTTGCAAAAAACACTCCATGAACTATAATTTTCGTTTCAATTAGACATTTCGTTCTGCGAAAGGTGACATGCTGATGTTAATAGTACTTTGCAGGATGCTGCGAATTGGTTCTAATATTACTTACATTGCGAAACTGATTATTGTTGTTAATAGTGGGTTACTTTGGACAATCAAAGTAGCTAAAGTATTTTTGATATTATTATTTTTATTATTATTATTAATATTATTATTAATATTATTATTATTATTGTTGTTGTTGTTTCCTTTTCACTCAATTGAATCAATGAATATTGTTAAATGAAGAATTATCCGTAATAAAATTTCATATGAAAAAAAGCATATGCACTGAGTTATTCAGTTGTATTTGAAAATTGTTGACCAGAGACAGCATATACGTATCAAAACAATTAACAGAGAAATATAAAATAAAAATTATTATTAGAGACCGGAAAAATATGTAGTATAAAACGTCAATATATGTATATAAATATGTAATGAAAATAGTAATAATATGTAATAAATATGTAAATACGGATATAATATGTAATACTAAAATTCACTAATAATAAAATACATTTACGTAATACGAAATTAGATTTATAAAAACTTCTCACTTCACATCACACAACTTTCTCGTCAGTAATAAAAGCTTCATCTATTGTAATCCAGGACCGTGGGTTAGCAGCCGGACTAATCGCAATAGAAGCCATCGCACAAAGTGGCGAGATCTATGACCAGGAAACATACACTGTAGCATCTTCAGCGATGTGTTACACGTCAGTGACCGCAAATTTTTCTCCGAAATAAAGGTTACACATCACAAAACGCGGTGTCAATAATGATTTGGACACCCAGATTTCCCCAATAATGTAAGGAAAATGTTGATATTATCAAAAATTCATATTTTCATAAAAAAATATGGAATTAAATAGAAGAAAATTGATAGAATAAGAAAATATATTGTGAAAACAGGAAAATGTGTAAAATATGTAATGTAGTACTAAATATGTAAAAATATGTAACGAAAAAATTCGGTATTGTGTTAGGAGGGCTATCATTTGCCAAGATTATAGTTTTGAGAACGGTAAGTAGAGAGACAAAAAATATGTAATTACATAATTTCTTTCAACGCAAGCCATAGGACCTGCTCTTCGTAAATATTTGAATGGATTTAGATTCCAATAGTGAATAGTGTACAAATTAGGAAAGAAATATCACTTTTGCGCCTGAGATTGTATGACAAAGGACGCTCGAAATAGTAAAAGCATAAACGTAAAAGTAAAAGCCGAAAAAATCAATGGCCAGAATCAATTAATTTCATGGTATAAAAAATACTACACAAGTCTATGACTATCTGATTATCCGCTCAAGTCTTCAAATTCTACCGAAACAGGGACTACAAATACCAAGCCATCAGCCAAACCGAAGCGGAGAACGGCGCACCGCCGCAGAGTTGCGAAGTCCGTCGGCGGCGCCCTCGTAAAACGGTCGAGCGACTGCGGCCGATGGCCCGACCGCGGCCCGCCCCGCCCCGCTCCGCCGCGCTCCGCCCCACACCCAGGCGGCGGCGTCTCGGCGCGCATGCCGTGAAGACGCGGCGGCGGCAGCGGCGCTTTCACTCATCGGTTTTTGCGCGGCGACGGGACCTTGGGACAAGTACCCCAGTGCTCTCGCTGCCGCTTTACTTTCATCGGTGGCAGAGACGGCGACGGCTGAGGCGTTGGCGGACACAGCAGTGGCGAACGCGGAGGCGTCGGTAGCGTTAGTGGTGGCGAGGGCGTAGACGGCGGCAGCGGTGGTGGTGGTGGTGGCGATGGCGGAGATGGCGGGAGAGGAGGCGATGGCGGAGATGGCGGGAGAGGAGGCGATGGCGATGGCGGGAGTGGAGGCGATGGCGGAAATGGCAGAAAAGGCGGAGATAGCGGGAGCGGTGACGTTGGCGGAGACGGCGAAGCGGAGCCGTTGGCGGAGACGTGGTGACAAAGGCGGAGACGACGGTAGCAATGACGGTGGCGATTGCGGAGAAGGGGTGGCAAACGATGAGGCGAAGTTTCTTCTGTAAAGGGCGGCGAAGTGTATGACGGCATTGTCCCGGACGGAGACGATACCCAGGCAGTGGCCAGTACCAGATGGCGAGCCCCCAACCATGGATCGTTTTGATTAGGTCAGACATTTTATGACTCAGTCTCAAGCTTTGTCGAGGGTCAGATCGCTGAACTGTGATATTTTACTGGTGGTGATTGAGTGGAGGTACTTCTCTTCGTTGCGAGCATTCCTTTAAAGTACAAAAACCGAACACGAACATAAAAATCAAGACGGACGGTTGAGAGAATGAACATCAACGGCAACAAAGGAAAACAGCGCAGCTACCGAGCGCGAACACCGGGCAGAGATTGCAGCAGCGCGTGCGACGGGCGCGAAGCGCAGGGGCGGCGTCGGAGGCGGATCCCAGAGACCGGAGCGCGTCGTCGTCAGTCGTCGCTGCACCCGCGCGACCACAAAAACCGCGGCAGCGACGGGACACGACAGCTGGCCCAGAAGCTCCTCCGAACGGAGCTACCAGGCGCCGCTGCACGCCATGCCGCCCAGCCACTCACGAAAAACCGCCGCCCCCGGCCCCGCCCCCGCCGCCGCAGTCACCGCCGCTACCGCCGCTGCCGCCGCCGTCGCCGCCGTCGCCGCCGCCCCCGCCGCCGCCGCTCCGCCTCCGCCGCCGCCGCCGCCGCCTCCGCCCCCGACGCTCCGCCGCCCCCGCCGCCGCCACCACCGCCGCCACCGCCGCCGCCACCGCCGCCGCCGCCGCCACCGCCGCCGCCACCGCCGCCGCCACCGCCGCCGCCACCGCCGCCGCCACCGCCGCCGCCACCGCCGCCGCCACCGCCGCCGCCACCGCCGCCGCCACCGCCGCCGCCACCGCCGCCGCCACCGCCACCGCCACCGCCACCGCCGCCGCCACCGCCGCCACCGCCGCCGCCACCGCCGCCGCCACCGCCAGCGCCCGCGGGCAACCGCCCGGCATGCGTTCCCACGCCCGGGGGCGGCGCATGCAACACCCCCCGCCGTTGCCTGGCGTCCGTCAAGAGGATTAGAAATCACTTTCACACAGAATCAGGGGCAGTGGAGGAGGGTCGATGAGGGAAACCTTCGCTGAAATGACGGATCGATTTCCCAGGTATTAGTAGGCTTTTTTTTTGTTAGTTTGTCTCACAGCTATCGCCGCATTCCGTATCTCTGACGCATGATCTGAGGGGTCTGTGGCTGCACGTAGATGGAGATTAGCGCCTCATCATTAGGGTAGACAGGGGGAGGATCGCCCACACGGCGCACGACCCGTTGTTTAGGGTAGCTCCTGCTTCGTCATCCGCATGGATTTACTCGTAATTGATCGGAAGAATCAACAGAAACGAAAGAGCAACCGGTCTCTATAATTCTCTCCTCCAAGCAATAGCGGCTTCAACCCAAGCGTTTGTTCAGATGTATAGCTGGTGTCGAAATTCCGCCATCGGCTGAGTTCAAACCCAAGTCTCGCGGTCTTCGAAGTTTCCGTTTCACACTTGTAACAACATGCGACATCGTGTCTCAATTAAGTACAATTTTTCGTAGGTAAGAATGTTTTACAATGTAAAACATTGTTACAATAAGAATGTAATTTTTATTTCATTTTATCATACAATAAGAATGTAATTTTTATTTCATTTTATCATACAATAAGAATGTAATTTTTATTTCATTTTATCATTTCAACCGGATAGCACCGCGGTAACCCAGCTATTTTACAAGTTGGGATCCTCAGTACGGCAGGGTCGCTTTACTTAATAATTGCGGCGTGGATGGCAAAGGTAATCAACTCCATTACCACACAAAGCCATTTTTTATCAATTCAAAGTTATTGAATATCAGCTTGTCGCCAATATTTTGTTATAGAAATGACAAGATGAAGAATGCAATTAGAGAGTCGAGATGAAATTAAGAGTTGATCTAGTCGACATCAACAGATTTTAGCGCGGGAGCCCTTCAAATATCACAGTTCAATAAGTCGGGCCTATTTTGGTATAAGATGGTATAAGAAGTGCTCCCCGACTCACACGCGTATCCTTACATATCGCAATTACCCCCCCCCCCCAGCATACCACTTTTATAATAATGGAAAATGGCTCTCATGCGGTACTATTTCCACCAATTTCGCTTGTATAAAAACATGACCGAGCAGATTGGACACTTCTTGTACGAGAAAATTCATCCGGGTGACATCGTCTAGCATCTGAACGCTTGGCGCAATAATAGTCCTGACACATCGCTTTAACTTGACCGGAAAAGAAGTTTATTAAAATTCGGGGTAAATTAATCATTTCACACATCTAATATATGTAAATCTAAAATTCTCAGAATACGCCATTCTCGAGAACGTCTTCCAGTAACATTCGTAGTTTAAAACTATGACTTATAGATGTATAAATTCACCATATCTGGCGATGTGACAATGTTGCGACCCACTATAAAGAATGCATGATAATAGAAAATGATCCAAAAGATTGAAGAAGAGAATTTACAATCTTCCGAATGAAGAAAGTTGGGAGCCATGTTTTATATATTTTCTTCATTTACACTTTCTCCTACTGTTCACTTTATCATATCCTGGTGAGAATATCCGCTATGTCACTTCAACAGACGTGAAAATAGCACGTATTAAGGAGAAAAGTAATAGGAGGTACATGAATTATTCTTTAAAAAGTTTATAATTTTGTACCATCTGCGTTCCTGAATATGAACTTCCAGAAGAGAAATGTGAATATTACACACTGATGATTATATGGAAGACGTTACACAAATAATATATTTTTAGATGAATCGACAAACTACTACCGAGTAACCGTGCGGCGTACGCACAGGGATCCAACCAATTACCGAACGCACTCTCATAAACTGGCAACATCACGTAGGACAAATAATCACGTCTGGTGATTCAGCATCACAACCTACGATGAAGAATACAACCCATTTCCGAGGTCATCATCTGACATTCTTCACGCAAATTCGCGCTGGGCAATCTCCCCGTTACCCGCTCACTGCAACAAACAGGGATGAGCAGGTTGCGATAATGGGAATAATTCTCCAGGAGGTGTCGTCCAAAAATTAAAAATGCAAGTGAACAATCAAACGTGACATGACGAAATCAGCATTTTCATTTTTTCACGTGGATGTGATTAATAATACACTCTTCTTTGCACAGAGTAATTCCAAATTTAATTATACAAAGACTGCTTTTTTTACTTTCTCGCCCTTACGATTTAAATTGATTTTAAGTTCTTTGAAGGTCCAATAATTTTTTAGGCAGACACAATTATAAAAATTTTTATTAAACAATTTTTACCAACGTTTCGAAGGACATTGGCCTTCTTCTTCAGGGTCTAGTAAATAAATTTAACAATTTCAGTACAATATGTCTTTTGATCAAATGTAGAGACTAATCCTTTTTAAATTGATTTTAAGTTCTTTGAAGGTCCAATAATTTTTAGGCAGACAAAATTATAACAATTTTTATTAAACAATTTTTACCAACGTTTCGAAGGACACACACGCGCGCGTACACACACGCGCACGTACGCACACATGCGCGCGCACACACACATGCGCGCGCGCACACACACACATGCACGCGCGCGCACACACACACATGCACGCGCGCACACACACACATGCACGCGCGCGCACACACACACATGCACGCGCGCGCACACACACACATGCACGCGCGCGCACACACACACATGCACGCGCGCGCACACACACACATGCACGCGCGCGCGCACATACACACACACACACACACACACACACACACACGGGATAGCGCCCGCGAAGGAGCATGTCTTTGCGGCAACGCGGAGTTTCGTGTTTTCGCGAACTTCGGAGAACACAGCGTTCGAATGTAAAGGCCCATTCACAATGGAACTGTCAACGTAGGCGTGAAAGCATAAACATGTACTTTCGGCACAAACATGAATGTCTAGTTCACAACACCCATGAACGTAAACTTTGGGAGACCCATCCATCAATACAATAACGTGTCGATACAATAAATACTCTGCACTGAAATTCTGCATACGACCGAAATGTAGTACGCTTGACGCGATAATGTTAGGTTGACAACTATTCCCTACATCATGAAAGCGATAATTTTATGGAGAGTTTCATGAGAAATGATGACAACGTTATTGATGATGAATGGCGACTTCTGCTCTTACAATATGCTATGGCTTTTGTCTAACGAAACCTCCAGTCGTTCTTTGGAGCTTTCTGTGGTACACGATAGTGCGTAGTCTCAATCCACGTTTACGTAAATGTGAAAGCTCGGAATTTGCGAACTTTCACAGTCATTGTGAATGAGCACCGGCAGTGATTGTGTCGATCGAGGGTGACGAAACTGGTTGATGTTGACAGCGCTTCCAATTCCAATTCTCTACGACAAATATGATGATTGTTATAACGGTAACGGCCACTGATAATGAAAGCAAAATAAGAGTCAATGATGACGGGAAGGTGTTGCGAAATCTGTGGGTAACCATATGCTCTCCGCTGTGTTCTTTTCTTTTTTTTTTGGTCAATGTCTGATGAATCACATCGGTGTATGGTTTGTATCGACAGAAATGTGTAATTATAGCAATACTACCCAATGTACTAGTGCTTTGTGATTGTGACGAAATTAGTGATGACGATAATGTCTACGGGAAGGGAACGAAGGGGGAGTGTCAGGGTCATGAGCAGAGGTTTGGTAACGGCCAACACGATGACGCAGCTCCCCAACCGATCTCCGCTCGAGTCTCCATCTCTGCCTGTTGAAGAAAAGAGAAGATGGAGAGAAGAGATGCGAGGGTGGATGTGGAGGCGGAGTTGTCAGTGCATGCGGACGTCAAGGCCAAGGCAGACGCAAAACTGGAGGGGACGGAGGAGGTTTGAAAAGCGCAGGTGACGGAGGAGGAGACGGTTACAGAGGCGGAGTCGAGTAGACGCGTGACGGAAGGTAGTGGGAAGAGACGAAGCGGAGTCAAGTGGAGGCTTGACGGTAGTGGAAAGAGGCCTGGTGGAGCGCGGAGGCGTGACCAAGGTGAGAATCATAGCGGAGGCGAGTAGAAGTGTGGCAGAGGCGAGTAGAGGCGTGGCAGAGGCGAGTATAGGCGTGTCGGAGGCGAGTAGAAGCGTGTCGGAGGCGAGTAGAGGCGTGTCGGAGGCGGATAGAGGCGTGTTGGAGGCGAGTAGAGGAGTGGTGGGGGCAAGTAGAGGTGTGTCGGAGACGAGTAGAGGCGCGCCGGAGACGAGTAGAGGCGTGTCGGAGACGAGTAGAGGCTTGTCGGAGACGAGTAGAGGCGCGCCGAAGACGAGTAGAGGCGTGTCGGAGACGAGTGGAGGCGTGTCGGAGACGAGTAGAGGCGTGGCGCGGGCAGGTAGAGACGTGGCGTAGGCGGGTAGCGGCGTGGCGAAAATGGGAAGGTGGAGGTATGTGGTAGCGGTCCAAGGCTGGGTGGACGCAGGTTGGACGCGGAGAGAGGCAAGGGCGCAGAAGGGGCGGGTGTCGAGGCGGATCCAGTGGCGCGGAGGAGCTGCATGCCGAGGCCCGCAAAAGGAGGCAAAACACACCGCGCCACAAAAAGCTCGCACTGTCGCCGACACATGTACCGCGTCTCTAAGAAATGAAACAAGAAGTTACAAGAATTTTATACTGTCGACAAGACTGCATTAAACGCAGATTTTAGGATTTGTTTCTTCTACGAAGTGTAGAAAACAACCATTTCTTGTAAGAAAGACCCTAAAGAATATCGTGGAAGATGTCAATTTTCTATTGCAGTACTTTGCTCTAATTTATTACCTGTTCACTTTCACTTTCTCAAATCGTTCATGGGCTGGACTAGTGGCACGACTCAAATAATCAGGGGTTGAAATAAATGAGTTTGAAGTTTCACCTTGTATTGAAATGCATCATTCTGGCATTCACACATTTAATTTTTTACCTAATTTTAATGACATTATATTAACTTATTTACGAATTAACAAGAAGTTACATTGACTTGATTTGTTTTCATATTTCCATTTCATAATTCCCTCCCAAAATTCCCTCTCGACCTTAAAGTATGCTTAGGACGCGGCGGCGTCTCCCAGACAGCCAAGTATCTTTAGAGGGTTGCAGCTGACATCCTCCTAGATTGATGACCGCAGTGTAGTAGTTGGCCTTTGCCTTCCACAGGGTGGGTAATGGAAGTTCACGGGAAGAATGAATAATGATATATTAATGGTTATGAAAGGGATGTGCAGTACTTCAAATGGGTAAGTGGTGGTAAGATAAACCACCTCGTAAAAACTCCAATGTCATTCGCCAGACTTGGGTCTTCAACCCTCGGCTCCGCGTACTTTGATGTCGCTCCAAGCCCCTAAACCACCGCGATCCGTTTTTCCAAAGAGCACCGTTGTTCACAGAGCCTTTTCACCGAGGAACTTCATCCTTCTTTAGGATTTGAAGCATGTCGCATTGCCAAGTATACTCACAACCAGTTCAGGCTAGCGACCAATTTTTCTCAGGTTGTAAAACGTTTGAGCAGAGCCTAAGATAGCATAGTTCTGCGAAATATTTTCTTCCACCCTACAGACGAGCTGAAGCGTCAACGTACCTTGGAAATGTCTGTTCTGCGAGTGCAGTTCAAGAGTAGGGTCAGTTTTCACGACTGATGTATCTTATACCAATATCGTCATTTAAAAAAATATTGTAAGAATTGATACAATAACGTCGAAAAGTAAGTGGAAATATTAATATAAATTCTTTGAAAACATAAATCCCAAGCGAGACTATGTAGGTCGAAGGTAAACAGAATCTACAATCAGCGAAAATCAAAGAGCCCGTGCTGTTTGCTTTCATCAGATTCTCAACTTAACTAGCAATACAACAACTTATAAACAAAAAGTCCTTCGTAAATAACGTATGTATACATTTGGTATTTTATGATCGAATTAATAAACCTTTTCCCAGGCCTATGCCCTGTTTTATTTTACTATCCACTCCTGGAAGCGAGGGAGACAAGTGGTGAGCATGACGTATTCCCATCACCGTACCTACCTTAACTAGTCATGCCAGAGCTTTTTCTTTCATCACACAGCCACAGAAAATAATTTATTGGCTACAGCTTCATGTTTTATTAGCTACAACTTCATGTTTGGTCTGGCCAGAAATCAATGGAGTACTGCAGCTCCATCAAATGCTTCCCGACGTTCGTGAAATAAATTGAAAATTATTTCTACTTGTTACTCACTGACCATGCCCACAATTTCGTCTCGCATGAATGTGTCAAAAGAATCTCTCACATGACTACAACCATAATTGTCGTGAAACGAAAAGAAACATGAACGGAAATCGGCCCCGTGGCCGAGATTGCGAAAGCAGCAGTGCGGTAGTGATCTTGGACCGTGGGGTCGCGGGTTCGGGCATAGTTGTATGTGTTCGTCCTTTCACCCCTTATCACCATATCGTTCCATCCTCATACATAACGTTACATCCAATAGAGGTCGCTAATGACCTAGTAGTTGATGCGACCTTAAATAACAAAAAGATGAACGGAAGCCGTTTCAACAGCCATCCATAACGCGCGGGCAGGTGCATGCGCCGCTCTGGGCTATGCGACTCGACTCGACTCGACTCGACTCGACTCGACTCGACTCGACTCGACTCGACTCGACTCGACTCGACTCGACTCGACTCGACCGACTCGACTCGACTCGACTCGACTCGACTCGACTCGACTCGACTCGACTCGACTCGACTCGACTCGACTCGACTCGACTCGACTCGACTCGACTCGACTCGACTCGACTCGACTCGACTCGACTCGACTCGACTCGACTCGGACTCGACTCGACTCGACTCGACTCGACTCGACTCGACTCGACTCGACTCGACTCGACTCGACTCGACTCGACTCGACTCGACTCGACTCGACTCGCTCGACTCGACTCGACTCGACTCGACTCGACTCGACTCGACTCGACTCGACTCGACTCGACTCGACTCGACTCGACTCGACTCGACTCGACTCGACTCGACTCGACTCGACTCGACTCGACTCGACTCGACTCGACTCGACTCGACTCGACTCGACTCGACTCGACTCGACTCGACTCGACTCGACTCGACTCGACTCGACTCGACTCGACTCGACTCGACTCGACTCGACTCGACTCGACTCGACTCGACTCGACTCGACTCGACTCGACTCGACTCGACTCGACTCGACTCGACTCGACTCGACTCGACTCGACTCGACTCGACTCGACTCGACTCGACTCGACTCGACTCGACTCGACTCGACTCGACTCGACTCGACTCGACTCGACTCGACTCGACTCGACTCGACTCGACTCGACTCGACTCGACTCGACTCGACTCGACTCGACTCGACTCGACTCGACTCGACTCGACTCGACTCGACTCGACTCGACTCGACTCGACTCGACTCGACTCGACTCGACTCGACTCGACTCGACTCGACTCGACTCGACTCGACTCGACTCGACTCGACTCGACTCGACTCGACTCGACTCGACTCGACTCGACTCGACTCGACTCGACTCGACTCGACTCGACTCGACTCGACTCGACTCGACTCGACTCGACTCGACTCGACTCGACTCGACTCGACTCGACTCGACTCGACTCGACTCGACTCGACTCGACTCGACTCGACTCGACTCGACTCGACTCGACTCGACTCGACTCGACTCGACTCGACTCGACTCGACTCGACTCGACTCGACTCGACTCGACTCGACTCGACTCGACTCGACTCGACTCGACTCGACTCGACTCGACTCGACTCGACTCGACTCGACTCGACTCGACTCGACTCGACTCGACTCGACTCGACTCGACTCGACTCGACTCGACTCGACTCGACTCGACTCGACTCGACTCGACTCGACTCGACTCGACTCGAACTCGACCTCGACTCGACTCGACTCGACTCGACTCGACTCGACTCGACTCGACTCGACTCGACTCGACTCGACTCGACTCGACTCGACTCGACTCGACTCGGACTCGACTCGACTCGACTCGACTCGACTCGACTCGACTCGACTCGACTCGACTCGACTCGACTCGACTCGACTCGACTCGACTCGACTCGACTCGACTCGACTCGACTCGACTCGACTCGACTCGACTCGACTCGACTCGACTCGACTCGACTCGACTCGACTCGACTCGACTCGACTCGACTCGACTCGACTCGACTCGACTCGACTCGACTCGACTCGACTCGACTCGACTCGACTCGACTCGACTCGACTCGACTCGACTCGACTCGACTCGACTCGACTCGACTCGACTCGACTCGACTCGACTCGACTCGACTCGACTCGACTCGACTCGACTCGACTCGACTCGACTCGACTCGACTCGACTCGACTCGACTCGACTCGACTCGACTCGACTCGACTCGACTCGACTCGACTCGACTCGACTCGACTCGACTCGACTCGACTCGACTCGACTCGACTCGACTCGACTCGACTCGACTCGACTCGACTCGACTCGACTCGACTCGACTCGACTCGACTCGACTCGACTCGACTCGACTCGACTCGACTCGACTCGACTCGACTCGACTCGACTCGACTCGACTCGACTCGACTCGACTCGACTCGACTCGACTCGACTCGACTCGACTCGACTCGACTCGACTCGACTCGACTCGACTCGACTCGACTCGACTCGACTCGACTCGACTCGACTCGACTCGACTCGACTCGACTCGACTCGACTCGACTCGACTCGACTCGACTCGACTCGACTCGACTCGACTCGACTCGACTCGACTCGACTCGACTCGACTCGACTCGACTCGACTCGACTCGACTCGACTCGACTCGACTCGACTCGACTCGACTCGACTCGACTCGACTCGACTCGACTCGACTCGACTCGACTCGACTCGACTCGACTCGACTCGACTCGACTCGACTCGACTCGACTCGACTCGACTCGACTCGACTCGACTCGACTCGACTCGACTCGACTCGACTCGACTCGACTCGACCTCGACTCGACTCGACTCGACTCGACTCGACTCGACTCGACTTCGACTCGACTCGACTCGACTCGACTCGACTCGACTCGACTCGACTCGACTCGACTCGACCTCGACTCGACTCGACTCGACTCGACTCGACTCGACTCGACTCGACTCGACTCGACTCGACTCGACTCGACTCGACTCGACTCGACTCGACTCGACTCGACTCGACTCGACTCGACTCGACTCGACTCGACTCGACTCGACTCGGACTCGACTCGACTCGACTCGACTCGACTCGACTCGACTCGACTCGACTCGACTCGACTCGACTCGACTCGACTCGACTCGACTCGACTCGACTCGACTCGACTCGACTCGACTCGACTCGACTCGACTCGACTCGACTCGACTCGACTCGACTCGACTCGACTCGCGCGACTCGACTCGACTCGAACTCGACTCGACTCGACCGACTCGACTCGACTCGACTCGACTCGACTCGACTCGACTCGACTCGACTCGACTCGACTCGACTCGACTCGACTCGACTCGGACTCGACTCGACTCGACTCGACTCGACTCGACTCGACTCGACTCGACTCGACTCGACTCGACTCGACTCGACTCGACTCGACTCGACTCGACTCGACTCGACTCGACTCGACTCGACTCGACTCGACTCGACTCGACTCGACTCGACTCGACTCTACTCGACTCGACTCGACTCGACTCCGACTCGACTCGACTCGACTCGACTCGACTCGACTCGACTCGACTCGACTCGACTCGACTCGACTCGACTCGACTCGACTCGACTCGACTCGACTCGACTCGACTCGACTCGACTCGACTCGACTCGACTCGACTCGACTCGACTCGACTCGACTCGACTCGACTCGACTCGACTCGACTCGACTCGACTCGACTCGACTCGACTCGACTCGACTCGACTCGACTCGACTCGACTCGACTCGACTCGACTCGACTCGACTCGACTCGACTCGACTCGACTCGACTCGACTCGACTCGACTCGACTCGACTCGACTCGACTCGACTCGACTCGACTCGACTCGACTCGACTCGACTCGACTCGACTCGACTCGACTCGACTCGACTCGACTCGACTCGACTCGACTCGACTCGACTCGACTCGACTCGACTCGACTCGACTCGACTCGACTCGACTCGACTCGACTCGACTCGACTCGACTCGACTCGACTCGACCTCGACTCGACTCGACTCGACTCGACTCGACTCGACTCGACTCGACTCGACTCGACTCGACTCGACTCGACTCGACTCGACTCGACTCGACTCGACTCGCTCGACTCGACTCGACTCGACTCGACTCGACTCGACCTCGACTCGACTCGACTCGACTCGACTCGACTCGACTCGACTCGACCTCGACTCGACTCGACTCGACTCGACTCGACTCGACCTCGACTCGACCTCGACTCGACTCGACTCGACTCGACTCGACTCGACTCGACTCGCTCGACTCGACTCGACTCGACTCGACTATCGACTCGACTCGACTCGACTCGACTCGACTCGACTCGACTCCTCGACTCGACTCGACTCGACTCGACTCGACTCGACTCGACTCGACTCGACTCGACTCGACTCGACTCGACTCGACTCGACTCGACTCGACTCGACTCGACTCGACCTCGACTCGACTCGACTCGACTCGACTCGACTCGACTCGACTCGACTCGGGACTCGACTCGACTTCGACTCGACTCGACTACTCGACTCGACTCGACTCGACTCGACTCGACTCGACTCGACTCGACTCGACTCGACTCGACTCGACTCGACTCCGACTCGACTCGACTCGACTCGACTCGACTCGACTCGACTCGACTCGACTCGACTCGACTCGACTCGACTCGACTCGACTCGACCTCGACTCGACTCGACTCGACTCGACTCGACTCGACTCGACTCGACCTCGACTCGACTCGACTCGACTCGACTCGACTCGACTCGACTCGACTCGACTCGACTCGACTCGACTCGACTCGACTCGACTCGACTCGACCTCGACTCGACTCGACTCGACTCGACTCGACTCGACTCGACTCGACTCGACTCGACTCGACTCGACTCGACTCGACTCGACTCGACTCGACTCGACTCCGACTCGACTCGACTCGACTCGACTCGACTCGACTCGACTCGACTCGACTCGACTCGACTCGACTCGACTCGACTCGACTCGACTCGACTCGACTCGACTCGACTCGACTCGACTCGACTCGACTCGACTCGACTCGACTCGACTCGACTCGACTCGACTCGACTCGACTCGACTCGACTCGACTCGACTCGACTCGACTCGACTCGACTCGACTCGACTCGACTCGACTCGACTCGACTCGACTCGACCTCGACTCGACTCGACTCGACTCGACTCGACTCGACTCGACTCGACTCGACTCGACTCGACTCGACTCGACTCGACTCGACTCGACTCGACTCGACTCGACTCGACTCGACTCGACTCGACTCGACTCGACTCGACTCGACTCGACTCGACTCGACTCGACTCGACTCGACTCGACTCGACTCGACTCGACTCGACTCGACTCGACTCGACTCGACTCGACTCGACCTCGACTCGACTCGACTCGACTCGACTCGACTCGACTCGACTCGACTCGACTCGACTCGACTCGACTCGACTCGACTCGACTCGACTCGACTCGACTCGACTCGACTCGACTCGACTCGACTCGACTCGACTCGACTCGACCTCGACTCGACTCGACTCGACTCGACTCGACTCGACTCGACTCGACTCGACTCGACTCGACTCGACTCGACTCGACTCGACTCGACTCGACCTCGACTCGACTCGACTCGACTCGACTCGACTCGACTCGACTCGACTCGACTCGACTCGACTCGACTCGACTCGACTCGACTCGACTCGACTCGACTCGACTCGACTCGACTCGACTCGACTCGACTCGACTCGACTCGACTCGACTCGACTCGACTCGACTCGACTCGACTCGACTCGACTCGACTCGACTCGACTCGACTCGACTCGACTCGACTCGACTCGACTCGACCTCGACTCGACTCGACTCGACTCGACTCGACTCGCTCGACTCGACTCGACTCGACTCGACTCGACTCGACTCGACTCGACTCGACTCGACTCGACTCGACTCGACTCGACTCGACTCGACTCGACTCGACTCGACTCGACTCGACTCGACTCGACTCGACTCGACTCGACTCGACTCGACTCGACTCGACTCGACTCGACTCGACTCGACCTCGACTCGACTCGACTCGACTCGACTCGACTCGACTCGACTCGACTCGACTCGACTCGACTCGACTCGACTCGACTCGACTCGACTCGACTCGACTCGACTCGACTCGACTCGACTCGACTCGACTCGACTCGACTCGACTCGACTCGACTCGACTCGACTCGACTCGACTCGACTCGACTCGACTCGACTCGACTCGACTCGACTCGACTCGACTCGACTCGACTCGACTCGACTCGACTCGACTCGACTCGACTCGACTCGACTCGACTCGACTCGACTCGACTCGACTCGACTCGACTCGACTCGACTCGACTCGACTCGACTCGACTCGACTCGACTCGACTCGACTCGACTCGACTCGACTCGACTCGACTCGACTCGACTCGACTCGACTCGACTCGACTCGACTCGACTCGACTCGACTCGACTCGACTCGACTCGACTCGACTCGACTCGACTCGACTCGACTCGACTCGACTCGACTCGACTCGACTCGACCTCGACTCGACTCGACTCGACTCGACTCGACTCGACTCGACTCGACTCGACTCGACTCGACTCGACTCGACTCGACTCGACTCGACTCGACTCGACTCGACTCGACTCGACTCGACTCGACTCGACTCGACTCGACTCGACTCGACTCGACTCGACTCGACTCGACTCGACTTCGACTCGACTCGACTCGACTCGACTCGACTCGACTCGACTCGACTCGACTCGACTCGACTCGACTCGACTCGACTCGACTCGACTCGACTCGACTCGACTCGACTCGACTCGACTCGACTCGACTCGACTCGACTCGACTCGACTCGACTCGACTCGACTCGACTCGACTCGACTCGACTCGACTCGACTCGACTCGACTCGACTCGACTCGACTCGACTCGACTCGACTCGACTCGACTCGACTCGACTCGACTCGACTCGACTCGACTCGACTCGACTCGACTCGACTCGACTCGACTCGACTCGACTCGACTCGACTCGACTCGACTCGACTCGACTCGACTCGACTCGACTCGACTCGACTCGACTCGACTCGACTCGACTCGACTCGACTCGACTCGACTCGACTCGACTCGACTCGACTCGACTCGACTCGACTCGACTCGACTCGACTCGACTCGACTCGACTCGACTCGACTCGACTCGACTCGACTCGACTCGACTCGACTCGACTCGACTCGACTCGACTCGACTCGACTCGACTCGACTCGACTCGACTCGACTCGACTCGACTCGACTCGACTCGACCTCGACTCGACTCGACTCGACTCGACTCGACTCGACTCGACTCGACTCGACTCGACTCGACTCGACCTCGACTCGACTCGACTCGACTCGACTCGACTCGACTCGACTCGACTCGACTCGACTCGACTCGACTCGACTCGACTCGACTCGACTCGACTCGACTCGACTCGACTCGACTCGACTCGGACTCGACTCGACTCGACTCGACTCGACTCGACTCGACTCGACTCGACTCGACTCGACTCGACTCGACTCGACTCGACTCGCTCGACCGACTCGACTCGACTCGACTCGACTCGACTCGACTCGACTCGACTCGACTCGACTCGACTCGACTCGACTCCGACTCGACTCGACTCGATCGACTCGACCGACTCGACTCGACTCGACTCGACTCGACTCGACTCGACTCGACTCGACTCGACTCGACTCGACTCGACTCGACTCGACTCGAATCGACTCGACTCGACTCGACTCGACCTCGACTCGACTCGACTCGACTCGACTCGACTCGACTCGACTCGACTCGACTCGACTCGACGCTCGACTCGACCTCGACTCGACTCGACTCGACTCGACTCGACTCGGACTCGACTCGACTCGACTCGACTCGACTCGACTCGACTCGACTCGACTCGACTCGACTCGACTCGACTCGACTCGACTCGACTCGACTCGACTCGACTCGACTCGCCTCGACTCGCTCGACTCGACTCGACTCGACTCGACTCGACTCGCTCGACTCGACTCGACTCGACTCGACTCGACTCGACTCGACTCGACTCGACTCGACTCGACTCGACTCGACTCGACTCGACTCGACTCGACTCGACTCGACTCGGACTCGACTCGACTCGACTCGACTCGACTCGACTCGACTCGACTCGGACTCGACTCGACTCGACTCGACTCGACTCGACTCGACTCGACTCGACTCGACTCGACTCGACTCGACTCGACTCGACTCGACTCGACTCGACTCGACTCGACTCGACTCGACTCGACTCGACTCGACTCGACTCGACTCGACTCGACTCGACTCGACTCGACTCGACCTCGACTCGACTCGACTCGACTCGACTCGACTCGACTCGACTCGACTCGACTCGACTCGACTCGACTCGACTCGACTCGACTCGACTCGACTCGACTCGACTCGACTCGACTCGACTCGACTCGACTCGACTCGACTCGACTCGACTCGACTCGACTCGACTCGACTCGACTCGACTCGACTCGACTCGACTCGACTCGACTCGACTCGACTCGACTCGACTCGACTCGACTCGACTCGACTCGACTCGACTCGACTCGACTCGACTCGACTCGACTCGACTCGACTCGACTCGACTCGACTCGACTCGACTCGACTCGACTCGACTCGACTCGACTCGACTCGACTCGACTCGACTCGACTCGACTCGACTCGACTCGACTCGACTCGACTCGAATCGACTCGACTCGACTCGACTCGACTCGACTCGACTCGACTCGACTCGACTCGACTCGACTCGACTCGACTCGACTCGACTCGACTCGACTCGACTCGACTCGACTCGACTCGACTCGACTCGACTCGACTCGACTCGACTCGACTCGACTCGACTCGACTCGACTCGACTCGACCTCGACTCGACTCGACTCGACTCGACTCGACTCGACTCGACTCGACTCGACTCGACTCGACTCGACTCGACTCGACTCGACTCGACTCGACTCGACTCGACTCGACTCGACTCGACTCGACTCGACTCGACTCGACTCGACTCGACTCGACTCGACTCGACTCGACTCGACTCGACTCGACTCGACTCGACTCGACTCGACTCGACTCGACTCGACTCGACTCGACTCGACTCGACTCGACTCGACTCGACTCGACTCGACTCGACTCGACTCGACTCGACTCGACTCGACTCGACTCGACTCGACTCGACTCGACTCGACTCGACTCGACTCGACTCGACTCGACTCGACTCGACTCGACTCGACTCGACTCGACTCGACTCGACTCGACTCGACTCGACTCGACTCGACTCGACTCGACTCGACTCGACTCGACTCGACTCGACTCGACTCGACTCGACTCGACTCGACTCGACTCGACTCGACTCGACTCGACTCGACTCGACTCGACTCGACTCGACTCGACTCGACTCGACTCGACTCGACTCGACTCGACTCGACTCGACTCGACTCGACTCGACTCGACTCGACTCGACTCGACTCGACTCGACTCGACTCGACTCGACTCGACTCGACTCGACTCGACTCGACTCGACTCGACTCGACTCGACTCGACTCGACTCGACTCGACTCGACTCGACTCGACTCGACTCGACTCGACTCGACTCGACTCGACTCGACTCGACTCGACTCGACTCGACTCGACTCGACTCGACTCGACTCGACTCGACTCGACTCGACTCGACTCGACTCGACTCGACTCGACTCGACTCGACTCGACTCGACTCGACTCGACTCGACTCGACTCGACTCGACTCGACTCGACTCGACTCGACTCGACTCGACTCGACTCGACTCGACTCGACTCGACTCGACTCGACTCGACTCGACTCGACTCGACTCGACTCGACTCGACTCGACTCGACTCGACTCGACTCGACTCGACTCGACTCGACTCGACTCGACTCGACTCGACTCGACTCGACTCGACTCGACTCGACTCGACTCGACTCGACTCGACTCGACTCGACTCGACTCGACTCGACTCGACTCGACTCGACTCGACTCGACTCGACTCGACTCGACTCGACTCGACTCGACTCGACTCGACTCGACTCGACTCGACTCGACTCGACTCGACTCGACTCGACTCGACTCGACTCGACTCGGACTCGACTCGACTCGACTCGACTCGACTCGACTCGACTCGACTCGACTCGACTCGACTCGACTCGACTCGACTCGACTCGACTCGACTCGACTCGACTCGACTCGACTCGACTCGACTCGACTCGACTCGACTCGACTCGACTCGACTCGACTCGACTCGACTCGACTCGACTCGACTCGACTCGACTCGACTCGACTCGACTCGACTCGACTCGACTCGACTCGACTCGACTCGACTCGACTCGACTCGACTCGACTCGACTCGACTCGACTCGACTCGACTCGACTCGACTCGACTCGACTCGACTCGACTCGACTCGACTCGACTCGACTCGACTCGACTCGACTCGACTCGACTCGACTCGACTCGACTCGACTCGACTCGACTCGACTCGACTCGACTCGACTCGACTCGACTCGACTCGACTCGACTCGACTCGACTCGACTCGACTCGACTCGACTCGACTCGACTCGACTCGACTCGACTCGACTCGACTCGACTCGACTCGACTCGACTCGACTCGACTCGACTCGACTCGACTCGACTCGACTCGACTCGACTCGACTCGACTCGACTCGACTCGACTCGACTCGACTCGACTCGACTCGACTCGACTCGACTCGACTCGACTCGACTCGACTCGACTCGACTCGACTCGACTCGACTCGACTCGACTCGACTCGACTCGACTCGACTCGACTCGACTCGACTCGACTCGACTCGACTCGACTCGACTCGACTCGACTCGACTCGACTCGACTCGACTCGACTCGACTCGACTCGACTCGACTCGACTCGACTCGACTCGACTCGACTCGACTCGACTCGACTCGACTCGACTCGACTCGACTCGACTCGACTCGACTCGACTCGACTCGACTCGACTCGACTCGACTCGACTCGACTCGACTCGACTCGACTCGACTCGACTCGACTCGACTCGACTCGACTCGACTCGACTCGACTCGACTCGACTCGACTCGACTCGACTCGACTCGACTCGACTCGACTCGACTCGACTCGACTCGACTCGACTCGACTCGACTCGACTCGACTCGACTCGACTCGACTCGACTCGACTCGACTCGACTCGACTCGACTCGACTCGACTCGACTCGACTCGACTCGACTCGACTCGACTCGACTCGACTCGACTCGACTCGACTCGACTCGACTCGACTCGACTCGACTCGACTCGACTCGACTCGACTCGACTCGACTCGACTCGACTCGACTCGACTCGACTCGACTCGACTCGACTCGACTCGACTCGACTCGACTCGACTCGACTCGACTCGACTCGACTCGACTCGACTCGACTCGACTCGACTCGACTCGACTCGACTCGACTCGACTCGACTCGACTCGACTCGACTCGACTCGACTCGACTCGACTCGACTCGACTCGACTCGACTCGACTCGACTCGACTCGACTCGACTCGACTCGACTCGACTCGACTCGACTCGACTCGACTCGACTCGACTCGACTCGACTCGACTCGACTCGACTCGACTCGACTCGACTCGACTCGACTCGACTCGACTCGACTCGACTCGACTCGACTCGACTCGACTCGACTCGACTCGACTCGACTCGACTCGACTCGACTCGACTCGACTCGACTCGACTCGACTCGACTCGACTCGACTCGACTCGACTCGACTCGACTCGACTCGACTCGACTCGACTCGACTCGACTCGACTCGACTCGACTCGACTCGACTCGACTCGACTCGACTCGACTCGACTCGACTCGACTCGACTCGACTCGACTCGACTCGACTCGACTCGACTCGACTCGACTCGACTCGACTCGACTCGACTCGACTCGACTCGACTCGACTCGACTCGACTCGACTCGACTCGACTCGACTCGACTCGACTCGACTCGACTCGACTCGACTCGACCCGACCCGACCCGACCCGACCCGACCCGACCCGACCCGACCCGACCCGACCCGACCCGACCCGACTCGACTCGACTCGACGCGACGCGACGCGACGCGACGCGACGCGACGCGACGCGACGCGACTCGACGCGATGCGACTCGACGCGATGCGATGCCGCTGCTCGTCTTTCGTACGCTCCGCTCCGCTCTGCTGCGATGGCGCCGGCGCGCCGCCGCGGCTGGGCCCTTCCCTTCCTTGCCACCGTTTTTCCCCGCTCGCGGGCCCCGTGACGTACGCGCAGCCCCGTGACGCAGCGACAGCTTGCGCGAGGAGCCCGACGCTCGTCTCAGGCGAACACGTGCGAGGGGAAGAGCGTCTGGTCCAGGGGAGGATTAATGCGTCAGCTGGCTAAGCAAGTTCTTGATGTTCAATTCCAGTAGAGTCGCGGTAATCTGAGACATGGGAACCGGAGATTCAGTTGAATCCGAGATGAAATAATAGCCTGATATGCGCGAAGTCGTCAAACAAGCAACGAGAGGCGATAATCAAGAGCTGACCCTTGAAGGGTTGGCAACACTTCGTGGAAGGTGACGTGTGCGGCAGTCGGTGCCAGTGTCAATCTATTACTTTGTTGTGACTGGTTACGGCTCATGTATGTATCTGTAATTTTAATAGTATCTGCGTATTAAATTTGAGTTCGTTATACATTATAGTGGGAAATTTCGTTTTCCTTTTTTTTTGTGTAATCCGTTTCTTGTAATCTGAGGTACCGTCATCTCCAATTACCTCCGATTACCGCAACTCTACTGCATATGTATGTACTCTGGCACTACAGCCTCGTCAGACTACGGCCTAATGGCCTCCCCGAATGACAGCCTCTGGCATGCGGGTAGCAAACCCTTACGACATGTTTTTGGCATCCTCTACCTGCGAGAAGCTTTCACTTTGTCAACCAGCTATAAGAACTGGGATAGGACAGTGAAATGCAACAGCTCGATTTTTGCTCCATCCGGGAATCGAACCCCATGTAAAACGTTTTTCAAAATCCATCTTCCGAATTTCACGGTTGGCTCCTCACGTGTCCCACAAGGTGTTGGTCGCCAGCGGTTGCTTCCTTTTCAATGCCCAGCGGCTAGACCGCGATGAGTAACTGCTCCGCCAACTAGTCCGGCGAGATACAGTATCACATCACCTCGCAGCCGCGGCGGTATTGACCATGACAAGGTCAAGCATGTATCATCAGTGCTGAAAAAAATGAACTTACGGATCACACAACGTGTGGGGGGCTCGATGAGATGTACCATTCGAAGCCATCGGGCATTACGCTCAAATTGCAACACTGCAGTACAAGTTTACTGACATTTCATGTTATCTCATTTATGAATTAATTGTTAGTGTGGTTTTGTCACCTCGAACGTTAAGCACTGTCGATCTCCTGCGCATGTGCAGATGCACTAAAGTGATGCGAAACTTGAACTGCGCATGAGCAGTAGATCGATAATGATTAACGTTCGAGGTGGCAAAAGTATCTGCTTATTACGCGAACCGCAATACTCCCAACGTCTGTTTCATACATCGACCCAATCGATGCCTTTCCACTCAAGCCGCCATGTGAGTCATGACGAATCTGGTTCTGCCCGGGAGTCTACTCATTCCATTAAAACGTTGCTGCACTTGTGGTCGGCTTCCTTTTTCGTCCGTCGAGCGTGGTCGGCGTTGACGGCGCCTCTGCCCGCCCGCAGATAGCGGACAGTGGGCTGAAATGGGCTGAAACGCGCGCTTTGAGTTTCACGAGTAATTATGTGAAAAAAATGCGTTCGAAATGTTGTTGCGAGCTACAGATCTTCAATATAAGACTCAATTTTGTAAATAATTGCAAATTTTAGATGCCTCCATCTTTCTTTTGAATAATTATTTTTATGCTGTTTTGGCAGAGATTAGAAATGCACACAAGCCTGGCAGAAATAGGAAGATTTAAGAAATATAGTAAAGGGGTATGAACCTTTGGGTTGTAAAGAGTGGTAATTTCAAATTTGCTATCAAAATAGTAAAATTCAAAATGGCGAATCCAAAAAATGAAAAATATTTTTGAACATGTCAATCAATTTTGGCAAAAATAAGTATACTACGAGGATTTGGGGGTAATTGACAGCGAATTTGATCTCGGAATTGTAAAATTAAAAATGGATCCAATATAGCAGACATATTTTTATAAATTCCATTCAATTACATCCAACATACAATTTGGCGGCCCCGTGGCCGAGATCGCCAAGTCAGTAGTGCCGTAGTGGTCTTGGACCGTGGGGTCGCGGGATTGAGTCAAGCCTCGGGCATGGTTGTAGGTGTTCGTCCTTTCACCCCCATCATCACCATATCGTGTCATCAATATGTCATAACGTTACTTACAATAGTGGTCGCTAATGAGCGAGTAGTTGATGCGACCTTAAATAACAAATAAAACATACGATTTATAGTTTTTTTGTTGGGTCGTTGATTGGGAGGGGAGGCGAGGCGTTGCGGCGGAGGAGAATCATCGCGTTGGCGGCGGCGGCAGCAGGTGGCCGGAGCGGCGGCGGCGGCGGCGGCGGCGAGGCGGAGGAAAGTGACGGCCGCCCCGGGCGCCGCGCCACGCCGCGCGGAGAAAGTGGTGCGGCCGACGCGGCGACGGCGGCGGAGAGTGCGGAGACTGAAAACGGCAGGAGAGGATGCGATAGGGGCACCGCGGGAGGTTGTGAATTCGTTGGGTGAATATGCACGTCTTCACTCCTGACCAGAATTTGAATCCTCGAACCGTCTGTCACAACGTGAAAAGTATTCGAGATTCGAAAACTGGAATCTATGCGTATTTTCGTCTTCCGAATTCTTCGATTTGTAATGACCCCTTCAAATTCTAAGGCACCCTTGGAAGCCCAGGCAACGCCTTGAATTGTAACCAACGCCTTGAATCGTAACGAACGTCTTAAATCGTACCTTGAATTGTAACGAACGCCTTGAATCTTAACGAATTCTTCGGATCTTTTAAAACACTTTTTCTCATGATTTGATCTAAGTTATTACGCATTCTTATCTGCATTATTACATACACATCCCACCCTTCCAGAGTGTACTTTTACATGTAAGAAAACGGAAAATTAACTTAATGAATTGTCACATGTAACTCAAGGAAGGCCAAGAAAAGAAGCCAAGTATCAATATACCATATGACGAGAGAATGGAAACGTATAATATTCAATGGAAAGTAGGATGGTAATACAAAGAGAGCAACGACATATTATAGTAAACTCAGAAACATGAATATTGAGGATTATAACTACATATATTTCATATATACGTTCACTTCTAGCCTTGGTATGTTTGCACTAAGGCGAAGAATTTTATGTTCATATACACTCCCGAGTGCAACAATACAGCCTTTATATTATACGAGTACTCCTAGCAGAAACTTACACCAAGCGAAATGTCCCATATTCTGAAACTATTGTTGCCGCAAAAAACTGTAATGAAACAAATAAATTATTTTATTTCATTTCGTAATTCCTTATCCTCACACTTTTCTGTTAAAATTATCGTCCTTTTCTCAATGTCTCAGTGCTCATTGAATTTCTTATTATTACTTTTTTAGAAATTAATAAAAAATTAGGAGCTAAATGAAGGACTAGAGCAGGGCTGTCCAACTGGCGGCACGAGGTGCCATTTATTGTGGCCCGCGAAAGGTTATTTATTAGTCAAAGTGAAAGTCCCTTTCATCCATGTCGAGCGAGAACATTGCAAGCCCCCTGCCAAGGCCAACACCCCTAATGAAACTAGTGGTGCTACAACAGCACTTACTTTCCCGTATTAGAGGAAACAGCTAAGTAGTACTGTAATATTGCACTTTATGCGCTACTAACATCTTCGCTTGGAACTCACTATTTCCATTGCAGTGTTGTCAGAACTATGTGAATTCTACAACTTCACAAAAATAGAATGCAAAAGTTTTGTAACCCTGTATTGGAAAAAGAAGCCTGATACCCTGGAAATACAGAAATGCCTTCCATTGGGCCATGATTAGGGAAGAGTATTTTAAAACCTTGCAACAAATTCTCTACTCACTACAAATGGTTCAGCATTTGGTGCAAGACTAAATATTTGCCTTAAAATATCAACATAAATTAGACAATTATAACTCCTTTTCATACAGCTCCATTAGGTCTCAACAATGACACTAATTCACAGATATTCGCGAGCGCAAAGTGAATTCCATTGTTGCAGACCCTGCATTGTCGCTATTCTGAGAGCTATTAATTCTTTTTACTTATTTCAAATATTTCAAAATAAACAATTTCTAAAATATTAATGTGTAAGTCTATAACAAAGTTCGAATGTAAGAAACGAAGAAAGAAATAATATACAAAATTGCACATTCTAATTTACGACGCATCCAGCTGTCCGAAGCGCAGTAAATTTACAGCGGCCTATTACGTTTGTCACAAAATTAAAGAAAAACTACTCGTATTTTGAAAAAATTAAGCATGACCGTATTTATTTTATTTATTTATTTGTCAAAAAACAGAAACAGAATGGCACAGACTTTCCCGTATTAGTTTTCTATTTTCCTGGGTCTTCGCTAGCTATTCGGAATTGCCACATACTCTTTCTTGCCAGCTACCATCTATCATCGCCAAAAGTACATTTTTTTGTCATTTTCTTAATTTTTCGGTTTCCTATTGGTAGAACAGAAACATTAATTTTAGAATATTAAAGAACACAAAAACCCAGCCGTAAATGGCAATTTTCTTTTAAAAATTATGTGCCGTTTAAGAGAAAATGGCGTTTTAGCACTACCAAAAATGCGAAATTTGAAGCTCATTTTCACAAAAAATTTTTGAGTTTTCAAAATACTTTATTTGAAGTTATTTGAAGCACTTACACTCACAAATATAATCATCTTTACAAATTGCGGATAATGTGCATATTAAAGATGTGAGAGATCTTTCAAAAAATTTACATTTATATAATTTTTGAAAAAAACAAAAAAAACTCAAAATAAACTTCACACTATACTAATGAGTGTAATTAACACTATCCGTTACAAAAGTTTCAAGAAAAAAATTGAAGCCATATACGAGAAAATGACGTTTGAGCATTTCTGAAAATGCCGAAATTTGAGCTACTTTTCACAGAAAACGGTAGTGTTTTCGAGAAACTTTACTGGATATTATTTAAAGCATATATACTCGTAAATATAATAATGTAAAAAAATCGCCGATAATGTAAATATTAACGACGTGAGAGACAAGTAAAATAATTTACATTTTGGTAGTTTTTGAAAAAACCAACCGATAGACCAAAATGGCTTTTATGTCATTGATAGAGTACATTTACCACTATCACTACCAAAAGTTTAAAGAAAAAATTTGGAGCCGTTTTTGAGAAAATTTTGTTTTTGTAATTTTTTAAAATTGCACATATTGCACGCAATATTGCACGAAAACTACCAAAATTGTGAAAAACATTTACATGACCTTTATTAAAGAACTCAATATGCAGAACAAATTTTATTTGAAGAAAAAATCTCTATCTTCAATTTTGTAGTTGGAGAAAGACGCCGAAAAAAATTCAAACTTTCACAATTTTCGAAAATTCAGAGCTGTACGTGAAAATCGGACCTATGCCATGTTAAAAAGTGTATTTTCCTCTATTCATACAAGAAATGTAAAGAAAAAATTTGGAGCCGTTTTTGAGAAAATGTTGAAAATCCCCGGGGGGCTTCATATAAAGTACCCCCAAATTTTAAAGAATCTTTTTCAAAATCACAAAGCTTCGACTAGAATCAGATCGACTGGGGAATATCAATTTTGAAGAAAATCGACCGAACGGTTTAGGCGCTAGCGTTGACCACAGACGGACAGACGGACGGAATGCCGTCAATCGATTTTTAAGTATAAAGAAGCAACAAATCATGGATTTTGACCACACCACGAGATAGAGGATTTTGTTTTCATGTCAGTTATCACGCATGGTTCCATCGCCTCCCCCCCCCTCCGTTTCAGAGCAGCCGAGGAAAGTTCCGAAATCAACAATTCGGGGAAGTCAGGTGTGGATCGCCCGAGTAATGGAAATATGGCCCTATATTAAATGTAATAAAATTATGATTAATAAAATTAATTTAATGCAATTAAATTTACATTAAATTTACCTAAATGAAAATGACATTAAATTTACCTAAATTTAATGTAATTAAATAACTATATTAAATGTTTTTAATAGTTGTGGCCCTTGAGGTCTTGCAAGTTTTTTGACACCCCTGGACTAGAGGATTCGATTTTCGCACAATTCGTGCCATGGCTGGCTCCTACGCGAGGCCAGAGGTGCCGTGGCGGCGGGGGTGGCGCCGGGTGGGAGGGGCAGCTTTCGCCGGAGCCTCTCGTGCCGCAGGAGCAGTGACCGCTGCGGCCATGACGAGCCGCCCGCCGCCGCCGCCGCCGCCGCCGCCGCCGCCGCCGCCGCCGCCGCCGCCGCCGCCGCCGCCGCCGCCGCCGCGTCGTCGTGACTCCCGGATCTCCCGATTTTACATGACGTTTCGCTCACTGTTCATGCACTACGTGTAGTGTAACTGGTGACATACGAAGAAACGCGGTACCTCTGTATTACTTACGAGTGCTCGTATTGCAACTTCGCTCCAAGACTCGTTCCACGTTCAAGAGCGTTACGAGAATGAGAGTAATATAATTACTATTTCTGATCATTGCAAACTATTGTTAGTAGTAAATACATAAAAATATGGCGCGAATGTCACGATATGTTGATGCAAAATATTTCCGAAGTCATATAAACGTTTCCAATTATTACATACGTACGTGGATTAAGTGTGCGGGGGGTGAGCCTGGATACATCCAGCATATTCATTTCTTTACACTATATTACACTTATTATTTAGACTATACATTTATTATACACACACACACACACACTATATAATTATTATAAACACACTATACACTATACCATTCTCCGAAACTAGATTTCAATGTGTATTTGTTTCCTCCGAACAATGCATTGTCTGCAAACGTGCATATGACTCGTGAAATTGCGAACTTTAATTACCTTAATAACGTCGTTAATAAAATTGAGCCAATATTAACTTTATTCATTACCATTTACGCTGCTCATTGCCTTCCAGATGATCAGGCTTAACCGATCGTCCGTGTGAATTCTATTGCAGCAATGATTTAATAGAGAATTATTTCGAATATTACATCACAAATTAATTAATACATTAATATACAACTAATTAATGCATTAGAATAATCTCCATTTTAAATTAAGTAATTTACATGGCTCCATAAATAATAACATTTAATGATCTACCACCTGGATCTTTACTCCTTCGATTTCGGTCATCTTTGGCTGTTCAACATCTCCAAGCCGAGTACCCCTTCCGGCGAACCAGAGCTTCTGTATCTCTGCCCTTTTCACTGGGCCAATTTACGTAGTTTGACGCCACACAACAAATGACTCATTAAACAAGCTGCCCCTTCAAAGGCACGACAACCCCCGTGGAGGAGCGAGACATCGGATAACACATCCTCTTGCGTCATCGCCCCCATTTGTCTTAGGCGCTGTCCGTCGGCGCACCACGCGCGCGCCGCCCCGCGCCGGGCGGTTCAGCGACCTCTGCTCCCGCGCGCGGCCTGGCGCCGGCGGACGCGTCATCGGGGACAGCTATCGACTCGCGCTAATGGACCGCGGGCAAGGGGCGCGCACAGAACAGCTGAGGAGACACTTCACCCGTCTATTGTCCGATTTAAACGTAGTGACTTGTGACAGATCGCCCCCATCGCCCGGGGCGACAGCGGCGGCGATGGTGTAAGGGTTAGCGTATCGGACTGTTATACCCAAGTCGGCGGGTTCAAACCCGACTGAAGCCGTGGATTGTGAAGGGCGGAAAAATGCTTCGAACGCCTTTCTTCGGAGGGGAAGTAAAGTCGGCTGACCCATGTTAGTAGATTTATTGGACGTAAAAAATCCTCAAGTCTAAATGAAGCTAAATTCAAACCGCCTATTTCGTCGCCCAAGTAATACCTTCTTTCTTTCGCTAGTTGGTGAAAGGAGCGTAGCGAAATTTGCGTGGTCAGACGGAAGAGCGGGCCTCATGGCCTGAGTCACGCCACGTAAAAATAAGGCAATTCAATTCAATTCAACAAATCATCTACTCGGACTAGGTTATCCAATCGGGAGCTTCGCAATCTATACTCCGACTTAACATAGTGGCACTTGAAGGTCAAGTGCTGGATGGAGAGGGGGGAGGTCTTTGTCATCCAATCGGGGGCTCCAAAATAAAAAATTAAGTCGTAACGAAGCTCCCGTGTGGATGAGAGTGCCCCTCCCCGTTTATCTCTCTCTCTTAAAATTAAAGTCGTATCGAAGCTATCGATTGGATAACTGCGTCCAGCTGATGATCTGTCACAAATCACTATATTAAAAATAGAAAATACTAATAACTGGAATTTAAAAAATTGGTCTGGCTATTTACGTCATTATTCATTTAACTGAAACATTTACTTCATTCGGCGTACGGCAAGGGGTGTCTGGTGTCGGGACGCGTCGAAATAGGATTCGGTACTTTTTTGTAGAAGACACGAGAAATGCAATGCCAATTAGCCAATTAGCTCCCTGCCAATTAGCTCTCCAATAGTAGTAATTTTATAACTTCGTAATTCTTTTTAGATGGAGGTATCATGAGATCGACTTATTAAATAGGTTCATAGATTTTTAGAGTGGAACTTCTTGGAGAGTTATGATAAGGAAACATCAGTTATGAGGTTAACTAGTTCCTGCAAAACGGTTAAGGAAGATTGGTGAGTAAACGAGGAAGGGGTGATTTATGAAGACCAAAGTTAAAGAAGCTGGCCCCAGATACATCGGAAAATGTGACATAAAACAAGTGCTATTTGTGTGATGAGATGCTTTCCACGAAAATATCGCTACGGATGATTTGGTGGTGACAAAACACGATGCATTTGTTATAATTCGCATACATTTGTTTTGAAAAATTTGGAGCTTGTTCACTGTTTACGAGGGATAGCATTATGGGAAACTGTAATACTGTTTTTAAGGAGTTTGCGGTCTGTTATTGTAGAAGTGTTCTGGTACCACACAATTTACGATTACACGAACGGGCTATGTGTTGAGTTCTTCTCCTGAATGAGCAGTGGTGATATAAGAGCCAGAACGGGCTGCCAGAGGAACAACAGCCTGAATCCAAAGAGCGCCTCAGTGAAGCTCGATCTACAGCCCTACTTTCTTGGTGAATCCTATCTACCCTTGACACTTGAGACAATCCAATGTTCAACATTTAGCTCTCCAAGTTGCAGAACCGAGTAATTCATGCTTTCATAATTTCATTTTTTTTTAAGGGGTAACGTATGAGCTCTTCTCTATTGTATTGATTTGAATTGTTTTTGTGGGCTCCAATTAACTGTAGGAGCCACCTCAGTAATATTCACCGGCCCGTGCCCCAGATAGCCTTACGGCATCACTGTTACATGACTACTCACTCAATGCAACTACCTACCAATCAGCAACAATTTCTGAACAGGTATGCGGGAACAGCAACGTTACCTGAAAACAAAAATAATTCAAATATAAACAAGAATAAAATTAGGAACACAAATTTAAAGGAACAAACAAATTAAGAAAACATGAAATATAGGAAATAAGATGTAACGAAATTGTAGCAAACCTCTACACATTATCTTAGTATTATACATATATCCATAATAACTTCTACCCTGAATAACAAATTAGACAAGAGTGGAAGATTTGCAATCGAATAATGTGCTGCTGTCCTTTCCAGAGATAAAATTTCGAAATTCATTACTCTATGAACATAGCTCACATTTATCTGACATTCTTAAATCTTTTTTTAATATCTGGATATTATTGAAGGCCTGACTTACATCGCGATCTGACCCTGTTGCCCTTTGGCAGCATCAACCGTTCTCACATTTGAATATCGAAACATAAAAATTTCTATATGTAATGGCAGTTTAATTATGGACAAAAAATAGGAGCATGTGTTCACATTTATTTTAAACATCACAGTCACAGTAGTGTACCAGTTGTTTTTATTATTACTATATTATTATAACTATATTATTATTATTATATATTATATATTATTACTTGCGTAGCCGGCAATTTATGACCGTGCTACACGTTATCTTCTGAGGTCCGGACATATTCTATCCTCGAGAGATAAACTTGGGTCATTATGAGGATCAGCTTGTTTTCCGGCTGTATCCCTTGGTAAAACAAGGTTGTTACGTCTTAATTATGAACTGTGGAGTGATAGGATGATGATGACGAGGGGGTGAAGGGACAATCACAAATACGACCACGCCTATGCAGGACTGGAAACTGCAGCCTCCTCGGCACAGACGACGGCTGCCGCAATCGTCTACGCCATGAGGCAGGCTAAATATTATTATTATTATTATTATTATTATTATTGTTATTATATTATTCAATTGTTATTATTATATTGTTATTATATTATTAAATTATATTATATTATTAAGTGATAGTACGAGGCAAAACTCACTTCGTGAAAGAATTGGGAACAGTTTTATGAACGCATCGAGCTGTTAGAGAAAGCAGAATTAAAGACTTAGGAAATTGTATCTACTTGGCTGTCCGGGAGACTCTGCGTCCTGAGGAAGATCGCAGCGTGACGGCCTGTGCCTAGGACGCGGCGTCTTCCATACAGCCAAGCAGATACCGACTCCAGCCGAGGAAGCTTACGCTTTCACTTTGGAAATAGTACCGATTGCGCACTGCATAGCCGAGACCGCTGAGCTAATACGAGATCATATGCTACGTGTAAATGGGCATGTGCACGGTAAAGAAGCCTAGAGGCAGGATTGCGAGTGATTCTCTATCTCGCTGTTTGGCTTCAGGCTCTGAAGAAGCGGAAGTTTGAAAGGAGAAAACGCGTGACGCCAACGCTTGGATATAATTACCTTTGAGAGCTTATTAGATTAGTGCGTTTTCTGACGGCAGGTTTTTCCACTTTATGTTTTTTCCCCAAATTGTACCTTTCAGTCTCTTTTCCGCAGACACGAAGAGATCATCTGGAGTGAATACCAGGAAAGATGTTGTAATGGTTTAAAGGCCTTCGGCGGAGCCACATAGAACCAGGAAGTGTGCTTCGTATTTGTAATAAATGGCATTCTAAATAAAAAATTTAAATACAATTAAATATCGGCAAAAATACTTCGTGCTATGTGCTGTTACATCGTAGATACTGTGTCGTCTGGTCCATTCTGTCATCTTCTTCACCTTACGGCGATAGAGCTCAATTTGGGACTTGACGTGACAGCAGTACAACCAGTTTCTTTCTAGATTACGGAGGATGAAGCGTGAGTCCACTTCCTGTCCCTATGGATGCAAATAGACGTATGATGGGGAGGGGTGGATCTCGCGCGATTGTGGCCAATTGTTGAAGGTAGTACACCCGGTTATTTCTGTGGAATTGATCAGAGTGAACCATGGAAATGATCTATTAGAGCAGCCGGTCTCTACAATTCTCATCTAAGTGTAAGCAGTGGCCTAGCCCGTACGCATTATCCAAGATAGCTTCGCAGTTCCGCTAGTCATAGTCATAGTCGAACCTAGATCCATCCGCTCTACAAATTTCGACTGCAGACTCTTAACAACACACGCTAGAGCCCATGGTAACTATTAATTAACTCCGGACGCATTAATTGACGCATGCATTTAAAAGTTGAGCATGGGCTCTTCAAGCCTCCCCTAGTATTCTAAAGGAGACTTCAACAACTATGATTAACGCTTCCATTTAAAATGTGGCTATTACTGCTCAAGTTCATGAACATCCACGCCACTCTTCTCGTCAGCCATTAATTATCCCCTTAACTGAAAAAAAGGGTATTTTGTTTAACGCACGGTTTAGAATGACATCACACTGGATTTTAAAAGACAAAAATTACCGCGTAGTGTCAACGTCATAAGCAAGGGGGAAGCCAGTAGTATATTCATTTCAAACCGCACTCTGTCCCAAAATTATTGTACACGCGAGCCCTAAATTCCAATCACGATAAGCTCCCAGAAGCTCGTATCCCGGAATCAAAATTAAGTGGCCCAGAGTCTGTAAGCACCCACCCCACAAACTCCTTGACAGTAAGCAGCGAATAGCACCACCGAAATCCCTATTAAGAATAAATCCCTTTCCGGCGCCTCGACATTCTGCCTCGCGCACCGTGACCGTTCGCCCACGGACTAAAAATATTCCAAAGGCGGGCGATCCCAAACCGTGATATGTTGCGGCAGTAATCGTTTTTAGAATCGCTGGCCGTGAGGTGGAACGAGGGCGGGCGGGGCGGGGCGGGGCGGGGCGGGGCGGCACGTGGCCCTTTGAATATTGCAGGCGCTGCGCTGACCCAATTCTGCGCGAGCGCTCGCCTGGGAGCGCCGGCCGCCGCGCCCCCGCCCCCGCCCCCGCCCCCTCCACGCACGACGCCGGACCGGGGACAGGCACAGCACAGCGCGATTTTTGCGTAGCTGCCTCGCAAGCCCCTATGATCGCTTTGGAACATAACACACGGCATTTCGCGTCTTTCTCGCTCGGGCCGCTGTATGTCACATGATCGCAAACACTGCTTGATATACGGTTAGAGTCCCTAGATACAGAGAGTAGCGCAATCGCCGCCATTTAATATCCTCTCACCCGATAACCCCGCCAGGCAGCATTCAGAAGCTGAAGGAAAATTATAATAATTGGTGACGTTATGGAGATGGTTAAGATTGTTAATATTGATTTGAGCTAGATTCATGGTTCTCAACTTACAGAATACGACACAATTTCCATTTTTCTAACAACTGGATATAAAATGGCGAGATCGGCGGAACAATAGAATGCGCAACTCTCTGTATCCAGGGACTCTAGATACGGTCGCGTTCACGCGATATCTAGCGGCACGACTGAGAAAGACGCGACAAACCGTGACATATTCCACCGTGAAGACACCGTTGAGGGGCAAAGTTACAAAAATCGCACTATAGCCCTAAGCTGCGATCACAGTGCAGCCGAAATATCGGTCGTTCGCTACCGACCGACTGCGGCCTGAAATCATCCGACTTATTTCATCCGAAATGCACCCGAATGTGGCACTTGAAATCGTCCGAATATCCCCATAATTCCGCAGTTCATTGTTTGAAACATTCGCGAGAAGCACGCTCAACCATCTACATGTATTGCAGGTGGTCTTCGTATTCAGATGGCCTTGACTCTCCAGCTGATTTCGGGCGAAAGGAAGCGACAAAAAATGAAACGAAATGGGATTCGGGCGCAATGGACTTCGTCCGACAGCCGGTGTTTGCGGACGACGTCGGAAGTGGTTGTTCGGGTTCAATACGTCCATTTCTGTTTACCAGCATGTGTTCGAATGAATCGTGCATATCGAACGCAAACGTCCGACTTGGGCACATCGAAATTTCAGCCAAACCGAAATTTCGGCTCCACTGTGATAGCCGCCTAAAGGACGGAATGTACGTTACAGTTTTCGTGCAAATTGGAAGTTCAGAAAACGTGCAGTCCAGACTGCACGATTTCTGTTTAAAAACGTTTCTGCATGTCCTATCCTCACACGTTATTTATACACACACTTGCATGTCTACAGTACCACACATGTCGGGAGACCGATCAGGAGCTTAGAGCTTGTGCCTTGCTGGTGGGAGATACCTGGTTGGGGAAACCCCGCAAGCCGACGGGTAGGCCGGTTCTCACCATCCAGGGGAGGAGATCACTGCCACCTCCCGAGAAAACGCACTACACTTACGGGATCAATGACCTTAGTAGTCGACCCACCCGGAATCACTAATCAATCAACACTCCCACTTGCAATGCCATCATCCAACACCACACTCCTTGCTTACCCGACCTGTCAAACGGGTACCTTCTTAGACGAACTTCTCTATGTAACCGGGGATGCATCAGTGCAGGGCTCATCATGCAAGAATTCGGGTCAGAAGGCACGCGGTATCCCGCTGCAGGTGCCTGCGAGCCACTCGCCTTTCACTACACAAGAGTCAAACGTCTCCCTTCTTACGCTGTCGGACTGATTCGACAACTTTCTTACAAATTTCATATTAGAACATAAATATGTAAAAATGTTTAACTCTTTGATTCACTATACAACAAATTTAATAGATTTATGCAGGTTAAAAAAATATAATGATTTTGTGTAATGTTGCCGCACAAATATACATGAAATCGTTTTAAATTATAGTTCTATTTGATTAGTTTAATTTTAACAATGGCTGAGTATCAGTTTTATTTTATGATCAACATTTCAATATTATTAGGGGGCGTATAATAAAAACTGGTGCTCAAAGACGACGTGATTGCAAGCGTGCTGCGTGTACATGATAAACAGAAGGTAGAGCGTTATCAACGTCCTTATACATATTTGCCTTACAGTGATTGTCCAACAAAGTGCCCTACAGCGATCATCACTACCGTAACGCAATTGCGGGGGCAATTGCGTTTCCCCGTGAAATCAAGTCGACCGCACGTCGTGCTCCCCCGATGTCCCTGCGAAAGGGCTCCGCTTCGGGTCGCGTGCGCGAGGCGCCACCAGCGCGCAAGGGCCTTGACCGAACTTATCGGTCGGCGCCCGCGTCGCGACGCGTGGCGTCGGTCGCGCACGCGCCGCCCGCAGCGCCCGCCCCACCTGCCACGCCCCCCCTGCCCACGCCGTGTACGCCTGGTCCTGCTCTTTCCCGGCTACCTCTTCCGTCGCGCCCCTGCCTTCCACTGTCGATCTCGTGTCCGCACCGTACCGCCTGCCCTTGTCCCGCCCGTGCCGTCTTTGATTGGGCTCCACTGTTCCTTGCCCTGTCCCTGCTATCATTCCGATGGAGAAGTCACTCGCCTCGACCGCATTCACGCACACGCCGCGCCTTGTATCCGCTTGGCTCTGCTGTGTCCGCTCAGTCCCCGCACAACCCCCTCTCCTTCTTCCCTCTCTTCGCCTTGGGCACGCCCCGCTCTGCCTCCCATCTGTCCATCTCCTCCCCCCTTGGATCGGTAGTCCATTCTTCCGCCTCGCGTTACACCTCTGGTCTCTACCGTCCCTCACCTTCACCTCGTCACACGTGTGACCCTTCTCCGCCCAAGATACGGTTTTCGCCATCACTGTCGCCTCCTTCCCATGCAGCCCTGACCCAGCGTTCTCCCTTCATAACGTGCTTCCCCGGCTTCCGCTATTCTGTCTCCCCCCCCCTCGATCATACCGCCGCTACTGCGCTCTTCCCTCGAGCCACCCCGCCTCCCCTCGTTCGTATCCCCGCCATCACCCACACCCAGACCACGACCGTACTTGCACTGCTTCTGCGCTTCTACCGTGCTCCCCTTCTCCGGCCGGTCCTCCCCGCGTCCTCCTCCCCCCTCCCACACCTTGACCCTCCCACTCCCTCATTCCCGCCTCGTATCCACACCTTCCCCGCCCAAATCGTCCCCATGTGCCTCCCCCTGCCCGCGCCCGCCTGGCCCGCAAGCGCTCGATGACGCGCGCTCAGGCCTTTGCTCGTTCGCCGTTCCGCCCCCGCCCCGCCCGCGCTCCCCTGCGCTCCCTCAATCGACCAACGATTGACCCGCATTTGTCGCATCGACGACGAGGCTGTCAAAGGCTGCTCTTTTTTGCCCGAATGCTCAACAAAGCGGCTGTCAGTGACCTTGCATCTTCGGGGATGGAAATAGAATAAACGCATATATGATGATCATGTGAACATGTTTCAGTAGAATGAACTTATTTTCAACCTCCGTCAGCGCACGCCCCCGCGCATTCGTTATTCAGTTCTTTCACTCGCTTATTTTTTAAGAAGAAAAACGAAACGTGCGTAGCATCCGTCAAATTAACTGATTTTTGTTTATTTGAACGTCAGTTTTTTCATAGATAATTACTACTAATACTCGTAACTAATTATAACAATGACAAGTTTGCTGATGTAGTTACAATTTTTACAAACTATAACATCATAAAACAATTTTGGTGGGATAAAATGCACCAGCCTAGTAGATCGAATTATTGAATGTAGGTCAGGTAGCTTAAGGAAGTTTAAAAATTTAGTGCTCATAAATTTAGAATCAAATCCCCGAGCGCATCTCTCTCACAAATTCTCACGCACCTCCCCCTCCCGTCTCGTAACGCAGCAAATTCTTCGACGCAAACCCCACTCCCCCAACGGCCTCGCCCGAGCCACGCCCCCGCTCGCGCCTCCGCCCGCCGGAAGACGCCGAGACGGACGGCCCCCGCGAGGGCCGCTCCGCCAACCGCCAACTTGGCGCGCCGCCCTCAGCCGTTCGCGAAACAAGCGCCGGCAGCCAGCGAGGCTCGCGGGACGCCGCACGCACTGGCGGGGAAGGGGGGCAAGTTAGAGAGGCGGGTCGAGGGCCGAGGCGGTGGCACGCAGCTGGGCCAGAAGGGCAGGGGCCAGGAGGGCTGAGGCGAGAAGTGATCGCGTTGGTCGTGGATGGAGAGGCACGGAAGAGGCGGGGAACTAGCGGGACGAAAGGGTGAGAGGAACGGGTCGAGGAAAATGAGGGGGTTAAGAGGAAAGAGTGGGTCGGGAGAGAGAGGTGGACGAGTGCGAGAGGTGAACGGGAGCACGAGAGAAACGGGAGCGAGAGAGGAAGAGGAGCGAGAGAGGAAGGGGAAGGGGAGCGAGAGAGGAAGGGGAAGGGGAGCGAGAGAGGAAGGGGAAGGGGAGCGAGAGAGGAAGGGGAGCGAGAGAGGAAGGGGAGCGAGAGAGGAAGGGGAGCGAGAGAGGAAGGGGAGCGAGAGAGGAAGGGGAGCGAGAGAGGAAGGGGAGCGAGAGAGGAAGGGGAGCGAGAGAGGAAGGGGAGCGAGAGAGGAACGGGAGCGAGAGAGGAACGGGAGCGAGAGAGGAACGGGAGCGAGAGAGGTGGCTGGGAGCAAGAGAGGAACGGAAGCGAAAGAGGAATGGGAGAGACGAACGGGAGGGAGAGAGGGAAGGGAGCGAGAGAAGTACGGGAGGGGGAGAGGGACGGGAGGGAGAGAGCGTCGTGAGGGAGTGATGGGCGGATGCAGTGAGGGGCGGCATGGAGAGAGCGACGGGAGGGCGAGAGGGACAGGAGGAATATGATGGCAGAGAGGACTGGAGAATGAGTAAAACAGAGACGACCTGAGATCCACTAGGGCACAAAGAACGAGACGAACAGGAACGCGACAACGAGAACAGAGGGGCGCGAGGAGCAGGACTGCTAGAGAAGGCGGAGCGGCAAGGGGGGAGGGGGGGCGTGTCGTTGCGAGAGCAACTGCGCAGCTGAACGGAACTTCCGGCATCCTCGTCCGAGATAAAAGGCAAGTGCTTCCTGGTGCACGCGCCGCCGCGATGCTGTGAAAGAGCCTGTTCATGGCGTATCACGAGTCCTGCCACACGCGGTGCCGCGCCGCGCCCCGCCACACCGCTCCGCGTCGCGCTCTCCAACAGGTGCTCGCCGCGCCGCGCCGCGCCGCGCCGCGTCGCGTCGCGCCGGGCAACAGAGTCCGCGCAAGTGGCCCGCCTCCTACCCCCAAACGCGGAAGGAGGTACGGCACACGGATGCGATGATTGTGCGTCCTGTGCATGCGACTTGTGTCAAGAGGCGCGTTTCGACAGACTTCCAATGCACCGCGCTCCAGTTCTCAATGTGTACTATAGGAGCACTTACAGCCTAAACCAGGGATGTCCAACTTCCAAGGCCTTAAGGGTATCAACCAAAACCTTCAATATGATTGTGGGCCGTATTTACATTACTCGGGCGATCCACATCTCACTTCCCCGTGTTGTTGATCTCTACAGTTTGCCCGGCGCTCTGAAACGAGGTCAGGGGGAGGGTGGAACCATGGTGATATCAGGCCGTACCATGTCAAACACACTGGGATGATTTTGAATTTATTAGAAAAAAACGGTGTATTTTTACATTAGTGGGTGTTGGCCCCGAAGGGGCGCGTGTGCCAGGCGCGAAATGTTCTCTCCCGATATGAATGCGATGGACTTTCACTTTTGACAAATAACCTTTCGCGGGCCTCAATCAACGTCACCGCAGGCCGCATACGTCCGCGGGCCGTCAGTTGGACAGCCCTGGAATAAATTGACGTGACGCGGCGACCCGGGGTGGAATGATCAGTCGACTTGCCTTCGATGTTCAAATCCTGATTGATCTATGTGGAAGTTGGGGTGCACAAAACACGTTCTCCCGTTTCCCTGCTTCTAGTTCGTCCATCGCGCCATCATCATTCGCCGGCTTAGGTGCCTCAAGGTATCAGCCGATGACACGGCAATGCATATGACCGGGAGATTCTAGGCCCGACGGAATCTCTAATCAGTCAATTCATTTACCCATCATAATTCATGGCACACCTTAGTCATCAGTCCATCACAATCATTCGTCCGCTCTCCAGGTAGAACTACTCGTGTAAGACAAGGAACAAAGACATCCATGTGACACAATTAGCTTCGATTACATTGCTGTTGGTTACATAACTGAGGGTCGCTGGAATCCCCTTTCTTGTCAGGAAGGCTCAATTAAATTATCCATGGAGTTTGTATTCTGACTGTTTCATGTAGTGTCATGCTAACCGACCTGAACAGCACGTTTGCGGTGGCAAAGAAACGTTTTAGAGGATAACAATAGTAGGTCACAGAGATGACCGAATAACACACGTTATTTACAGGTTTGCTTTTATTCCCACCTTCTAATATAAAGAGCCAACGTTTCAATTGCCTCTGAGGACTGCCTCGTCAATGCTTAAGAAATATTAAAACACCAAAAAGGAATAACGTTGTCAGCCATTACATTACAAAACAGCCTTGTTACATGTTGTTATATCTTAATACTATTAAGGATAGACATTCAGAAGAAACGATCTAAGGTTAGCCGCAAAATAATGTGAATAATGAATGATTCACCGTGTGATATGGGGCTTTGGAGGCGAAGGAAAACTATAATGCTCTCACTTATTATTCAAAATTATCATTTACTTATTTGCTTAACAAATACAACATCAATACACACATTTTAAGTAAAGAACACATTTTTTCTGAATAATAAAAAATACTTAAAGAAGCCTTTAGAATCTATCTGGCATATTCAGAGCAGTCATATAAGTCCTTTTCGATATTGATTATTTCACATTTCTTCCTTTCAACGTTTTTTTTCATTTCATTATCATTTCATTTCTTTCAAAATAAACAGTTTGTCATGAACACGACAGTATAGATACAGTTTAATCGCATGTAGGTCACTTCGTCAACGCTAACCAGAAGAGTACCAATAATATGAATTTCACACGGGCATTCTGAATGAAGCTTAAAATAACTATATCATAAATATTTATTACGTTATGAATGATGTAAGAAGTGGCACAAAATGCTCCTTTAAAAGGCGCATTCTTCTCAATACTTTATAAATCCAAAAATGTCGGTGAGTGGAACCAGAGTTTGATATGTTTTGAAAACTATTGGGACTAGTGAGACGAAATGCCTTGAAGTTTTTCGTGAACTGTTTCAATCTTAAGACCCCTGACATTTGGAGCCAATTTGGGTCGCATGATAGCGAATACAACAAAAGTAAAGTTTCTGCCAAATTTTTTTACCTCTAAAATAAAAATCCTTCACAAATTTGCCTTCGGTAAGTTCAAGTGGAATACCTCGCGTATGAAAATTAGCTTATTTCACATAAGGTTAATTTCTAAAGCCCAAGCCCTTTATAAGCTTATGCAATGCCATGGAATTAACATTAGTCCTCATTTCACACTACGTTCAGTTGTGAATAAATAATTTAAGGAGTGAAAGAAATGCACCAAATCAGACACCGTCTCTGGAGACTTCCTCAGAACTGAATTCCGAATGTGAGACAAGGAAAATGTTATTAGATTACATATAATTCAAAAAGTAAAATTATATGTTTCCCAGACTGATGTAATGAAAATGTTGCATTGTTAGTATATAGGCATGCGAGTGTAATAAAATTAACTATCTAGGTGACTAGCAGACATTCAGCAGTTAAATTCGAAGCTATTTCGTCAGTGGTAATTTTTAGGTCACGGGTTTACAGAGCCACAGATCGAATGTAATTGAAACGCTTCGTGGAGGGGACTTGTGTGTTTCGTGCTGTCTGTTTTGTTAATGAATCGGGGTCTTGCGACAATGGCTGTATTGACTACGGTAGTATCCGGTGGTAGCGGGAATTTCGGGAGAAGGCGGGAGCATTGGGAAAGAAGGACTTAACTTAACGGGGGAAGGAGAAAGGAAAGGAGAGGAGGAAGTGAAGGAAGGGGAGGAGGAAGGACGAGGAGATGAGGAACGGAAGGAGGAATTGGAGGAAGGGAAGGAGGAAGGAGAGGAGGAAAGGGGGTGCAAGAAAGGGAGCAGGACGAAGAAGTAGGAAGAAGAAGAATTAGAGGAGGAAGAAGAAGGAAGGGAAGTGGAGGAGGTGGTAGAGATGGAGGCAGAGGGGAGGAGAAAGAGATGAAAGTGGAGGTGGAGGAAGGAAACAAAGAAGAGGTGATGGAGGAAAGATAGAATGTGACGAGAGAAGGGAGAGAAAGGAGGAGGAGGGATAATTGGAGAAGGAGAAAAAAGAGGTGGATAGAGGAGGAGAACTTGGAGGATAAGAGGCAGCTTCACGGTGTCGACTGTTATATTTCACATACGGTACTATGTCATGGCCATGACAATTGTATTTATAAGGTATTCTATCTTATAAACTATATATGTTATATTTATTAAATAGTTCAGGACAGGAAAATCTTAATTTGTCACGTCTATTCGTGACAGGCGACTATGGTTATTTATCATTTGCATTGAAATTTAACATCGACCGCAGCAGAGGATGCAGGAAGCGAATGAAGCCCCAGGTGCTGGACAGCGATAAGGACGAGGCGGTGGAAGCGGCGGAGGCAACATAGGCTCAAAAATGTATATTTCTTCTGCCTAGCACAGAGTAACATCTCTCAATGGCAAAGACTAATATCACAGCTTATGACAGAGAAAAAACGCTTGAAAACGCCTAGTCGATCGCTTTGCCTACGAACACAGTAGCCGAGTCCACGTGCTCGCTGTGGCTCTACAGGGCTCCGTAGAAAGAGAACATGAATTAATGTCGCGCGGTTGTGCGCTCCGCGTCCGCTAGCCAATCAGGGAAGCCAGGTGCCAAATACATGAGCAGTTTGCTTATACTGCGATTTTCGTACCTTTGCCCCTGATGGGAATCAGCTGTTCACGGTTTCATCCAATAGAGAGCTTGATCGTCACCGTAGTGACGTCACTATCGCGAAATACAAGCTCCCGATCGGATGGCAGCGAAACAGCTGATTCCTGTCAGGGGCAAAGTTACGAAAATCGCAGTACGTGTGCGGCCGGAGCGAGCGCGTCCGCTGCCACGCAATGGCGCGTCGTCAGGCGCTGCGAGAGCGTGACGACCTACGAACCCGCGCACGGGAGCGTCGCTGACGCCGGCGTCGGCGCCGCGGCGACGTCAGCGACGGCGACGCGGCGGCGCTTTTCCCCGCCCCACAAAGGACCGTCGCGACGCGACGCGAAGTGAAGTGATGGCACCCGGCAGGTGAACTAATTGCTTCTGCTCTCCCTCGCAGGATTCAATTTTTTTTTTGCACCGGAACAAGAGAGACAGCGCACGGGAAGCGAGGGAGGCGCAGAACGAAGCAAACTCTTGCTATGGAAGAGGGCGATACCCTCTTCAGTGGACAACAACGACACTTTCAAACGAGACGAACAAAATGTTGGTTCCGGGGAGCGGTTGATTATACATAAAAATGTTTCTCAACTGAGCATAAAGCGATAAAATAACGCCGCAAACCAAAATATTTCCCATAAATAACCTTCCAAATAGAACAGTTCGTTTTCCCGCATTTTAAGAACAATTGTCTGAAAATTCTAGTACAAAGAAATATGAATATGAACGAATGTTCGGTAATCCAAGTGTCTGAGGTGCGTTTCATAATGAAAATTATAAAATGATTTATTTGAAAAAAAGTCAGTGACATGATGAATCGGTATGTAATCAATTCATTTAAGAATGAATTTTGAAATGAGTACACAAATAAAGACTGAAATGAGAAAAATACTAAATAAAAAAATATTATTTCAGAAACGAAGTTTGTAATTTTTAAATTTGTAGCTTTGTAATTTGTACTACATTAATGTAAGCTACTTAATATTTAAAGTGAAATATTTTAAATTATACATGTAAAATATTTTAAATAAAACTATTTTTCTTTATTTCTTATTATTAAGCTTTTAAGTAATACTTTTGAACTAATAAAAATATGTCCCCCCTCCCTTATCAATCCCCCTATAAAGATTGTGCCACAATATTGCATATGCAATATATGCATTATATATGCACAATATATGCATTGATATAGAGTTTCTTCTCCTAGGGCCTCTTCTTTCTATTCTCATTATTCCCCACTGGAATGTAAACAGTAGAAAAATACTCCTGAAGGAACGATTCATTTCTTACCGAATTCGTTAAGAATGTTGGCGGTGGAGGCCGCGGTGATTAAACGGGGACCAGCAGCCGGCGCGGCGCGGAGCAGCGCGCGGAGAAAGGAAGGGTCCGCCCGCAGCCGCCGGGGAACGGAACGTCACGTTCGTGATGAACAAAGACGCGACGCGGCGCGGCGCGGCGCGCTTTCCTTCCCACAGCGCGAGATGGATCAGAATCGGCCCCCCTAATGACTCGTCAGGCTCCTCGTGGCGTGTCCCCGCGGGAGACGCGTGACCGACGCGGCGCGCGGCGCTTGGCTTTCCCGGGCCTGCGTATTCGGAGGCGTCGTGCGCCGCGCGCAAGTGCAGGCGAACGCTCTCCGTGAAACACGTTTGCGTTTTTGTGTGTGCAGTCTTGCATTCCCTCTTCTGTACCTCGACTATACTGCGACTTATTCATAGCTGCCTCTGACAGGTCATCGGCTGTTAAGGTGCCGTCCAGTCGGGACCTTTCACGTCACTATGGTGGCGTGTACGTAACTATGGTCAATAATGCCACTATGGTGGGGTTCAACCTTCCGATTGGATGACACTGTAATAGCTGAGTTATTCAGAGCTGCCTCTGACGTAAATTCAAGTAAACAGTAGTGGCCTTTAAGCTCCCGATTGGATGACACTGTGCCAGCTGATTAAACGTCAACGGATTCTATGTTTAAATCGAAGTATATGGCCGTCAGTGTCCGAAATACTATCCCCATAGGAATTAATGTCTATAGTGAATTATGTTCGTACACACACTTTTCCGGGTTCGAAGATTTTGTTTACTAAAATAAAAATCTAAATGTTAGTCTTTTAAGCAAAATAATTAAATATTGCTACTTGTGTAACTTCTATTTTACAAAAATACTTGAAAATACTTACAAAAAAAATTGTTTACAACACGCTGTAAAGAAAATGCATTAAACAATTTTCAAACTGATTTTTTTTAAATGCTACGTAGTTTCCGTGTCTGTTCTCGGCCTTGTAATGGCGTTCCTTCTGCAAGACCCTTCTATGTCATTGCTTCTGGTGGTATAAGCCTAACGGGATGCTAGAAACCTAGTATACACGGCTAAAAGTTCCTTTCTTTGGTCAATTATAAAAATTATGATGCAGCCGATCTTATGGGATAGGAATCAGATTCTCTCTGCTTAGCGAGTCACAAAAGCAAGGCGAAAACGTTAATGTCCGTACCGAGATGCGAATCCATAACCCTAGCACAAATGAGAAGCCACCACAGCCGGCAGGAATATATAATTATTCATTGAATGATGAGAGCAGTAACAAGAAATTAAATGCGTGTCTTACAAAGTGATTTTACTTGTATACACATATCTAATATAGTATATACACTTCAAAAGGAAAAACAAAATCAAAAGTTCGTGTTATTTGGAATTTCATGGAATATTATTTTTAACTGAAATGATTAAAGCATTAGTCATACCGACCGGACAGAACCCAAGTTCTCATGGTTTGAGACAAGTTGCTCTGATCACTAAGCTCCCCAGACGAGCAATACTTCAGCGATTTCTTAGGCCTGCTTCATTACCCGCTACATCAAAAGTATAATAGTTTTGTTGTTTTTAGTCACAAACTTTTAATCACAAGTTGATCTTTCATTGTGATTCTACATTAGTTGGTTTAAAAATGGTAACGTTAACACATAGTCCAGTTCTATCAGCAAAATTTCTCACTTTAAAAACACTCCACACCCTCCACAAAACACCATAGTTTATTTTCTTTCTCACACTAATACGTTTCACTCCAAGTCATTTCGAAATCTCTCTTCTGAAGACTTGTTGATTGCTAATAATGTGTAGCAGATGTTCTGCCTAATTCTGGAACTAATAGTGGAAAGTATCGTCTACTAACTACTACTACTACTACAGCGGCCAACGACGCCTTCTGACAGGCTGTTACGAGCGATTACAAAAACACATATAGACGTTATCATTTAAAGGACAATGGCCCGAAGTCCAAGATCTCTTGAAAACAAACAAAACTAGAGTGTGGGTTGCCATTGGCCTATAATTGACTTTTAACAAAAGAAAGCAGGTCTATTTTTGTTTTCAATGAAAGAAAAATATATGTCTATACATACTATATAATGCTGCTTTCTGTTTTAATGTGTCAAGTTCAGTATCAATTCACAGTTCACTTATCAGTCAACAGTTCTAGTATCTCAAAATCTCACTTTTGGATGAAGATTGATTTTAAAAAAAGAATTTCAATTCCATATATTTCCCCATACCTATCCCCGGTCGGTGCCACAGGGAGAGGGGGGGCAATGAAGAATCGCGCAAGTACTACGCGGAGCCGAAGGCTGTAGGTTCCCGATCCGCAAGAGGCACGAAGTTTTCATCTTGTGTTTGTGGGGAGATGGCTCCTCTATCTCATGTCCACAGCGCATCCACAATCTTTCACATCTCACGATCACCCTACCATCCTAAGCCACTATTGTACGTCCCCAAGGAAGGAGGTACATAAAGGTGAGACATTTCTCTCCCGCTTGCGCTCGTAAATACGTCTGGGCGGGCGCGCGCGCGAGCGCTCACGCGAACACACATGCGTTAGAATTAAACAGATTTAATTGACCATTTTAGGTGGACCAGGCACTGGCGTAGAAAGCACCAGACAACTGCGCGTAAATTGTAAAGTGCGCGTAAATTTACTTTTTGAGAGCTTAGATTGTTTTTTTTCATACAAATGCCACTCGTATTCACATGTTCTCTCCGAAGAATACACTGCAAAGGAAACGAAATGATCCTTATTGCGCATTGTAAAATCTTTATTCAACTGACTCCACTGAATGCCCGCAACAGACTTAACAAACAGTTTGAAAACAAGTATTAAAAGGAATAAAACGAGTCAACCAGAAAGAATGGATACAAAAATGGCGATTAATTTCTCTATTAATTGATTTATGACATATCATTTACTATTCAAATTACAAAAATATAACACTCATATCAAATGAAACCTCACATTTACAGAAATGTTGAGTTCGAGAGAGAAAAGGATGGAAACGAGTGGAAAAGAGAAATAAAGTAAAAAGCAGCAGACAGGGAGAGGGAGGAAGAAGCAAAGTCACTCCTGATTAATAACAGATTCCACGAGCCCCGCCGTCTCCTCCGATCGGCCCGAACGGCGTCTCGCGCATTACACAAGACGAGGAGGGCAGCGCTGGAAGGCCGCGGGGGAGCTGCAACGGAGCGAGGGGCGGAAGGAGGGCTCTCTCGGCTCCGCTCCGCTCCGCACCGGAAGACACGTGGGGGCGCGGCCGCCGCCGCCGGCGTCGCGTGCCCCGTGGGGGGGAGGGGGCGAGGGGAGCGGCGGAGGGGAAGCTCCGCGGGGTGGCGGGGGCGGCGCGGGCGGCGGGGGCGGCGGGGACGACGGGGGCGGCGGGGGCGGCGGGGGCGGCGGGGGCGGCGGGGCGGCGGGGGCGGCGGGGGCGTCCGGAAGAAGCAGGCCGGCGCCCCAGGCCGGGCTCTCCCGCCCGCACGGCACCCGCTGCGCTGCCGCTCCGAACGGCGAGCGCGGGGGATGGCACGATGCAAACACTCCGCGCTACAGAGGATGCAGAGCAGACTTTTCGCGCAGTCCCAGGAAAGTCAATGGTCACAGCATAAAAATAGCGGCTTGTTACAAAGGCGTTATAACAACCCAGAGACCCAAAACAATTTAACAATTCCCACCGAAACTCATAAATAAAATAATATACCTAAATTAGACCCTCATTGTTGCAACTGAAGTAAAATCGAATGCGCTCTCGTTGTAAAATTCGTTCTCGGGTACGTTCAATAAGCGTCGTATGGTCACCAAATTGTTACCCCGCATACTACGTTGCTAATTCGAAGTTGTCATGGGCACACCCACAGTACATTCTAGTAATCTACGAAATCTTCCAGAATGCCAGCCTGACACTTAGCTCGCCACCTCGGCCACCTGATCGAAGATACTTTAGGGCAGTGTTTTTCAAAGTTCCGAACACTTCGATCGGATCTTCGGTTACCTCCAGCTACGCCAGTCCGCTCAGTGCGATTGAGTCGAGCTCCCGTACGGCGTTTCTCGGTGCCGCGCCGCGCTGCGCCGGGTGTGCTCCAGCTGGGGCGCGCCTCCGTAAACACGGGCGCTGGCCGGAAGCACCCCGTCAGCAGCAACAGCGGCGCGCGCGTACTTCGCCCCGCCCCGCCCCGCCCCCGTCCCGTCCCGCCCCGCCCCGCACCACCCCACCCCCGCCCCGCCCCGCCCCCACCGGCCCGCCCCGCCACGCCCCCACCGGCCCGCCCCGCCACGCCCCCCACCGGCCCGCCACTCCCCGCCACTCCCCGCCCCTCCGCCCCTCCCCCGCCCCGCCCCGCCCCGCCGCGGCATGCTCACGAAGTCTCCGCGCCGCTCGCAACGCGCGGCGCAGCACTTGCCAAGGAAGCGCCCGAACCGCCTCGCGGCGCTTCCAAGTAAATAACAAATGAATTATTTGGCGCATGTCTTAAAGTAGCCAATGCTCAATTTTCATAAAGCCAGTAAGAAAACTTTCTTTCAGTGCACTCATTTTGTATACAATAGTTATTTATGCACCAAGGGCGTTATAAGGCTTCTAAGTGATCGAGAGGCGACAAAATGCCCCAGGGGCCTTTCGCCCGAGAGCTTTTTGTCGCTCAAGATGATTAGAACCAGCTCGTGGTACATGCATAATTTTATTTTATTTTTACCTAATTGTATTGATTCAGTTTCACTTACTAATTAACTGGATGTTGACTTGTCTCGGTTTGTCTTTTCATATTTCCCTCCCATAATTCCCTTTATAAGACAACGCGTAGCATCATTCAACATTCATCATTCATCATTTATAAACCCCTTGAAACTCCCACTTCATTCACATAATACTATACACAATGGTTCACACGGTTGGTAACCTGGTAAATCGACGGAAACGAATGAGGTTCAAAGTAAATAGCAAAAATGTGCTCCATGCTTCCTGGACACCCTGACGTTCCATAATAGCGATCCCCAATCTCCCTTCAATCATCCTAAAGATTATCAGCCGCTCTTCTTGGAGCCGCACATAACTTCATTGTGAAAGAATCAGACAAAACGTGCCCTTAACTGGCGACAAGGGAAAGCCTGGAAAATGAGAGAGGACCACGCCAGCCACCACGGACTCTCCTTCCAAATTAGAACTTCTGGCAGTAGCCCACCTTTCCAGACTTTCGGAACGCGCAATTATACAAAAATTAGCCCGACAAAGAGAAACGAGAGTTCCATATAAAAACAAGCGCAATACGTAAAAAGACCATGTAGAGTGTGTGTAGCACTTGACATTTCACCAGCAGCAGCAGCAACAAGTGAAGGAACGAAGGGAAACGACGCTGTCAGGAAGCAATAAAACTATTTAGAGCATACGTGGAGAGAGGGGGTGGAGGGGGAGGGGCAAGCGAAGAGCAACAACCTCCGGCCGCTGCGTAACGCCACAGCAGAAAGCGCCTCTCGAATGAGAATAGGGGCATTGTTCGCGGGCGGGGCGGCGGAGGCGTTACGCCGAGGCGCTCGAAAGCGACGCGACGCGACGCGACGCGACGCCGAGCGGCGGCCGGAGGCTGCGAGACGCCGCCGACGCAGCAGGACGCGGCGGCAGCGGAGAACCGATTCTTCTCACAACGCGCGTCGTGTCTCCTGGCGGGCGACGTAGCTCCGCCGTCATGCGTCTGAGAGCAACACGTTTAGCAAGACGCGTTCGCCCCTGCCCGCTTTCAGTGAGGGGAAGGGCCACAATTGAAAACAGATTTAGTAACAGGGAAAACGAAATAATTGAAATTAATGATGGTAATGTAAGGTAGTAATTAAGAGTCAGTGCGACTGAAAGTTTAAAAATTGGTATGTATTATAATTATAAATTAAACGCCCTGCACATACAAGTGAGACTTTACCAGTAACAAAGCATGAAATCGTAATGAATAAAATTATTTTAAGTAATGGAACTACTAATCGTGAGGTACGGCGTGAGAGTTTTCCCTCACAAAAGAATATTAATAAAACATAACCATCAGAAATTAGGTTTCTCATGTGAGATTAAAGGGTTGCTTCTTTTAGATAGGATTCGAAATGATACTAGAACAGAAATTAATACGTTATTAAAATATCCGAGACGTTGCGGGTGAGTGTCACACAAAGTGAAAGAATTTATCGATATCAATTGCCAGAGATAATAAGAACTTATGGATCACAGGAAAGAGAGATAGAAGTTCGGCAAAAAGATGGGCAGACCGTTTCGTGCCAGTTTCAAAGAAGCATTGCCAAACTGTAAAACACTGAGGAAACAAAGAAACACGAAAATAAGTTTTTAAACACGTAATACTACCCTGATGCAAATAAAAATGTTGGCTGAAAAGTTGGCGCACCAAATTTCGATGCGGCGCGCTCCGAACATCGAAGATCATGTTGTACGAGACTAAGCGTGGAAGTCTAACACTTCACAAAATTATTTGCCACATTTACCTTCATCGCATATCTACTTGGTATGGCTTAATAGTCAAAAATATTTAATACAGAGAAAAACCACAAATTAACAATCTTAGAAATATAAGAATGTCATACATAATAATGATTAATACTGAAAATTTTGTAGCTTAGGTCAAATTTCTCCTACTTTTCACTGCTTGACTTTTGAACTATATCATTACTGATGGTAGTCATTACACTGGCGTTGTAATGGTGAAAAGTTAGTAACATTATAACCAAATTTCATTTATTTATTACAAAATCCCGATTTTACACAGTTGTTCAAACTTTAAAAATCTTGTCTTGAAAATTACGAAAATTTGACTTATCCACTTATTCACTGTAAGAAGAGAATTATGTATAATTTGTGAATCTGTTAAAATTAACTTCTCGGGAGCTGTTAATTTAATTGAAAAGAGAACCCATGTGTGACGAGAACAAATCTTCTCTTTGTGAGGCTAGTACACGATTACTTCCGTGGTTTCATGTCTGTTTACCAACACACACACAGCCACAACGGAAATGCTATCAATCTCATCCCGCTCACAGAGGGTTCTTGTTTACTAGGCAGTAAGGCGCTTGTCAATGTAAAAATGAAGCTCACTCTTTGTTCTGTTTGGAAATACTCCTGGTTTGCTCAGTCAACAAAAGTAGGCTACAAAGAGTTTTTGTCCAAGTATAGTTCAGTAAATGGAACTTATGGTTAAATGGGATATTGTTTGCGTTCATTTATCTATAGCTCACTGAGCACTCATTCACTGTTTAGTGTTCGGCAAAGACAGTAGGCATTCCCGTTATACGAGTACTTCGTTCTCAGGCAATAAAATTGTTTCAAGAATACGAGAAGTGGAATGGCATGGGTTACTTCCAACTACAGCAAAGTTTTACTCTGGTGTTACAACTGCACCGGTTATTAGGTAATGGTTAAAACTTGTCTTTGTTCTGACACAGAATTAAAAAACTATAGGCAATTAATGTAATTTTCCCCATTTGAATATGATTATGATACACAAGCCGAAAGTTACAGATAATGAACTCAAGAACACGAATATTAGTTTAACAAAACTTAATATTCCGTTGATTCGTTTACAACAGTTTTAACAATATCCTTTGCATAATCCCCTGAAATGTTTTTTTTTCTGTAAGTTCTTAGAATTTCAATAATAATGTTCTGTCCACCTCTTTAAACTGTTATTAAACTAATTCATAAAATTATTGAAATCAAGGAACATTTTCACCCGTTCATTAACTTCAGTGCAAACGTGAACTGCCCATGCTTCAGCACTTCATCCGACGCACGCAACATTTCTTATTTACAAACAGTCTCCATTGTCCTGTCTGTTTTAAACACTGGGCAGCCTTTAGCCACATCAAAGCAACACGGAAGGTTCCGCCTGCCTTTTTGGTCCGACCTCCAAGCCTAGATCCAGCCCATCACCTGCGTTTTCCCATACTTCCTAACCAATCCTTTCCCGACCTGCTCTCAAAAGAATGCTCGGACCGACCTTCATTCACCAACAGCCAGCGGCAGGGTCGCCGTGTCCTCGCGGCCCAGACGGACAGGTCGCCGAGGCAGGCACGACCGGACGCGCAGACGAACAGATGCTCGGCAGAACAAAGAGGGCGAACAATGAAGTATGACCTGCCCCCCACGGACCGCGGTGCGGGCCCTAAACGACCACAACAAATCTCGGGACCCGATGGCTACGCGCACAGTGGGCCGAAATGACTTGCGCGTGGCGTTGCATTAATGTTTGCCGTGAAGAATCATACCCGAGAAGAGTTAAAAAGAAAAACAAATATGTAATACAAGAAGAGTATGGAATGATTTTCATTGTTTTTTCTTGAAGGATTGTTTATTGTCAACATTTACTTTCAAGCTCACAGAATAAAGCTCAAAGGCTTGAAGATAATACAGCCCATAAGCGCATAATGGTGACACATAAAATTATCACAAAATGATGTTCTTCGGTCCGACGAAATGTACGGCGTACATCCCGGCGCGTTTAACTTCTTATTAGCCCCCTTCCATCATCCTACCTAGCATCTTATTTTTTTTTCTTTTCTTTTAACAATTTCCCAAAGGGCTTTTCTTAATAACTTAAAACACCCTCAATTTTAGCTTCATTCTAATTGAACAGTTACAATGAAAGCACTTTGGCAAACCTAACTTGAACAATTTGCTTTTCTTAATACTGAAAGTGAGATTTTTCTAACCGTGCCTCTGGCAGGTATCAGCTGTTGACGGTTTCATCCAATCGGGATCTTATATGTCGCTAGTGACGTCATTAGGGTGACGTTTAAGCCCCAGATTGGAGGAAACCATCAACAGCTGATACCTGGTTAGAGGCACGGTTAGAAAAATCGCACTATAATGTTCATTAATTTGCTTCTTTCTTGTTGTTTTTTTCATTTGCAAATCACTCTACGGTTTAATTTTATTGAGATTTTGAATTTGTGGTTTGATAATTATAGCAAGAATTTCAGTTTATCAGTATAATTATTATAAGAATGTACTTGTTTTTATGATCATTTTTTTGATGTGAATATTAATATGTGCTTTTTCGAGAACTGATATTTATCTTTTTATATTGTTTTTGAGGGTAGATTGATTCGAACTTTATTTTTGATCTTGAGGTGAGGATATCAACCTGAACGTGTTCAGGCTGGAATTTGTTTATTGCATTATACACATGAAGATTCATTCATCCCCATTCCCTGGGACCGCCCAACCGCGCATCCTAACGGCGGCGGTGGCGCCTCTCTCGCCGCGTTGGGGCCCAGTGCGCGCGGCCGCGGGGCGGGCGCGGGCAGGTGCGTCGCGGGGGCGCCGCGCGCCCGCGGGCGGAGGAGGAGGAGGAGCAGGTGGGGGAGGAGAGCGGAAGGGGGAGGGTCGGATTCCTGGGCGCCGGCTGCAGCAGCTGGCGCCCTTTGTGGGGCGCAGGGCCGCCCGCGCAGGGAGCCGGCGCAGCTGTCAGCGGCCGCAGCCGCGCGCGGAGCGACGCGAGACGCCACGTTCGGGGGCTGTTGTTGCCTTTCTTCGCAAACAGCCAGCCCTTCTTTCCCACCTACTACTACCACCTCCAAGAGCATTCCTTCCTACTTGCCGCACTGCACCGTTTGCGAAAATAAAATAAAATAAACGATTTTTTTTAATTAAAAAATTCGCAATTGTGACCAAGGGCGAGGAGGGAGGGAGCCTGTTATGGATTCGGAAATGTTTCAATACGGACAGTAATGATGAGTATGATGATTGATATAATACGCATTACTGACGGAAAAGTAGGGCGGATGCTAAGATCATTATGATCTCCCTTTTACTGGCATACGGCAACAGTGGTGATGGAGAGTTCCCTTCGGCTGTATAATGAAAGAAAATTTAGTTATCTTTTGCGGGTGATTGTCAAAGACGAATGATAATGATGCATTAGCGATTTTGAATAAAATCATACTTCAGAAGCAAGGTGTGGTGGTGCGACATGCCCAGCTACATCACACAAAACACTACTGGTCGAAATACCCACGAAGGACTTGAGTCCGAAGCATTTGTCTCCGAGTGTGTATGTGTGTGTGTTTGTGTGTGTGTGGGGGGGGGTAGGCGTTGCTCCACCCCTTCTGCACAATCGAGGCCGACTCAATACCTACACCAATTTCGTTTTCTTCAACGCGAATTACAAAATATTATACGATAAATATTTTGTATTAACATGTTATTTAAATGTTTCTATTTCACAGAGTTCAGAATAATAAAAAATTAAACTTTACAACTTAATACTTGTTTTAGGGGCATCTACCTCCCCTTTTCCCCCGATAAGGCGTTTCTGGTTCGTGCCTTATTCTGATGACGTCACTTGAACAAGAGAGTTCAAAAGTACGGAGATGCGAAACAAGGATTTTCAGGTAGATGAATGTTCAAAAAGAAATATCAGAAACTAATATATAAAGAGATTTACATGCCTGGTCTGTAGAAAGGAGAACGTAGTGTATAAGTATATGGATGCACGTTCAAATAATGGAATATGACAAAATTCAGAAAGTGATGCACACCTCAGCGACCAAAGGAATAAGAGACGTAGAGAGACCCAGAAGAAGATACGCAGAGGCAGATACGCAGAAAGCTCGCAATAGAATGTACAATGAGATGAAGAGAAAACGAGGCGATGATAAGGATGATGATAATGATGATGACTAAGAAGTTCATTCTAATCAGCTGAATTACAGAATCAAGAAAACATCGCATAGTTCTTGGAAATCGTAATCAAAGTGATTTTTAAGCACACACAGTTCGTCATAACACATCTTCAAATGCCTTCATAAATCCGTATTCTTTTTTACATATCAAAGGAAACGTCTTTTATTCCGAATTTTCATTCCCGAAATCTTATCATTCTCTGCCTGCTTTACTGGGAGTAATCTCCGCGGGATATAAAATCGGGTTCTATCAGTGAAATAGGGCGGGAACGTGATATCAAGACGCTGGCGAAACCGGCAGTGGGTTATGAAACATATCTAAGATTTGAACTAGAGTCGTAGAGTGCGAAAGATATAAATATTAGTAATCATAAGAACGGAAACTGAGTCATTGATATGGTATGTTCAGATTATAATATTGGGAGCAGTAACGCTCCTTCGCATATTTTTTTCTTCTGTAAATAAATTAGAAAACGAACTCTAAACATTTTAAAAGAATTATCACACATTGTCACACATTTGATTTGACTAAAGAGAGCTGCAGAACTGGATACCTCGATTAATTTAAATATACGAATTTATAGAAGTAGGTTATTCATGACAGATCCATAAATACCGTAAAAAATAGGTTCTAGCTCTGTCGATGCAAACGAACAAGGGATAGCGTGTAGCTTACGTAGAAGGGAGTAAAAATGATATATATAATTAATTATATTCACGAAAATATTACACAATGATTTTAAACAACGTAGATTTCTCTGTCATTTCACAAATGTTCATTTTTCAAATAACACATGTTCATTTTTCAAACAACGTAGAAGTAATTCTGTCATTTCACTTAATCGATTCTGCAACTTAAAAAATCATCATATAAATACACCATCTAGTTCAAAAGAAATGAAGAATGCCTCCGTTTAAAATTAAAAAAAGATTAAGAGTAAAAATGAAAACAATATCTCGACGTTCATACCACATAAAAAGAGTAAACCTAAAGGCTCTTTATTGCCTTCCTCTTGTGAGAATAAAAATGTTCACACGAATACAAAGGAAAAACACTTTCTAGTTTCCATTCGAACGAATAAATGAAGTTTATGTTGCCACTCATCTCGAATTAATCCCTTTCGTCATATCCTGACACTAATGCCTTACTAATAGGTTCCTGTTAATTTAGCATTCAAAATACGTAATAAGCCACATGTTCTTCCGGAACTTCTGGCATTGTTCACAACTCCTTTTGACAATTAGAACTTTTCCCACAATTCATTGCGTGTGTTTGAGCTCATGAATTCAAGTGAGTCTCCTCTACGTTGACGCAATACTTAATGTGTACTTCGAAAACGTTCCCACAAACTTCTTGCAGTCATACTAGATGTGTCAGATCTGGAAGCTATTACAGAACTACATCATCTCGAATTTTCTGAAGGGACAAAAGAACGTGTCAGGTTATCGGATTTCGCCTCAAGAAAGTTCAACTTGTATAATTTTAAGTGAATTAGGTGCACTGAGAAGAAATTCCAGAAAACATTGAAGACTCAGACCGTCGTTTTAGAAATCTACTCACTGAATTTCATTTTATACAGTAGAAATAATACAAATATTTCATTTTTTTATAATCAAGATTCTTACAAGGGTAAATTCCACTTTTCTTCAATGAAAGAGATGCAACAAACGTACGTAGCGAGATATTTATAACAACTGAACAGTGGAAACAAATTTCTGAATAAAAATTTGAAGTGGTGCTGGTAAAAAAAATTCTTTCTTTGCCTTTCAAAGATGTTTTCTTACTGAATTGCGGAAAAATCTTCGCAGTTTTGGCCACACGGAAATTGGCTTTCTATAGACAAGGACATATTTAATCTAAAAGTCAAAAATATGTTTGTAAAACTAATGAGCAAAATAAATAAGTTTTTTTTATTTTCTTTATTATAAACCGAATTACCTGAAAATATTTAGATTGTGACCATCCGAAAATTATTATCTGCAGTATGTACGAACCTCAATTGCTTTTGTACTCGTGTGGCGAACATTTTTTTATCACCATCTGGATAAAGTGGTGAAACGAGCTCCCTCCTTTTTGAACCGAATTACAAACATTTTGTAATAAAAAGGAAATGTAAAGATTGTATAGTAAAACAGATTATTTATTTAACAGAACCTAACCAAAAATGAACATTTTCTCCTCTTAAAAGCACTTTTTGCCCTTCAAGTTCCACCCTTGCACAGTACCATGAACCTCGGCCTTTACGAGGGAGTGTGGTCTGGAAGCTGATGCAAAATACAGTGTTATATCCGCTTTACAAGACTTGAAATTGCAATTGCCACACCGTAATGACAAAACAATAGGAGAACTCGATTAAATATTAGTACATTATTAACCCTCCGCTTCAACCAATCATTTTTCATCTACGACATTAATTACTATAGATAAAAAAAATTGAGAAGGGGCGACTAATAGAAATGCATAGGGACCGCGGAATGAGTACACACACTACTAAGTCTCGAAAACAGAATTAAATATTAGTACAATTAACTCCCGCCTTAAAAGAATTGATTTTCACAAAAAACGGTCCCCAATATTAATTTTCACTACATAACAGTTTGCGAAGGGGCTGTCAACAAAATAGCTTCGGGGTGGCCGGGCACGTGGAATTCCTGGGGTGAGGGCGACACCCCGCCTATCCTAGAGCGTTAAACTGATTCGAATGGCCGTGCCAGCGTCAGCGCCCCCGCCCGGCAAAGATGATTGGTAATTTGCCGTCTGATTAGCGCCGCTGATAGCGAGCGGCAGCCCGCCGCGCGGGGGCTGATTGGCAAAGTTGCCCCTCGGCGCCGCCGCCCCCAGCGGCCGACTGGCGACGAGGGATGCGACACGGACGCCCAAGTTTTCGAAACATCGATGTCTTTATAGAAGCATCGATGTTTTCGATATCGATATATTAAAGCCGATTTTTTTTAACACATATGTTTTGTGCTCGATGTTTGAATGTTTTTGACGTTTTGT
>JAHLJT010004567.1:169613334-169884690 GCA_031308135.1 Acheta domesticus
ACTCTCAATTTTCGTAATTTTTTCACGCTTCGCGTTTTATCCCTATTAAATAGTGGGCAGATAAATCCACGGTTTCTGTTTGAGTTTGCGGCGCATTAACACAGTAAGACGGCAAAGATTCCACACGCATTCCTGTGGGTGTGCGTGTACGTGCGCGCTGCGTGAGTGTTCGGAAGCCCGCCACAAGCGCAGCGTTATTTGAACTGGGCGCCCCGTGCTTATTTATCCAGAATGATCCGGCGCGTTGGCTGGCGCTGTTCTCCTCTCCGCCTTCTGGGAACGGGGGCCTTCGCCCACGCCGCTTCCTTGTTCTGAGCGAGTCGCGTGTGCTCTGGGATGCCTCTTTCAATAAGAAAGTGTTTTTGAAAGAAACTCCCAGAGTGCAAATTGAGGGTTGTTTGTTGTTGAGCTGACCTCTGCCGTCGGTGGAGGGCATTTGAATGTGTTCGGTTTCCTGTCTGTATATCGGAACTCGGGTTAAATATTTGGACTTTTAAGTATAAATTCAAAACTTGTACTAGTTGTGATGTGGATTGTTTTGAAAACAAAAATATATAGTCTGTCTGGAGGCGTTTAAACGTACGTAGTTGTGAATCAGGATTTGATACTTTTATTTCCTGTGTGGCGAAGTAAATAAACAGAATTTTAATTAATGGAATATTGTTTATAAGTGCAGGGTTGTTCGCAAGATGAGTTATACTCGAATTTCAATTCAATGTAGGCACGAGTACTCCATAATCTGAAGAAATAATAGAGTTTTGACGAGCAATGGCTATTTTTCCGGCCTTCCCATTTGACCATTTGTTTCAAAATAGTATCCCTATAACTCCCTATAGTAACGCTAAAAAAGTAACCCCTTTATGGCATTAAAGATCCTTCAGTATTATACCTTCAAGGCATTAAAAACGTATCAGAAATATCCAGAAGTAAATTCTTCAAAACTTTGTTTATAAACTTACGAATTAGCGTTACGAGAATATTACAGGGTATGCGGATGCATTTGAATTCTACAAACCATTAACCAAAAATGTGGTAATTCAAGTCCTAAAGAAAACTCTTTGGGCATTTTTTTCAGAAATAATGTTTTTCTGGTAGTAAAAGAGAAAACCACTTCAGATCTTTATTTTTAGCTTTGCTTTAGATTTCAGTCATGCTGAATAATTCATTTTCTCGATTTTTAATGTTTCCGGTTCAAAAGATTTTTTTAAGTATTTTAATGATTAAGGATCCTACGATTTTGCATATTGCTGTCTGTGGCTTCATGACATTGCTAAGTGAAATTACTTCAATGGATGCAATGGATGCGTTTTAGAATTGGATGCTATGTAGATTGTGCATATTTGGCCGATTTTTCCTGTTGGTGCATACAGGGTGGCCAGCGAACCTGGAATCCTTGAAAACCGGGAAAAAACCGGGAATTTGATAAAGCCTTGAGAAACCGGGAAAAAACCGGGGATTTGATTTGAAAACCGGGATTTTTTGTTTTTTCTGATTTTTCGCCAAGTTTTAGCTCGAATTTACATACGTCATCGCATTCAGTAATGTACATGACTCAACTCGATACACGATATTGGCGAGAGTTAAAATCGAAGTATGTATGAAAAATTACATAGATTACGCCGCTTTAGGATTGCGAAGTCCTTGACTCACGAGTCATACGACTTCAAACGCCCGCGTGTGTAGGCGCAACGAGTAGAGTAATGTAGCACCATTGAGCCCTTCTGTGGTTGTGTGAAGCATGAGCACGGACGAGATGTTCGTGGAAAACATGTCTCAGTGAGAACCCAATCATTGAGTTTCAGTTAGTGTTTCGCCATGACATCGGTGGCGATCGTCCATGTTATCTACATGATATTCAAAGAGATTTTTACCTTTTTTCGTAGAAGATCGCAGGAGAATCCATGTTTGCTTATACCGAGTAACCGAATTGACATGGGGCACGAAGAAAATAAACGTGGAGCTCTTGACGGGGTTGAGCGCCAGAATACACTAGTACACCCTATTCTCAGCCCACGATTTGGGAAGTAGTGACACAGAGACACTATGTTAGCAGTCTACGGTACGCCGATTTCTCCAACCTTTGTCAAATGACCTTGACTATCTTCATGTCAATAAACGTCAAATATTTCACGCCTCGTTACATTTTCCCGACACTTTTGGATAGAAATGACGCTCCGTTAGCTTCGTCAAGGAAGGTATGTTGATTAATCTTCCTCACAAAGAGGTTAGCTACAGTTTCACAATGCAATTCTGCATTGGTTGCTGAATACTGATGACTACAGTCCGGAAGTTCAGGCATTTACTTTACCTAGGCAGGCAAAAAAAAACATTTATTTTTACTCAAATAGGCATTCAAAAAAGCTAGAGAAGGGAATCAAAAATTATTGAAACAACGAAAACTCATCACAGGAAAAGAATGATTGTAAAAAAAATAATTTGGAGGCCTACAAAAAATTTGACGCTGTTTTTGAGAAAATTTTAAAAATGTCCCGTGGGCTGCGTTGAATGTAACCCAAAAATTAAAGAATGTTATAAAAAATCGCAGAGCTTCGGCTGAGACGAGTTCGACTGGGAAGCATTCCGCTTTGAACATGCTCATAGTTTCGGCGCCACTGTTGTTCACAGACTACAGACGGAGGGACGTTTTGAAAACAAAACAACACTTTTTCGGTATGCACTCACTGTTCGTGAAATTTGACTACATAACATGTTAGAAAGAGTTATGTACTACATATCAGAATAGGATATATCCGCTTTTTCTGAATCAAAGCTCTACTACGGATTTTTCTGTCAAGAAACGGCAATTTTTTTGCGCAGCATTACATAACTTTTTCTATACTACGTATTTTACTCCGTTAATACGTACGTATACGAGAAAGTAAAATTTTTTTTTTTTAATTTCTGGTCTCTACTGATGACGTATGGTCTACCATTTTTTCAAGTAGGTTGGCCGTTTTTTCACATTTAAGAAGAAAGCCGTATACCATTGAGAATTTGCTGACAAATAAGTATGTGTAGTGGAACTTTTGAGTATTTATGTTATTAAGCAGCAGGTGAATAAATGTTGCAGCTGGTGATAAAAGCAGGTGATTAAATGAGCTGTATCCGTATGAACTGTGTTAAGCACAAAAAACTAAATTCCTGTTTGGAAATAATTCGGAACAATCGAAACTTAATTTAAATTGGCGTGAAAAGCATTACGATCCTAAATACTATTACTAAACATATTTTTAAAATTGTTGTATTGCAAAATCGATTAGGTATGTTATCTTCAAAATTCCAAAAAAATGAGATTCCTGGAATGTTTCAAGTAAATGTGAAGATTTATTAATTCCGAAAATCCAAAACCTTTATTGAAAATGGAAATCTTACAATGTTATTAAGTGCTCTTTTCCTATTCCCGTGTAATTAATCAAAAGAAAATTATCATTCTTTTAGTAATCTTGAAAATGGAATATGGACGACAGAAAATACACACTTATCCTCATTAGGACTGTTTAATAATGTCGACAGCGAAATGTCCATTTTGAAAAAATATTCCTACTTCCGTGTTAAAAACTAATATTATTCGCGGTAGAATCGACTTTTTTCCAAAACCGATGTAAGGAATACGATACCTCAAGCCCTCCGTTGACATCAGTCCAGAGATAGATTTTCCGGCTGAAAAAGTAGTTTCTTGAACATTTAGAGCGGAGTCTGAATATTAATCAATAACATATAATTCCTAGAAAAACAAAAATATCAGAATTTTATTTAAAACTCGTTTTTGTACAAAATTGTACACTCTACTCCTCGGTTGCGGGAGAAAGGTGCGCGAGAATCATAGTTTGGTTCAGTAACGAACAGAAAACTAGTTGCGCTAAAACAGCACGTACTTTCACCCAAAATTACGGGAAAAATACTCAAATTTTCGAAATCTTTGATATGACCTTATTTCAAAATCTATCTTTAAGGAACAGATTTCCTTAAGGGAAAAATATCTTCATAAATGTAGGCCTAGTTGTAGAAAGACGCCGAAAAAAAATATACATTTTTGCAAGTTTCAAAAACTCCGAGTTTTCAATGAACATGAGACCTGCACCATTCTCTTAAACGTTCTTCACACTGTCCAACAACAAAATTTAATCAAAAACGATGGAGCCACGTTTTCGAAAATTCTGAAAATGCCCCATGTAAAGTGTAAATGTTAAGTACTCCCCCTCCCGTGTAAAGTACTCCCCCCCCAAAAAAATTAAATATCGGATTGAAGTTCAAAGGGGCCCTACATCAGCCAGATCGGTTGAGAAATATCAATTTTGGAGCAAGTTGGCTGAATGGTTTAGCCACTAACGTTGTTCACGGACAGACAGACGTGATGTCGTCATTCAATTTTTCGGTATGAAGGACCCAAAAAACATGGATACTGACTATACCAAGTGTTAGAGGAATTTTTTCCTAAATTTAGCGACTGGATTTATCCAGGGCCCTGTAGTAAGAGTTTTTCTGCCGCAAAATCGCCGTTTTTCCGCGCAGCATTACATAATTTTCTCTGTACAATGTAAGCGGTAGCGAGAAAGTAAAAAATGTGTTGTAAAGTGCGAAACAGAACCTGGAAAATTGAGCATCTCAAACCTGGAAAACCGGGAAAAAACCTTGAATTTCAAAACGCCAGATTGCTGGTCACCCTGTGCATATTCATGTAATTGTAGGAGCAAATTTTGCAAATTTTGTGAAAATAGAAGCTTATCTTTAAAACGTTTCACGTTTCCATAGAATATATTTATTTTTGAGCGTTCATTGCTTAGAAAGACTCTGTCACAGTTTGAAATTGTTTTAGTTTTCTAGAGATGAGGAAATGTTTTTGCAAGTATATGATATTTCTTGATATATATTTTTTAAGCCAGAGCGAAAAAATAAATAAGACATACATTGTACTTTACTAAGGTGCATATTCACTACATTTACTCGCATTTCTCCCGCGCAGTAAGCGAGGTTATATTATGTTTGCACAAAACTATATCTTTTCATTCCGGGCATGCTTCTCCTGAGTTTTATCAAGAAAGGGTTATACAGGAAATGAGATATTGTTAATTTTAACTGCATATTAAAGTGCACATTTCAGAATTTTGAGGTCATAATGCATAGATTAGAGCATATTTCAAGAATTATTAGGGCATTCAAATTATTGTATTGTAATAATAGTAGAAGCCTTAATTGCATTCTAAGAATTGTAGAAGTCTTCATCTTTTTCGTCAATTATCAAAGTATTGTTATTTGTTGGTTAACATCTTTTATTTCAAAAACTGAAGAAACTTCAGTTTTTGAGACCAATAGAAATTTGGTCAGATTTGATTTACGAGGTGCTTTTAAAAATTCGCGTAAGTTTTATCTTGTAACACATTCGCTGTTTGATTATTTGCAAGTTGAAGTGTCACTGCTCTCTCCTAAAGCTTGCCAGGAACACGACCTTAGGAAACAAAGCCAGATTGAGACATTTCCTGCAGCCGCAAGTCTGGGGTGGTAAAGAGCAATGAACTGGTGGCGGGACAGGGCCATTCACTTCGTCCCTTTCACTCGTCAGTTTTTGTTTTCGCACTGCCTGTCTCCCATGGACATTCTCTATAGGACTTCCTTTTCCTCTCTCAGGGAAGGTAATGAGATACGGTGATGTTGGAGAGAGGACTATTCTCTCCAAATTTCATAATAATAATAATAGTAATAAAACTTGGCTAAACTTCCAGGTCATTCACAAGACTGGGAAGTGCAGGAAATTGCTTAATTTCGAACCGCTCACATTGTGCGCAAAGTATTGTAGAGGCACCGACAATTCCTAGATCTGCTCCTTAGGTAGCTGGTTGCAACCTGGAGTAGATTTTATTGTGAGCCGACTCATAACATTTTTAGTTGTAATGTAGTTGAATAATGATGATAATGATAATAATACACTAGAATGCTTTTTCTTAACTCCGCTGTTTAAGTGCTATCATGATAGATAATAATAGGAATTTCTCGTTATTTAACCAAAAATTATTATCGAATTTTTTTCTTAAAAAAACAAAACTTTATGTCTTTTGACAACGTAAATAAAATATCATGAACTTCGAAACTGCTCCGCTGTAAAACCTTTACAGCGTATTACGATGTCCAGTTGTTCACAAACATTAATGAAACCGATATTATAAAAAAATAAATTTAAATATAAAGGGATTTAAAATAATTTTCAAAATATGTGCGGTCCAAACGAGATTATTCAGAAAATCTTTATCATTCCTAAAGTTAATCTCTCATACTTTGTGGATTTAATTTTACTGGAAACCACAAAACACCTCTTACACTACCGAAATTCGACCTTCCTTTGAGTTACGTAATGGAATCATTTATCTTGCCTATAATATTATTCCCATGTTTCCTGCGAGTTCAAAGAGAATACGAGAAGGCTTTTGCAGTGGAATTTAGGATCGGAAAGATATTCAACGAAATCAATGTCTACATAAACTCAATTTCTGATGATTTGTATACTTTTTAATAATAATAATAATAATAATAATAATAATAATAATAATAATAATTGATATTCATGAGAAACTAGTTAAAATTAATAAAAATATGTTTCTGGTATCATTAAGTTATTTGATTACATAAAATTCTGCAAGTGAGGAAGTTAATAACGATCAAAATTCGTTGAATTTAACATTGCGCCTCCTGTGTTTGAAAACCGGTTTCTATTAACAAAAAAGAGAAAATATTTTGATGCCGAAATAAGACTTCTTTCCAAAGCAAATACCTCTCCTTACTAATGAAATCTTCTAAAGCCCAACCTCTGAAGAGGCACTTGAATGAATGGCTTGGACGTGGACTAGCGGAGAGGTTTTGAGTACGTGACATGCAGAATATGTTTTCCGGAGTTCGCCAGGTAAAAGTGATCACTCAACACGAACGGGGAACGCGAAGCCCTCAGTGTTCCTCATCACCGTACCGCACCGCCCTACTCGGCACAGTGATTCGAAATATCAGCGAAAGCGCACGGAGCACATGTTCCATGATTTCCAGACAGTAACTACTTGGCTGTCCGGAAGACGCCGCGTCCTATACACAAGAGCCAACGTTGCGGCCGTCAAAATTCGTTGGACGTTGGCACTGGTGCCAACGTTTCGGCCGGGTGAAATGGGCATTTCTCCTTAAGGAAGGTCGCAGGTTGGCGGCCAAGACATTGGCACCTGTGCCTGAGACGCGGCGTCTTCCGGTCAGCCAAGTAGTTACTGACTGTGGCCGCGGAAGCATACGCGCTCATGCAGGAACAAGTTTTCATCCAAGGAAAAACTGTATTGTATGAATATGTAAATGTGAAATAGAGATTAAAATATATCCCATTCCTCCAAAACTGGATTTTTGTGGCCTTATCCCTTCTTTTACATTTTCGTGAAGAAATGAAATTTTTATTATCATTTCGTTAAGACTCCTTTCGACATGATATATCTGTTTATAGCCATTTGGAGAGCTGTAAATTGAAATTTTAGATTTTTTCGTTTACGATTTCCAGCTTGGAGTTATTTAACTCGATACACCCACTACCATTTCTTCATCATTGAATTTTATCCATTTCTGTTAATTCTTTCAATTAGCAATTTTAATTTTTCCAACAACATAGGTGGAAGTAACACCCTCTCTTGCACTATGGTTCAAATATCACATAGCGGGTAAGGGAAGAAACGATAAAGTAAACACTATCAGGACCTAAAGCACTAAATAAGGAAGGAAGAAGCCAGCTCGCAGCATTTCGAACTTGACTACTAAGGTCGCTTTAACCATAGGGATCACGACGTCCCAGACCGGATTAAGATACTTTGTTTTTAATTCATTGCTTTTTAGAAATAAGAATTGCTATGAAGATTTTTAATACTACCCTTATTGTATTAAGTCTGGGAATTGAAAACGGTCTTATTACCATATAAATAATAGCTAGGAGACGAAAATGAATACTGGCTTCTTTACCTCGGCAGATCTGGGAATGTTATTGGGATCATTTGCGGCTACCTTTTTAAATCACAGTCAGAGATTTTTAATTAAAAAGAGATAGTTTAATATTAAACTTTTCTGTTTCTACTGTGTTCGTATATCCGAATCCGAATGTGTGTATTAACTCCAGTCGCAGATGGCTATGTTTTCAATGCTAAAATGATTTGTTTCGTTATATTAAGAATTTGTAAGTGTCGGATTCCGATATTACGTTGTATAGTCTGTTCAGTCTTCTGAGCTGTTTTTGACAATCATTGACACCAACAAAATGGGAGACGTGATCGACGAGTAACACGCAGAAACGATTCGCAATCATTTCTCAACCGTTGATTAACTTGTGGTGGCGTTGTTGTACGAGTGCTATTGTGCGATTTTTGTAAAGCTGCCTCTCAAAGTCTGTCTTTACGATGGAATATATCAGGGCATTTCGAGTCTTTCTCGTTCGTGTTTCTAAATTTAAACGCGGCCGTATCAAGCACGGCTTGATCATGCGACATCTAGTGGCACGACCGAGGAACACGCGAAATGTCCTGGTATATTCCATCGCGAAGACGAACTTTGAGAGGCAGCTTTATAAAAATTACACTATACCTATTATTTTTTGCCATTCTGCTAAGCGGAGAATCTAGCACTTTTAAAGTTTTCTTAAAAGTAAACAACGTGGGCTGTTTAAAATCTTGTCTTTATGGCCTATTCTTTTACCTCCCTTTGGTAACGTACGCATACACATTTTCATCTGCTTTTTAACATGATTAGATATTGTAATACTCTTTTTAATGACGATTTCGGAACAATATAAATACCTTGCACAAACCATCTCTAACTTCTAACTGCACGCACCAAACTAACACTTACGGCTTTAACAGCTGACCCTCGGCTCATCTGGCTGGTGGATGTAAACATTTGAATGCGCTCTTCGGTGATGCTCAACTGTTTTAGAACCTGTCTAAAAGTCTAAACAAAGCATAAAATAAACGAAAATTTAAAAAAAAATCAATATTTTTATATTTTGCACGTTTTGCATGTGAGCCCTCTCTCGTACCACTGTGCCCCTGGAGTGCGGTGCTAAGGCGTAGGCGGTGGGGAAGGGGAGGGGAGGGTCGATGCGCTTCGTCACGCCGCGAATCGCCCCCAACGCCGCCTCAGGCTTTCACCTTCGCGCTCCGGCGGCGGCGGGGGCGGCGGCGGCGGGGGCGGCGGCGGCGGGGGCGGCGGCGGCGGGGGCGGCGGCGGCGGGGGCGGCGGCGGCGGGGGCGGCGGCGGCGGGGGCGGGGGCGGGAGCGGGGGCGGGGGCGGGAGCGGCGGCGGGGTCGGCGGCGGCGGGCGGCGGCGGCGGGCGGCGGCGGCGGCGGGGGCGGCGGTGGAGGCGGCGGTGGGGGCGGCGGGGGAGTCGAACCGTGCTGGCGCGCGAGTGCTCCTCAAACAGTCGCCGGGGGCCGGAAGTGGCGGCTTGTGTAACCTCTTCCGGCGAGGCGTCGTGTCGTGGCGCCAGCGCTGTAGCTTTTGCCGTCGTCGTCGTCGCCGCGGTTGCCGCTGGCGTCCGCTGCTGGGCGACCGCGACTTCTGGAGAGGGAAAGGAGGCGTGGATCGGGCCAGTGCTGGGCTCTCCCAAAAGTGCTTGAGCGGCGACTCGCAAAGGAGTATCCGCGGAGGACCACGCATTTCTCTGGGGGTGCGCGAATGTTCCGCTTACAGAGCAAGTTTTGTTTTTACGAAGATTTCACTTTGAAAAACGTGTCGTTAACAACGTCGATGATTATTGCATCGTAATGTATCGTTTCGTATTGTACTTTTTTACTATCTTGTTATTATTATTGTAATTATTGTTAATCAACTGCCACCGGATCATACCCAATTGCAGTTGAAATAAATGTGTGTATGTAAACCAATACCTGTTTCTTTTTACGCGTTTTACGGATTATCCTCGCATTTTTTTCTGTTCTTTTCCGAAGTGTATTTTAATATTCCGTATTTTCTTGTCTTTTGTATTTAAATGAAAACATTATAATACAAACATTCAAAAATCGAGTCAGTTTTCGGAAATCATTACAGAAAATGAAACAAAAGACACAACATTAATTTTACAGATTCCCAACTCTTTTACCTGTCATTGTATTAATGCCTTGAAAGGTATGAGGAAAGGTTAGCCAAAGAAATTAGTTCATAGGACTTGTCAGTTCGAGACTGTGATTGATGAAGAGAAATGACAAAATACAATTTGTATTTATATTACGATGTCTTCATAAATAATCAAATTTAATAATCAATATAAAAACATCTGAAGATTTTGAGCCTGAAACAAGAGGACGGAGAGTAATTTAACTTTAGAATCCAAAGAAATCTGTCGGTTTGGGGTGAATTATTAACATATATGCATTATGTCAACGATTCCCGAGGTGAACTGTGGTGCAAATACAAATGCAAGATGTTGTGTGATTGAGTACTAATAAGAAAACAGTACAGATGAGTTATTTGAAGTAGAAGAAGATCACGAACAATCAAGACAAATACACTAATGTGACAAATGACGGAATTGCAATGTTCCCCTAATGTGACAAAGGATAGCCAAATGATTTGCGCCCTCGTGAATAAAACATACCCTTGCTCAGGAGAGGTGCTGATGGATTCCATGTACATATAATGTATATTGTATTTATAATCAGTATGTTTGTATGTATTTTTTAGAAGTGTTGTATTCATTGCCAACATCTCAATGGGTTTCAGTCTTACAAACGATATTTTTACAATGAAGGAAATTAAAAATACGCTCCTGCCTAATAAAAATACTCATCTAGCCAATTACGTTTCTGACAACGTAATCTGGTCCTAACCAGTGGCCGTCGTGTTGAAACGCGGGGTGCCTCGCCGCAGAATTCCGTCTCGTTTCCAGGAAGTGGACGATGCACCACTTCCGCCTCCGTTGTGTTCACGGACGCGATACTCGCGCACAACAACGTAAAAAATAGCCTCGTGGCTGAGTTAGAAAGTGTCTCCGGCAAATTGCGAGAGCATGCCCCTTTGTGGTGCGAAGGCGAATTGAGAACAAGAAAACATTCCGAGTGTCACATTTCTCTCGTGACACGTCACGTAATGAATTAATTGCTAGTGCTCTTCCGGCAGTTTGGCGATTCATGTTGAGCTATTCTCTTGTTATAGTTTGCTGTGTACAGGGCCTATGTTATAGGAAAAGGGAGACATCCGCAGTAATGAGGAGATTTATTTAATTCAGCAGAGACTTATCCAAAATACAAATCTCTTAATAGAAGATATCTCACGCAGATGCTCTACAAAAGCATCAAGTTACTTTCTGCTAAGTACCTTGAGCTCAAACATTCTTTCTTCTCCTATTACATTATCAAGGAAATAACCGTTATACTAGCATGATTCACATTTTTGCGAAGAGTTAATACTCCTTCAATTTAACGAAAGTGTTTAGGTTTAGTTAACTTTATTGAGTTAGATTTTCTTCTGTTTTCTCAGTAAATGGGTACAGTAATTCGAAGTAACATGCTCAGATGTTTTGTATAATGAATGTTAGAAATTTTAATGAACATTGTACAATGAATTATTCCATGACACGAAGCTGGCCATGTGAGAGGTACCATGGTTTCGTTACATAACCAGGGGTATCAGTGTTTCGTTACATACCCAGGATCTTCAGGGGAAATTCCAAAAACAATGAACCAGATTCGATTTTCACTGAAAAAAACAAACAAATATTTGATTATGATATTCCTGCGCATCCCGAAAGGATTCACTGCATTCAATTGTTCGTGTTCTTCTTTTGCTTCTTAAATAATTCATCTATACTATTTCCTCAATAATATTTAAGCACACAACACCTTGCACTATTATTTGCGCCATAGTTGTCGTCGGGAATCGCTTATTACTACACGGCTGACTGCATGCTACAGCAAGGCCCCGAGGAAAATACCGTTCGCACAATTTTGTGTGATTTTATTTATCAGCATTTTTTCTACTACAAGCCAGTAGTTTATTACTGGTTTCCAATGCGCCCAAAAATTTGAAAAAACAATGCAGCCTCCTGTCATGTGAGATATGGTATAAGGTTTGCTTTTGTCTGAAAAATACAACAGTTTTGCTTTTGTCTGAAAAATGCAATTGTTTTATTCCGCGTATATATACTGCACGTACCGGCTGAATTCTGTTACTCAGTGCCTACTGCTTTCAACACAACTGACGTAATGCTGAACAGTCTCCAAGGAAGGTCAACTGTCCATCATTTGCTGTTCATGCTTTGCGTTACGCAGCAGCAACTTTTTTGATGTTATGCGCTATGTTATTGCGCTATGTTACTGCGCTATGTTATTGCAGTATCGTGACGGCTGTTTATGTTCAATTATTTAATTGGTTACAGTGTTATAAGAGAGTATTTTATTTGTTGGTCTTGAGCAGAACGCGTGCTTCTTTTGGGGAAATGATTTCTTGTGGTTTTGTTCAGTAACATTATAGCTGCTGGAGACCAATAATTTATATTGTTATAGTGCTAATGTTGCTTAATATTGATCTTGCGTAGTTTCTCCAAAGGACGGGCGAATTCCTCTTTTACTAGTGACACGTATCTCCTATCCTCTTTATGGAACATCCAGAAAGGATTGCGTGGAGATTGGAAAGTGTCGATAGTGTTGGAGATGTGGTCGATAGGACTGTTGCAAGTACCTGAGAAGACGAAAGGGAAATGTGGCCACGTTCCTTTATTCTTTTCCGCTTGTGCAATGATAAAAGTGAGATCTCACCGTTCTCGCTTCGATGGGTCCATGTACACGGCGTGAGGCATCGAATCCGGTAGCGAAGTTCTTCAATGAAGAACGACCATTGTGTTCGACGTAGGTTTCAGAACATCTGTTCCGTTACATAACGACGGATGCGTGCGTCGTATCAGCACATTATTCTGTCAGTCAGTTCAAGTGCAATTCAAGTATCTTTTTTAAATAATACTAGCTGAACCTTTGCTATTACATCACACAAAAGGAAGAGCTGGAGAAACAAGTACAGAGTACAGAGAAAAGTACAGAGAAAATCGATTCCCTTCAAAAATATTATTTCATGTCGTTCAGTATTTATTTTCAGTGGTAATTAAATGAAGAAATTTACACACACTGGAACTATATAATCAGTATTCACCCTGAACGCAGAGTTAAACACGATAATGAAAATATAATTGAAATGTTTTATATTTACCAAGATCTGGACACGTAAGTTGTAGTGGATTAGCAAGAAATCCTGTTATACGTCTTAACTTTAAAAACTTTATGCATCACGTATAATTATAATAACTGATTTTTTTTATAAAGACCTATTTCAAACGATGGGGGACATTACGTTTGTACATATTCACTAATTACATTTAAAAAAATTCAATTATCGAACTTAAATATTTCGCTATCTTCCCTTCGCTGACTACCAGTTCACTGTCACAGATACTTGCTCGCGCGAAATGAACAAACGATTGCAGATTCCTTCTATTAATGTGAAGATATTATTAAAAAGTTGTGTTTTATCATTACAAAATCGGTGAGGATTAAGACATCTGGGTCCCACTACTTTTTGATTTATAGCGAAAGTCACTAAATTTGGCTTAGTAGAATACTCAGTTTTCTTCCTAAATAAAAACCCTTTGTAATTTAAGTATTAAGAATTTTCTTTGGAATAGTCTATGCAAACTGATATAATGCATTGATGATTTGACGCCAAACACATTGAAGATTGTGACAAGGGAGCGTGTCACAATGTTGTGTGTTCAGACAAAAAGTTAGAGACCAGGACATATTTGCAATGGATTAAGGGAAACACGACAAATACCCATTCGAGGGCAGGGGTTGCAGAACCTGATGAACATAGCTCCAAGATGCCGCAGAAGTATAGATTGGGCTCTGGCCTGACATGCGAGTACCCGCAGAACTTGCAATGTTTTCTTGTTGTTGAAAGAGTACGAACAGGACGAGGCTTGTTGGAGAAGGACGGATATGTCTTAGGTCTAACGTATTCCTGCGGCATCCGATGAGAATACTCCATCTAAAGAATTCTTGTTTGCTATTGCATCGTCCTGCCTATCTACTTATCTCGTATCGAAAATCCGCCACTGTTGGGAATCGAACTGAAGTCATCCATTGTGTGCACTAGAAGAGTTTCCATTTTAGCGAGCGTAAATCGCTTGGGACGTACGATGGGACGAACATTCTCGTGAGCGTAGTCGTTTATTGCATGATAATTTTCTCCTGATAGAAACCACGGTCTTAGGTAAATCCTATTTCCAATTGAAACATGTCGTAGGACCATTTACATTCTCGGTGAGGCATATTTGAGTATTCTCGAGAATATTCGTAGATATATCTACGATATTTATGAAAAGGTTATGGATTAGGTTTCACGTATCTCTGTGAAGAACTGCTGAACGAGAGTTTAGTTTTCATTTTACTTGCGACCCTCGTGCTCCATGAATCAGCGTGAAGGAACAGAGAAACTCATAAAAGGATTATTGCTCATATCATGCATCCGTTACCCCGAAAGCAATCTTCTACCTGTACACCTGATGAAATCTTTTCTTTCGGATCATCTGGTGTTCTATTCTTTATTCCACTTTGTATTTCTCGTAAAAACTATAGATTGGGTATCACGATAACCACTCGAAAAAAAGACTTATCGAAATTACGTATTTGTGTAGTGATAGAGTAATGACCTCTTAATTGAGACATTAACATGAATGGTCTTTCCGGGAAACATTGTGACCATTGCATTGCGAAGTAGTATCGTTGAATGTTACCATTGTATTTATGAACACGATTGTGAACAGATTCTTGGTCAGATGTTGAAGGAAAATCCATCTTTTTTTATTGACATCGATAACTCTTTTATTTGAGATCTATTCATAGTAGCTATTTCATTACCTGCGAAGATAGTACTGGAATGGTTTCTCATTCAGTTGAAGAAATTTTCCTTCAAGTTCAAAGCATCGAGAACGAATTAAACATTTTCTTGTTCAGGTTGTAATTTCAAAAATTGTGACAAATGGTAACAAAATGACCTTGCCTTTTCGTGGATATTACATTTCTAATTTAGTGTCTGGAGAGAAAAAAGGTTGAGCGTATTAATTACAAAAGAGACTCGAGTACAATTTAGATTATTTTCTTACAAATATAAATGCTTCGTAAATATTCATTATTTTTCATCAGTGAAAAACATAATATTCCCTTATATCGATGCATTTCTTGCAAACTGTCATTTTTTTATTTTAGCAGTCTTACATAAATAAAGTAACCTCGCCTATTTGGTCAGGCATTGGGTTCGCACTTGTACCAAGGGACATACTGTAGATACATAATGTGTGCAAGGTCACACACTTGTGTGGACGTCACACATTTGTTTGTGCATTCTGGAACCAATTTGTTGAGAAATCCAAACACAATTTCATTAATTTCACCATATTTCATTCAATTGTTCTATGTACTTTGATAAAAAAGTGCTTTCCTCAGACAATTCAAAACACGAATCACCATATCTCGAATCCGCCTTGGAGACCTCGTTCCAAATAAGGACGCCAACTTTCATTATACTGCCTAAGGAATTGTTGAAAAATTGATATCTGACGAGCAAATTGTTCCTACTGCAAGAGCTTCTGTCCTGAAACAAAGCAATTTCCTTCATACACCGTGAAATGACAGGTATTCATGTTCTGCAACCTGCGGCCCATGCCAATGCATTCTACGTATTGTTCTCCCCTAGGGCAGAAGCGAAACGCTCTTTGCGGTGCAGTGATCTTCATCTTGAAATTAGAACCGTGAAGAAATATTAAATTCATTCAATGAAGAATAAGTGTCTAAAATGATATGAAACAATTACTTCTGCGCTCTTCTAATCCTCAAGGCATTAGTCGAGTGTGAATTATAAAAAAGAGTTCATAATACAATCTACAGAAATACTGCATGTTATAGAAATATCATACTGGTTATTTTTCACGACTCTTATAATGGCTGGAGACGTTTTGCTGTGGTCATTATCATGAGAATTTGACTAATTAGTACGTTTATGGATGGGGGGGGGTTAATCATCTCTCAGATTCGATTTCTTGATTGGACATTTGATTATCACTATATCTGAACGTAGGTGATCCTTAGAAACATTTTTGAGCACTTTAAGAAGATCTCAACTAGTATTCGAATTCGCTTCTCAATGCGTAGTGAATAACTAATTCCTTATGTCATAGAATTATTGAATTTTTTTCATGTTTCTTACATGTTTCATGTTTACTACTAAAAACTACTTTTTTAATGTTTGGGCAAAATTATTGAAGTCGTTGCATGATAAATACAAGGCGAAATATGATGATTTTTTTTATTGAAATGTTTTAAATTGGAATTCAAGGTGGATTATATTTTAAATCAATGTCGTGTAGAAATGTTTACGTTCCAATGAGCCATAGCTCTTCCCTCCTTCCCAATCTGCTCGAAAAATAACATACATTAATTTTAGAAATCATTTTCAAATTTCTTTTTATTGCAGAGTAAAGTTTTAAATGTATTTGTTACAATATTTCACTTGATTCTTTGTGTTTATTGTCAATATTTTTTAAAATTGTGTTGAAATAGTGTGTTTTACTTGGGTCAGTCTACTTTCCATTATATGCCACTGCATCGATGCAGTTAAGATGAAAAATACAATCCTCTCTTGAAACTTCTTTCAGAGAAAGAAATATGGAGTGCCTTCAGTTTATCAAAAATGAGACATTGAGATGAGAAAAAAGCCATTCTTCTACTAGCGTAGAGATAAACTGTTATATAGTATTCGCCAAAGTTATTTGTTGTTTATCGTAATATCACATGTTTGGTTGGAAGCCCATTTATGGTCTATCGTAAGTGCTCCTTGATAAGATTCGTCGCCACTTCCTTTCGGTTAATGCCTGTCATCACATTCTATCACCTGCAGATAAAGACGAGAGCGTAATCTTCCTTATTTCTTATTCTCTGAAGCGAAGACAGTCGTAGTATCGCCTTCCAAAGAAACACATCTTTGGCGGTTGTGCGGTATTTCTCTTGTGAAACAATTTCCTGGATGCGGAATAATTTCACCTTACTATGGAGGAAAAGAAAATTCCCTGGAGTATCCAGGCTCAGAATTTCATGAACGCTTCCCGTCGCTTCAGAGAACGGAGCAGCTGGGCGCGGCCGTCCCACCATTCACACCGCGCAGAATGGGTGAGCACTCACGAGGCATCATCTCTTGTATTTTCAGTTTCTCGCTACGGAGTGGAGGTAGAGAGAAAGTAATGTATTGCTGTGTGAAAAAAAGCTGTAATTTTTGGCAGAAAAACTTATTGCCGGGCCCTGGTAACCAAAAAGTGGATAATTTCAATTGTTTTAGAAAAAACTCTATCACGTGGTGTGTCCAGAATCAGTGTTTTGTGGGTCCTTGATATGGAAAAATTGATTGTCGGCAAAACGTCTGTCTGTCTGCCTGTCTGTCCGTCCGTCTGTGAACACGCTAGCGGCTAAACCGTTCTGCCCATTTTCTCCAAAACTGATATTTTCCAATCGATCTGACTGATGTCGCGGCCCCGTGAGTTTGATATTTTAATTTTTTGGGGGTTCTTTACCTGAAGCCTATTCTCGCAAAGCTATAGGCAAATGAATCGCTGTAAGTGTTGTACTGGGCAGGCAGATATATAATAATTCTTTCACTTTTAAAATTCTTCCTTATTTTGTGCAAAAGGAATGATTCTCAAGAATACTAGGGATACGAAGAAAACTATCGTATGTACTGCCAAGGGTATGTAAAATGGTTATGGAAATACTATGGTAATGGAAAACTGCCGCAATGAAGCTGAAAGAACCTTGCGTAACAATTAACGAGATTTGGGCCGCGAATGAGTTTGTGAACCTCGTCTCTGTGACTTACAACGCCTATTACCTGTTCAGAAACACATAGTGCGTTAATATATTGCATTGCTGTTGTTGTAATGAAAATAAATTAATTGTTCATCATGCTTTTGAGTGTGAAATTTAAAACCGAATTAGGTCACGCAATCTAATCCGAACATCACGAAGGTTATTGATAAGCGTCTAAGGATAGGAGTCCTTAAAAATGGACTTCTGAAGTTTTTGTTCTTGGTTTGTCACAATAAGCTTTTATTTGAGTTACAATGTTTGTCACTAAAACAGTGGATTCATTTTAAATGACTAAATGCTTTTATTTGCTGATTATGGTATGATTAATGGTTAAATGCGTTGACTATTTAACTGTGAACGATCACAAGCGTGGTGGCAAGAGTTGATGTATTGATGAGATGTAGTTTAGAAAGAAATAAACAAAAATTTTGTACATATCTTAATGTACAATATAAGAAACATTTGCGTTATATTTTTTTCCTTATATGTTTTTTTATCGATTATATTTACATTTAGCTGCTTTTAATGGCTCCACCATGATCTTCGGATCCGTTATAATTGTTCAAATCGATATCTGTAGAGAATTGAAAATTCAACAACGGTATTTTTGGTAAACCATTGGTAAAACACGTGCATTTGATTCTTGCAATTCAACTGTCATTCATGGAAGTACGGGGATTTTTTTTGTTTCGATATTTATCGAAGTGGAACCGCTATTGAGACAAATGAAAAAACAACGATTAATTAGAAGGATATTATATTAATTTCTGACATTTGGATCGAGGATGAATTCTGGATAATAGAGTATTATAACGTTACTTTTGCGATGATTTGGGAGGAGTGTTTGATTTTTAAGTTCTCAGAGCAAATTATAGGATGAAATTTCGTGGCAAATTCCTGAATGGTCACACGTCCAATTCCGTCCACATTTGACAGCGAGTGAAGAGCTGCTTGCTTGAACTAAAGGCTGTTTGACGTCTTCGTGCATCAAAACGACATTCAGTATATCTGACCGGTGACACAGAACGCGCTTTTAGTCAGCCTTGGGTTTTAAAAAGAAACCGCTGTAGTATTTCGGTCTTCGGATGATAGACCTCTGAAGATCCGGGTTATTTCTCGTTAATGGTAGGAACCCACTGCACAAAACTAAAGAGCAGCATATCTCAGCTCCAACCCTTAACGTGTTGAAGACTGAGAAGAAACGGACTAGACACTTCCCATTAGAGTGGACTACGTTGCAATATGTTTTGCAGTTTAGGAAATGCCTATTATCAACGTAGGTAACTGTATTCTCAGACGTTCCCTGTGAGGTGATCGTTAAGTACTGATACATAGGTCTGAAGAAATTACAATAACACTTCAAACTACTTATCAATGTTTGTGCAACCCTTATTTTTCATTCTCGTCTTCTTAATTATGCAGAGCCCACCTTAAAATACAATGGCAATAACAGTTTGCTGGAAAATTCTTCAGAATAAATGACTCAATATAAACATTCCATGTTGAAGAAATCGTGATACATAAACTCTTTTTACGACCAGTTTGCAAAAAACATCTTTTAAAATATTTCTGCTTGGTGAACGTGTAAGCGTATTCTTGTTAATGAGTGGCTACTATTGAATATCGAATTAAAGAAAGATTTAAACAGAGTAAGTGTACTGTTTAGTTACATATGCACTAGACTTGTCCTATAACGTTTCATTTCTTGAAACTTTTCAACCCAATTGGCGAAGGCAGTCTCATTCTTGTTGCTGCTCTCTTTTTTTTAAAATTTTTCATTTTTCACGCCATCCCACACCTCTTTCGTCTGTCCTCATTAATCGAGCATACTCTACTTTTGTTTTGTTGGATGCGATGTCACTTCCTTTCAGTTTTCTTCAGACTCATCTGTTTTTAAACTCTTTTCCTGTTTGTGTAGATGTCGAATCCACTGATTGTCGCCAGCCGATTGCAGCAGGTTTTTGCCAATATCTCTTCTTCCGTTTCTTCAATTGAATGGAGACCTTTTGTTGGAACCCGGAAACTGCCGCTTTCCCTGCAGGATGATCTTTCTAAAAGTTCAATCTTCATTGCTTGAATTTACCTTACCCAAGAAAGTACCAATGGGGTGTACGTATAACCAACCATACACCGAACATTAACAACATCCAGACTCCTCGATGTGGAGTAAGCAGAGCGCGAGGGTCCTCTGCGTTGTAGCGGATCCGATAGGGGGGCATGGGGGCCATGCGCTCCCCCCAAAAGGTCTACAGTTTCCGTTTGTGACCTTTTATTTGGAAAAATTGATTGAAATATTTGTAATGATAGAATTATGTAATTATTTAAAAAATAATATTTTATAGTATCATATATATATATATATATTTATGTATATATTTTTGTATATATATTTATGTATATATATATATTTATATATACACACATTTCAAAAATAATATGCAAAGTAATTAAAATGTATAGTATTTAACAAGAATCTATAATGGCTTCTCCAAAATGATAGGCTGGATCCGCCCCTACCTCTGCGTTTAGAATCTAATTAAAATTAGATCAATTCTAATTAGAATCTAATTAAAACTAATTAGATTCTAATCTCTAGACAGGGACAAGAACTCGCGATCCTGCGGACCGAGGCACTGAATCGGTTTGTGCTCGCACCGCTTCGATCATCAGTATAGGTCGCAGTATTGTTTACACGCTCTCTGCTGTTCATGAGAGGCCTGTAACAACATTCTTAGCATTCATAGCAGTAGCGCAGTCAATAAGTGCTGACGATAAGTGTCGATAAGTACGACTCGTAGATACTGGGCAAAATATTTTAACGGTTTCATATTAATTGTAATCAAGGGATGCATTTTTAAATAATTAGCTTCTTTTGTTATTCTTTGTTATATATAAAAGCAGCAACACTGCGTTAATCAATTGAAAAAAATCATTACATTGAAAACCAGATCCATTCTACTCTAAAATAGACAACGTATAATATTCTATAAACCGAACGATGTACTTTGCACCTAATGCCTTCCAGTCTTTGAGACATGGCTGTAGGCCTTAAGGCCGTTCCACAATAGCCCGTGGACGGGAACGGCAACGCGAACGCGAACGCAAAGAAAGTTGAAAGGCGGACATCTCAGGCAGGCGTTCACAACACGACGGGAACGCGAATCTTGACGGGAACGGGAACGCGAAAGATGGTCAACATTTATCTCGCCCCGGGAACGGGAAGCCTCTCGACCAATGAGAGTACAGCAAATGGAGGCGAAGCTTTCCAGCTGATCGAGCGCGCGGCCTGTGCGCGAAACTGGTCTGGAGCGGTGTTGAGGTTACAGCGTGGATTTGCGAGGTTAGGGTTTGAGGAGAATTTAGTTAGTCGTTGTTGAATTGTTTTAGTTCTTTTTAGTGATTTCAGTATTTTTCGTTTTCTTTTCATATTATTATATAGAATTAAAATTTCCCACAAAATATTTTTTTGGTTTTGTTTAAGTACATTGGAGTTTTTTGTTTATTGATTAAAATTTCTTTAGTTGCATTTTCCATAAGTTCTTAGTAGTTTTTGCATTTTTTCGTTCTGATGAATTATTTTTTTAATTAATATTCTTTCGTTAAAGTATTCATTATTAATACTACCACACGCAAAAGACTGACAGATGGCAAAGCAAAGAATGAACAGAGTAGCTCAGCTAGGAGTGCTTTGGTTTCGGCGACTCTTTCCTGAAGTACTCGTTTTTGCCGCTACAGGTTCTTAGCGCTATTCCTCTTCCCGTTGGCGTTTATTGTGAAGCGCACGTACCTCGCGTTCCCGTTCACGTCTTCGCCTTTGCGTTGCCGTTCCCGTTCGCGGGCTATTGTAGAGCAGCCTTTATCCATTCCATTCCATTCCATCTTCACTCCGCTGCGCCACCTGCTGCCAGCGTTCTTCGTCTGTCAGCGCCGCCGCCGTCGACTGCGACGCCTCGCGTGGTTGCGCCAGCGGAGGCGGTCGCCGTGGTTTTCTGTTGTGACAGGGCCCCTATGTGTTTGTGCGCGCTGCGTGGAGGTTGTTCACCCGGTGAGGAGGGAGGGCGCTACAAACATTCTGGCCGAGGACACCACCCTCCGCCCCGTCATGAGGATAGAGGTTGACTTGATAGCGACTTTGAAGTCTGACGCCCGTAGAGAAGCCTGATGGCCGAGTGGCTGGAGCGTGCGCCGACACAGCGCCTCAGTCGGAATGGTCGCGGATTTGAGTCCCGCTGTGGGCATGGTTGTTTGTCCCTTGTTTTTCACCCATGTTTTGTCACAGAAGACCGGGAAAGATGGCTCAGTGCATCAACCTGATGTCACTGCAGTCCCTCTGACCGGGAGGTCCTAGGTTCGAGTCCCGACGGCGGCAGGATTGTCGACACTAGCTTGTCAGCTAGGTCGAATTCAGTCGCTGTCTGGAGGAGAATTCTAGCGGCCGGCTGCTCTGATCGGTAGTTTTCCATGGTTTCTCCGATCAACACCAGGAGAATGCCGGAGCAGTACCCTAACAAACGGGTCACGGACCGCGCGCGATCTTTCCTTCCTCTTCCTTTCCCTATCCTCGCCCCTTACACAGACACACACACACTTACACTGTCATGCACTACACTGCCGCACACGCCGGGAGACCGGTCAGGAGCTTACAGCTTGTCCCGGCTGGGGCGGTTCCCCGCTGGTGGGAGATACTTGGTTGAAGGGAAACCCCGCTAGTCGACGGTAGCTCGACGCCAGATCTCGCCATCCAAGTTCATCGCCACTTCCCGAGGAAAAACACGCACTACACTGACGCGACTAATGACCAAAGTAGTTGATGCGCCCGGAAACATCAATCAATCAATTGTCACGGAAGGCCTTTTGAGTCTGCTGACCACAGACCGCAAATGTGTTTAGTGTGAAAAGGTTAATGTGTCCCCGCGAGGCACATAGTGGGTTCTCGGCGCGGATTGTCGAAATCGACATCCCTTGAAGCTGGAGAAAGCTCCAGGAAGGAGCAAAATCGCGCGCAGAGAAGCCTAGGAACTATAGTGGGAGCTCCCTAACTACGTCGGCTCCTCGAGGATAGGGTTTGGGTCTCTCCTGCGGTATACGTGATTGGTTTGACGAGAACTCTTTCATAATAGCCCTTTCCTATAAAATAGAACTCTATACTTGATCTAAATCGTGTATGTAATTACATACATAAAGGACTGACGATTAGAATGAGTGGGACATGTACAACGCATGCCACCAAAAAAAGCGATGACGGGACGAGTAATCGAGATTAGACGAAGTTTGTAGGTCCAGACAAAGGCTGGTATACAAACACGTTCTTTCCACTGACCAGCCCTATGAACCACACTTCGTCGAAGTTTGTACTCTAAATGAAGGTGGGGTATCTATGTTTTCATTTTGGAGGTTTTGTTTACTTTTTGTCGGTGCCGCACCAAACATACGCCGCCCAAGGCAGCCGCCGTCTTCTCTCTCACTCCCCTCCCTTAGCCACCCCTCAGCGCTCGGGTTTCTTCGAGCCGCCCCATTACGTTCCAAGAATGGGCTTTCCTTTCCACTGTAGCGGCCTTCCAAATCCCTTTTTGCCTTAAGTTGCGCGACTTTCGGAATGCGCGTTGCACCACAATGCTCTTGTTCGAGTCCGCGACCGTAGCAGAAGTACGCGTCCTTTGTTGAGCTGGCCTTCCTCACGACGCATTCTGAATTCTGGCGTAAGAGAAAAGAAACAGAATAGAACTTGTGTAATGGGAAGAATTCCTTTTAAATGTCACAGCTATATACTGAAGAAATACAATTATGGATAATAGCAGCATCGACAGCTCTTGTATTGTTCTGTGCATTTTCTCTCGTCTGTACTATACCATTTTTCTTTCTTTTTAACTTTCTCAGAAGGTCTTGAGTAACTTACGTACTCTTCTGTGTGAAATAATTCAATTATTGTCTTGTTTTGCTTTATCTCTTTAAGAAGTATTGCAGCGGACTGGTACAAATCGATATTTTAATAACATGATCTGAAAATGAATAATTTCTTAATTTGCAAACACTCTTCGAACACTGGCCTATTTTCAAGGAATTATTGTCAGTCTGTGTCGGCCTTAAGAAACTGAATAGCGATACTTACGCATTCTATTCCTAATGGGTCTCCCTTGCTTGCTATTGGTTTTTTAGAACGTTTGGCGAGGAAAACTCTTTAACACGGATAAAGAACGATTTTGTGATCTTGATGTGTACTCGGGTAAACAGGTTTATTTTATATAGCACGCCATTTTTTGCTTTGAGCTCTGTACATTGCGATGAAATAACTATGGTGCTCTGACCCAGCCATGTTTTCCCGGCAAACAAAGAAATATACAAGGGCTTCTTGAACCATCTGTTTGTTTGCAGTTATGTTGTAAGTCAGACAGTTATACCCTGTGATGAGATGATGCTAGAAGTTTACGTTACGCTCATAGACACACATGACTAAGGTGTAACTCGAACCCCCAAGGTGTGACTTCTCACCCATACGTCACATACAGTTTTTACTTTTTTTTTCTTTTTTTTTGATCAAATAAATTCAAATCCAAACAAACCCTGAAACGCTTGAAACCCAGCCAGTCAGGAAGCTTCCGATGGAACAACGCATGCTTCCCGAGTCAGCGCTGTGATGTTTGTTTTAACGTGCTCAATTTTTCCGGTCATCTCGCCGCAGCTCTTCAGGAGGGGCGGTCGCCCGCTCGCGGTCCGCGCCGCGCGAGGGGAGGCGGCTCCCCAACGGCCGAGCGCGTGACGAAGCTTAAGCGGACTCCGCTGTGACACCCGCTAACCTACTCCGCGGCCGGGCTCAGTGCAGGGCCAGTTGCGCTCTGCCGACACTCCTCACCCCCGCACCAGTTCCCCCTCGCTTCCCCCAACTCTCGCGCCACCGACACGCACCCCCGCACCCTCGCGCCCCGCACGCTTCACCCCGCACCCCCATCTCCACCCCCGCGCGCCCGCGCCCGGCCCCCTCCGTACCCCCGCGCCCCGCACGCTCCAACCCCTTATTCCCATCTTCACCCTCGCGCCCGGCCCCCCTCCGCACCCCCGTGCTCCGCACGCCTCACCCCCACACTCCTGCGCCCCGCAAGCCTCAACCCGGCACCTCCGTCTCCACCCCGTGATCGCCCCATAAGCCTCAACCCCGCACAGCCCCCTTTTCCACCCCCGCGCCCGCCCCTCCGCACCCCCGCACCACGCTCTTCACCACGCACCCCTCCGCCACACCCCTGCGCCCGCCTCCTCCGCACATCACCCTGTGTCCAGGCTCCTGCGTCCCATCCCTCCGCCCCACCCCCGCGCCCGCCTCCTCCGCACATCACCCTGTGTCCAGACTCCTGCGCCCCGCAGTCCACCCCGGACTCGCCGTCGCGCCCACGCCGCGCTTGGCCTCCCCTGGCGCCGGCTGTCAGCCGGAGAAGGGGAGCGCGCTGCGCGACGCGGCCGGGGCCGCAGAGGGTGCGCGGATTGCGATGGCGATGATGTAGCACCGACGGCGCCTGCCCGATGGAGTTTTCACGCAGGCGGCTGTGGTGAGAGCTTGCTCTGGGGCACGGTTTTATTGTGTTCATTTCCCCCTTTCCAGTGTATCTGGGGGAAAGGAGTTTTATTCAAAATTATGGAGCGTCCTCTGCCGCACGCTTTAGTGGCAATGGTCTGTGGTTGAGGAGTAGAACAAGTTTTCAAAAATGTATTGTTAAATTACGATGCTGTCTCGTTTTGCTGACGCAACCACGGTTTTCTACACTCTTAACATTAAAATAACGTATTATTCTGTGAATTTATATTGTAAATTATTTTATAAGTTGTTTACTCACGAACATCCTTACACGGTACATACACGGTAAGAATTCCTAGATTGCGACCGTATCCACAATAGATGTAGTAATAGTGTTGTGTGCTACTCCAATTGATTGACTAGGAACGATTGCTCCTCTCGGTGGTTTAATCACTCGTTCCAATAGGTTGGCAGCGGCGACTCGTACTCGAGTGATCAGACCGCTGGCCTTCCACGTATAGGTATTGCGGTTCACATCCTACCACATTCATGTGGATTTTGAGGTGGATAAAACGGGTTGGCGGTAGGTTTTCTCAGGTTCTCTTGTTTCTACTGCTACTCATCCCGGTTCTACCAGGTTGCTTCATCATTTAATATAATCGCCCATCTCTCATCGCCTATAGCCCATTCATCAACTTATTTGTCTCCGATGTCGCCCCGAAGGCTTAGGTACTCAGGACCACTATAATCGTGTGGGAATGTTTCGGGCAGCAATGACGCCATAGCGAGAAATACAGCCAATGAGTGCTTTGTTGCTGCTCTTAAATGCTTTGGAAAATGATATTTAGTCCCCAAAGGAGGAATTTATCAATTACTCGCAAAGCAAAACTAAACTATTATAATTAAAGCAATCGCTTGAGCCTTCATCATATATGGTGTCAAGCTGTCTTTGTCAAAGAGCAACTATATGTGTTTGCCCCCTTCAATACGGTCTCACCAGGCTGTGACAGAAAAAAATTGAAACTTAAAAACCAATAGGATGGCCCCGAATGCCGGAAGCCACGTTTTCATTCGTTGTTGTTGAATGACGTTCGGTTGGTTTTTAATTTTTATTATCACACACAGAACTAAAAACATAGAACAGAATTCATAGAATTCGCAGTACTAAAAACTGAGATTTTATTGTGTTCAGCCTTGCTTGCGGATAGTTCGAGGCCTTTTGTCGCACATCGCTGGGCAGGAACTAATCATTACAAAATTGAGGAACGGAGAACACGTTATTTTAATTTGTTAGATGTAATAGAAGCATTTATTCGGTTTTCATGGCGTTTTCCTTTGGTTTACCATGAACCGTACTTTTTGTCTAAAAGGTTAATAACTGAAGTTATCTAGGTCAATTCAAACGCCATATTTATTCATGCTATGTTCTTTATGACTGTAGTGAAACAAGGGTTTAGTACGTAACGTGGAGTTACACGAATTTTGATTTAAGCAGGTAAAGGACATGATAAAATATGAAATGGAGTTAACAACACTATATTTACATTTTCTAAATTAAGTGGATAATATGGCCTGAAGTCAACATTGAAAATTCATTTTCAAAAGATAAATACATTAATATACCCAATCTCAAACAAATTGAAAATAAAACCCTGGACTATTTCCCAAGGTGCGCGTTTTGCGCCCAAAGTTTGCGCCCAAAGAAGGCGACCAAAGTTTGTAATTCATCGGTCATCAAAATAGTCCCATTCAGAGGCCCAATGTCTTCAGCAATGACAGAAATAGAAAGACACTTAATGCAGCGCCAATGAACAGATGGAATAAAGGGCAAAAGACTTTCCATACCCTTTGTTTTCTCCTTTGTAAAGAGGACCTCCGTCAGTTACAGTTTTCTGTGAGTTAAGTTATCAAGAGAAATATGCCTCCTTTTTATATATTTATTATTTCCTGCTAATGAGCTTTCGCTCAGTAGCAGGGTAAAGATCCCGGTTTAAAGAACAAAATGTCAGAGGGTTTTTTTTTAATGCGAATTGTTCACTCTTTTGGTACCGATTGAACATTCACAGCGAACTGAGAAAACATACCAGTTACTCCAGCAACACTTGCCTAGCAACAGACGGATGGCTTCACTGTCATCATTGACTGTTGACTATTTTCATGGTTGCTAAGTAACGTACAACTACGCCGTTCATGTCATTAATAGAAAGCAACTTGCTGAACGATTATTAATCTAACTAAAGAAATAAGAAAAATGGAGTTATACCACTTGTACTTTAAGAGCTCATTAGAGAGTTCGTGGTTTTGAGAATATTACAAAAATGTCTAAATCTTGTAATTATTTGAAGACGCGGGCCTATCACATCAGAAGCATTTCGATCACGTAGCGATTCGCCATGGCTCGTGCTTCAGCGGCCACTGGCCCTCTGACTCATGTCCTCAAAATAGCGATGCGATCGAAAAAGCTTTATGTTTCAATAAAACTCAGTATGATGAGTCTTCTATTGATGAGGACATAAACATTACACCACTTCCTGTTGAAGGCGGCCTGTTGCCTAACAGTCGGTGCGCTGCCCCCCCCCCTTCTGAAAGTCGGCGTTTCATTCCCACGTTCAATGCCTGTGGACTCCATATCCTCGACAGGTTCTCAATTGCTAGAATTGCTTCTTATTTTCAATATCTCAGCTAGAGACTGCAACTTTTTGGAGAGGCATAATTTTCCTCTCGTCTCCTCTGGGGATGGAATCGGGGGCCTTACGTATAAAGCATTTATAGTGATAGCTAGGGAGTGGATTTAATATTTATTCTCATATATTTACAATAAACAGACAACTTCATTTATAAATTGCTTCAATTTGTTTCAGAACATTCTGAGTCAAATAAGGCGCTTTTGATCTTACTTATTGCGTTAAAGCACAAAATTTGTTTACTTATTTATCCCATCAATTCACATGTTTTACATTACTTCTTACTAGTTTATACGGAGAATGAACATTTCAATGAATTGTTTCGAATTTCATGAACCAGTGGATTATTTCTTGCATTGCTTCAAGGCAACATCGGCCTGTATACCTTTCGTCAGAGACTTGGCGTATTGTATGAGTTCTAACAGAGAGTGAACTGATTCGCTACCGGCCTGTCACAAGCGTGTGGTGGAATCCTGCGTCGCCCCGTCCTTTCGAACCACATATTGGCATCCCACTCACTCATTTGAATCTTGAAGAAAATTACGACCTTACGGCCGTCATTCTGCGTCCTTCCTCAGGGCGAAAAGCATGTAGCCGAACTAGCTACTGACTCAGGCCGCGGAAGCCTACGCTCTCAAAGGCAAGGAACGCCAACACGCAGGCGAGCCAGCGCAGCCGTGCAGCGAGCAAAGGCAAGGAATGTACGTAGCTACGAGTATTTAGCTGTCCGGGAAACGCCGCGACCTAGGCACTGGTGCGAACGTTTCGGCCGTCGTTCTCCGACCTTTCTCGGGGAGAAATGCATTTCGGTCAACTAGCTACTGACTCCGGCTACTGGCGACGGCCAAGTAGTTACTGACTCCGGCTACTGGCGACGGCCAAGGTTTAGTTTAGTTTAGTTTTATTATTAATTCTGCAATTAAGTATCATTACTTGGTGGCAGAATATTTAAAGTACAAGAGAGTACTTAATTTAGGAAAAAGCAATAATTAAGAATAATAGTACATAATTTCACAGCGCAAACCTTACTCCAATTCATTTTACTCCACTTCACTTCACTGCACTGCACTTCACAACACTTAACTGTTATGCATTTCTTTCCCTCCACTACACAACACTGCACTGCACTGCACTACACGAATATAAATAATAATAATAACAATAATAATAATAATGACAATACTACTACAACTACTACTAATAATAACAATTAGACAAATTACTTAATAGGAAATTCTACTTATTTAACAGTAGAAACTTAACAACAATAATACAATGACCTAAAATATAGATGAATAGCTAGGAAACTAATTTATTTTTAAATTTTCTCAGGTTTTGAGGAAAGGGTTCACAGATTGTCGCAGGCAAACTGTTCCAGTCTCTAATAGTTCTGTTTGTGAATGAAAATTTCCCAACGTCCGTTTTCTGCACTCTTGTCTTAATTTTGTGCTTGTGATCCGCTCTACCGAAGTAAGTAGGTTTTCCTAGACGACGATTAATTGGTTACTGACTCCGGCTACTGGCGACGGCCAAGTAGCTACTGGCTCCGGCTACTGGCGACGGCCAAATGGCTACTGACTCCGGCTACTGGTGACGGCCAAGTAGCTACTGACTCCGGCTACTGGCGACAGCCAAGTGGCTACTGACTCCGGCTACTGGCGATGGCCAAATAGCTACTGACTCCGGCCGCGGAAGCCCACGGTCTCGAAGGCAAGGAACGCCAACGCGCTGGCGGGCCAGCGGCGCAGCGTGCAGCGAGGCCGTGCGTCGCCGTGCTTTCGCGCAGAGAAACCCTCCGCCGCCGGCTCTGCGCTTTGCGCCGGGTGTGTTTGCGCGTGCGCAGCGCTGTTTGCGCCCCGAGCGCTGACGCCGCGGGCTGACCGCGCGCTCTGTTCGCAGCGCGGGGTTCAACGACTTCGCACGCCCAGCGTAATGTGGATACTCGCCGAAGGACGTTATGCGACACGACGTCTTACCGACAGGGCGATATGTAAGGGGAGTTAAAAACAACATTTTCATACATAAAAAATACTTGTAAATGGTTGAAAAAATACTAACACAGAAACGCTTCTTTGAAAATTCCAAATATGTCAATGTTAAGTAAGAGAAATTCATTGAAACCAATGTATGAATGGTTCCATACTAAACGCTTGTAAAATATATGCTTAGAGAATTTTCTTCTTTTATGTAAGAGGAGTTGTTTCCGATGAACAGGGAGAGCGATTGTGAGACCACTTGACTTCCAACAAGTATAAAATTGTTTCTCGAATCCACGTGAAGTGGACATAACACTCAAAGAAAAAGCGCAAACTTGTTTAATTGAGTTAATGAGTGGCAAAACGAGTATATGCTAGTGGAAATTGAAGTTAAATCTATATGAATAAAAAACATTTAAAATATTTAAGTTAAAACAGTTACTTAAGTAAGAGCTTACAGATAATGTTGAGGGGAAAATATTTTTCTTTTGAAGTTTGTCCACTTGAAATAAACATTTTTTAAAATTTTGAATTAAATATTTCATTTTTTGTTAGTGAGAAGTTGGTGTTTTGTGTTAACTAGAAGACCCTTTACGTGCAGATGTTAGTTATGCTACACCAGATGGTGCTCACAGACGGACCGAGCAACAGCTGGCCAAGGGAAGGTTTCTGAGTGTAGAGTTTGTGTTAAATTCAAAATCTCTTCCTGAAACTGAAGCCATCCGCACAATGATTGTCTACAGGGGGTTCGCTTTCAGAGAATCATTGCGAAGACACAAAAATCTCCGCATGAAACTGATGCATCCGCGCTGACTATATTCGAAATCTTCCCCTTGCCATGTCGTTGCACTATCTGTATTGATGTATTTGAGGCATCGTGTGCCGGGGAAATCACATTTGGCTGCTGCAACCCCGGATCTCCGACACTTGTCGGGGATTTTCTCGAGCAATGGGAAATGCTCCCTACGAGGAAGGGAGATGACCCTAAGGATAGGTATGTTGATTTGTTGGGGAAAGCAAAATCGCGTATGGTACGCAGCCAGCTGTTTCCGCTACTACTCCGGCAACCACCAAGCATTGCTGAGGGGAAGCGCCCATCAGCACACAGGCTTTTAGTATTCTCATTCAAGCAGTGGTTGACTTTGATCCTTCTATTTAGCTGCTTTCGAAAAGTCTGCCTCCGTCGGAACTCAAAGTGAAAATTTTGCGTCGAGTCTACATACGCTTTTGGAACTGGTACAGCAGTAGCATTACGTATTTCAGAGGGAAAAATATATTCTTTCTTATAATTTTATCATTAACCTTTTATACAAACGTTAATTTTATGTTCCATGCTACGAAGGAGGAGAGAGGAAGGTGACCTATGAAGCATGAAGCAGGCTGTGTTTATATTTAAGATACTTTCTTGATTATAACATTTGAAAAAAATTGCGAGAGTAAATTTTAAATCTAGCTCATAAAAATAGTGCACGTAATGACACTATAAAACAAACGTAAAATATCCTGCCATCTCCCCGTTAACTTTATTTTCATTTTTGAATGGTATTCTAAACCAATGCATTGCAGAAATCTCGTTTTTCAAAGAATTTGTATATTTGTAGCTTAATACAAAACTAACTATAATGAATCCTTATTAACGCTAATTCCAAGGGACCGAAATAATCGGTGTTTATGTTATAAAAATTCGTGTTATTCGATTATTGCCAATGACTGTATTACTGTTATCCCTTGCCGGGACCCAAGTTTTGTTCGTGTTACGGCGAAATTCGTGTAAAGCGAGTTCGTGCTAACAAGGGTTTACGGTAATAAAATATTATTATTAATGTTTTTTCCATCTTCGAGACATCGATTCTTTGGAATCACAAAGTTCACACTAACATTTCAGTAATTGGAGTAAATTCATGTCGAAGTTTCTTTAACTTTTTGTTCCATCATCCCTTATCTTCTTAGATTTGTGAGTTGAAACTTTGTCACTCCCAGGGGCGAGGGGGAGGGTGTTTCACAGCACGATGCTGTTTTCCGGTTCTCCGACGCTTGTCGAAGATTTCCTGAATCAATGGGATGGGCCATACAAGGCGGAGTGATCAGCCTGCCACTCACCCCTAAGGATTTGAACGAGGGCGGGATAGGGAAGGAAATATCCCGCGCGGCCCTTGTCCCTTATCTAGGGAGCTGCTCCGGCATTCACTCGCAAATTAGGGAGACCACTGAAACCGTTGGTAATCAGAGTCGCTCTACGTATTAGATTCCACCAGCTTCCACAAACTCTTCTCCCAGCTTCTGATACGCACATCTGTAAGGCATTGCCTCAACTCTTCTAGGGGATCTGGACATCAAGAAAACTTGCACAGATTATAGTCCTTCACACACTTCTTCTGTTGTTGTTTTTTTGACAAAAAATCAATAAAATAAATCAAATCAAAACGGTCTCCGGTACTAGTGTTTGTTACTTGTGTTGGAATGAAATATTACTTCATTATTTGGAATGATATCTATTTTCAGTGATAGTGAATAAATTACTAACTAAATGGAATGGTTCCTATCAAAGTTGCTATTAGATATTTTTATAAACATTATCCTCCTTTTTGTCTCCTCCTCCTGTTAATCAGAAAAAACGTTATTCGTATATGAATTTGAGTGCACGCTTCAAAGACAATAGTAATCTACTACGGAAAAGTAGGTTGATCTTACTGTTAAACACCCTATGACACAAATGAAAGTGAAATCACAAAGGATATTCTTTTAAGATAATACAGAATAAGTGCTATTCAGAGAGATTTTCCTTGAAAATTTCAGCTGAATCGCTCTATAATCAAACCGCTATTGTTTGAAAATTCTGCATTATCTTTCTTTGAAAACGACTGATGATTTCACAATTGTTTCCAAAGATTTCGTGTAGTGCATTATAAATAGAAACACTTTGTAAATTAGGAGAATATCCAACGCCGCTCAAACGTGCGTGGAAAGAGAGAAGAAATGTTTCCTCTACCTTCTTATCGAAATCGAAAAACAGAAAAACATACGTTTCGTGATAGTGTCATTGTTTCAAGATTGTTCCTTTAATTAATCCAAATAATTCACAAATAACGATTTATTGGGATTAATTAAACAAGTGTGCATTGATTTTAATCAGAGGGAGTTTAATTCAATTCGTGATTCAAAATCTACTAGCTACTGCGCAGAACGTTATTGTATAACATGTCGAGAAAATTTCTTGGAGTAGAGCTCTTAGTTACATGTTCCTCCTGGAACGGGGAGAGGTTCCAGGGAGCCCTCCTGTTCCTAAATTGGAGCACCTCTCCTGGGCTCTCCACAAAGCGTCCTGCGAGGGGCCCTTGCGTATGCACGGGTGATAGCAGACCACAAGGACTCCGAGAATAACCTTCGTGTCATTGGGAGAGCTAGCTTCTTGTCGAAAAGACACTATCTGTATTTTTAGTCAAGCCAGCACTACTACTTTACAAAATAAGTTCTCTGTGTTAAGAAAAGCAATATTTACTCATTTTCAAATATATGCATCAAGAAGAGATCAGAGGAATTGTTTCTGTAGAGTAGCAAAGTCTATATAATGTTATATTTTGAGCATCTGTCTGAATGAATATTAAGGAAAATAATTTTGATTTTCACAATGATATTTAATATGTTAAGTACTACTAAGACCGTACTATTATAAAAGACTATATATGCATCTAAGAAATCTTCAACCTCAGCTTCTAGGTCAGTAACTTTCATTTGGATCAAGTTTTCGTCGAGTTTCCCTGATCCCTTGAGCAAATTCTAAGGTGGTCCATGTCTTTACTTCTGGACGTAAATGTAGCTTCACAATACTATGGCTCCCTGATTTACTTCCGGATATAATGTAGCTTCACAATACTTCTCCTCCATGCGTTGCAGTCAATTTTTACTTTTCTTTGACGAAAATAAATAAAACGTGCAGTATCTCTGCACGTTTTTTGAGCTCAGTGGAGAACGTAGTTATTCAAAAAACTGTTCTCCCATGTTCTCACGGCAATAAATCGATTCCGTCACAAAGGCAAGATAATGGTTAAAGTATGTAGCTGATTTATTTTTGCAGATACATTTTTAATACACCGAAGTGAAAACTTTCACACCAATTCTTACCAAAAACGCTCGTTGCTACCTGTATCAATAATTCAACTAAATATGTATGTGAGTTAAGGCAGATAGCCCAGAGTTCAAGAAACCATGCACGAATTGCACTTGTCCGTATAATAGGTCACATTTTTAATCGATTTTGACGTTAAATAAATAATTAAGGAAAAATATTGGAAATGATAGTTTTCTAATCGATAGAGATTTTCGAAGAATAGAACATGATATAGGAGTATAAAAATGATTAATTATTAGTTGTTTGGCTTGTTGTCAGTGAAAGAGCAACTACAAAAATTGAAGTCCTAATGTGTTCCTGCAGTATATGAAAATTAGGTAAAATGAGAGAGTTAGAGAGGTGAAAATTAATTCGACGATAGAAATATTTGATTACTCTCAAGGAGTTCCTTGATTACATTCTTGAGATTGGTAACATAAAATTGAATGCTTTTGAGAATGTAGATAAGTATTTGTTGATGTCCGGTTGTCATGAAATTATGTTCTCAATTTTGTTGGAGAACCACGCAGTGCGGGAAAATTTGCACCCTAATTGTTATTCAACTCGGAGACACGTGAAGTCACTTTCTTTAGTGTTTGCATTGTCTCGAGAGATTTTGCTCGGTGACACGTTATAAGGCAGAATAAACTGTTATCATGGTGCCACCAAGAGGCGGTGAAATACAATAGTGTAAACTCAGAGCCACGAGCAAAAAGAAAGATGTTAAAACGTTGGAATCATCAAGTAACTTGTCTCGTCGCAACATTGACATTGCGAGAGTGCGGCGAGAGGGAGATGAGTTGGGCATGAAACGCGCGATAAAGAGGAAGTCCATGTGTCTCGAGTTGTGAACACGAGACTCGTATTTTGTGATGTGGCATAAACAAGCAAGTATGATGTACTTTCAGAATTATTAATTTTGGTAATGCTAAGTCTGCTTGGTATCCAACTATTGCCTAACAATGATGGTGCAAGTGCAAATGGATATCATTTTCTGTACGGTTGTTTCTCTCGAAACGCCTTGTATTGTCTCAGCAAACGTTGTTTTCTATTCCAATACTCTTGTTGATTTTCTTTGTGTCCATCGATACTTCTAGAAGTGATTTATCCCTCTCCTTACTTTTTCACTCTCCACTTACGACAAAGCACTTCTGAAACTACCCATCTCCACTTCCAAGAAATTAACTCATTAATATGCTATTTCATTTTGCTGCATGGCGCGCGTGTCGCCTTCATGCTTGCAGGGTCTTCTGTTTGCAACTTTAATCGCAAAATTTGTCGATTTTCAAACCGTTGGCATATGAGCCCGTTTTGGTATAAAAGTCACACGTCTGATATCGTTGCTCCTTCTGCTTTGTGCTGCCGCACCAACTTCTGTGCGAACAAACCAGCGCTTATTTTACACCGACCTCTTCTGTCTTAACCACAGACACAAAGCAGCCAAGCACGGTCTTGGAAGAACATTCAAACCGACGCAAGTTTGAATACATTCCTGCCAGGAGCATACCGAACATCAATTTCACTTAAATCAACATACGGCATTCAGAAATTTCAGAGCTTGCTTATATGTCCGATAAGAATATCTTTGGTATATTTGTCTGCTTACGAACAAATCTCTTAAAATGAGACATTTTAGCTAAGAAAATCGTAGAGAAAATGCCTTACATATATCCATTTCGATCGGGTTTCGACCAGTTTCACTTGATCGATTGAGCAAATTCTGATAAAGCCCGTTTTTTTTTCCTTTTTGGACATAAATGTATCCTCTGCACTAAATTACATTAGCTCTGTAGGCTGTTAATGGAGGAATTTACTTAGTTCATCAGCGTCATTTCATCAATCAATAATTGTGCTCCATGTCAACGCGGTAGTAAGTAGATTCCTCCACGTGGGAGCATGATAAGAAAAAATAACCACAATATAGCACATTTATCGAGTAGTAGTTTCTATTACGTGGGTATTACTTGGGATGAAATTTGATATTAAAACGAATATTTCTTGTTATCAAAACTCCTAGGTTGTTACGTTTAATTATAATTCAATGTAAAGGAGCGGAGCTAGAGATTCCAGAGTTCACGAAAACGAGCACAGATTGTACTTCTCCCCCATACGACTCGTACAGTTTTTTATTAAGTTAATTTAAATTAAATTTATTTATCGTTAAGCACTAATGGGTTAACTGAGGAGAGCTTCAAAAAGGGTTCTTGTTCCGTGTACCCTCTACCCCGCAGTTCGATGGCAAAATTAGGGACAAGAGGGGCGCGAATCGCTCGTTTCTTTCAAAACAGAGGGTTGGAGTCGCCTCTAGAAGCTTCCACGAACAAAAAGAATGATCAAGGGTGATGAAACAGAAAGCACAATTGGGCGAGACAATAAAATTCGCATTTGCCTGGTTTGACTAATAAAGTCGCAACTTGTAGAAGGAAAAGGCACGAATTGCCATTTCCCACGGCGCGATTTTTCGAAATTCCCCCCTCAATAATCGAGGCTGCTTCACCTCGGCAGACAGCTGACGTCCCTGAACAGAGCATAGGAGCGGAGCGTAGGAGCCGTCAGCGCGAACGCCTTGTGAAGTCGGGGGCGTGAGAGGGGAGCGTAGGGAAGGGGCGGGGAAGGCATATCGGAGTGAACCGGGGTGGCGCGAGACGAGACGGGACGAGTTGAGACGTAGAGGGGTGGGGGGGGGCGGGGCGGGTGCAGCGGGGTGGAGCTAGGAGCGGGGCGGGAGAAAGAGGGATGGGATGAGACAGGACTGGGAGGAGTGGCGAGAGGCAGGCGTGCCATTAGATCCATTAGGAATCTGAATTAATAGACTTACGTCTCGTTTATATGTTACGCTGTATAGACTTGCCCAGCAACTACAACGGGTAGGAAAACAAACACTCTATCCAAATTCTAGAACCTAATCAAAATTTTCAAAAGACTACCGATAATTTGTACATTCCGTTAATTGTTATAAATATTATTTTTTTCTACAAATAGTATAAATTCCAATTATGTACATTTTTAGAAAGAACTTTAATAGTTAGTTGCTCCTAAATGGAGTTCCTTCAGAATTTTTTACTTAATTGATTGTTACCCAATTGAAATTGTTACTCAATTAATTGTTTTGTTAAGTTGTTTGTCTTTGTTCAGATTATTATTGTTATATATGTATAACACATCTTACTGAATTCCTTTGAAAGATTAAAAGGTCAAATAGTTGTTTTTTTTAAATGGTGGGGCCAATCAAGCGAGACAAGCGGAGCGATGAGGAGCGTGACGAAACCGAGAGCGATGCGTCGGGGCAGAGTTGAGTGAATGGGGTGGGACGAGGCACATTAGAGTGTAAGGGGTTGAGGATAGACGTGGCAGCGAGCAGATTGGCGGGGCGAGGCGGAGAGGGAATGGGCAGAAGAGAGTGAGGCGGGCGTGACAATAAGTGAAGAGGCGAGGAGCGGGTCGAAGCGGGGCGAACGGAGAGGGCGGGGCTGTGCGGAGTTTTTCTCCTGTATGACATGCGGGGAGTGACGCGCGGAGCAGAGCGGAGTGGAGTGGGGGGGGTTGGAGCGGGGCAGAGCGGGGCGGAGTGGGCCGGAGTTTTTCTTTCGTGGAAGGCGTGGGGAGGGACGCGCGGAGCGGAGCAGAGCAGAGTGGGCAGGAGCGGGGCGGAGCGGGGCGAACGGAGAGGACGGGGTTGTGTGGAGATTTTTTTTCTGCGGGGCACGCGGGGAGGGACACGCGGAGCGGAGCGGAGCAGATTGGAGTGGAGAGGGGCAGAGCGGGGCGGAGCGGAGCAGAGTGGAGTGGAGAGGGACACGCGAAGCGGAGCGGAGCAGAGTGGTGTGGAGAGGGGCAGAGCGGGGCGGAGCGGAGCAGAGCAGAGTGGAGTGGAGAGGGACACGCGGAGCGGAGCAGAGTGGAGTGGAGAGGGACACGCGGAGCGGAGCAGAGTGGAGTGGAGAGGGGCAGAGCGGGGCAGAGCGATGCGAATGATTAGGGCGGTGCGGTGCGGTGCGGTGCGGTGCGGGGCAGAGTTTTTCTCCTGTGGGGCACGTGGAAAGGGACGCGCGGAGCGGAGAAGAGTGGAGTAGAGAGTGGTTGGAGCGGGGGGACGGTGCGGGAAGGAGCGGGAAGGAGTGGAACGGAGCGGGACGGAGTAGGGCGAACGGAGAGGGCTGCGCGGTGCGGAGTTTTTTCCTGTGAACACGCGGGGATGGAAGCGCGGAGCGGAGTGGCGAGGGGCGGGGCGGGGCGTGGCGGGGCGGCGCGCCAAGGCGGAGGACGCGGCGGACCCCTTCGGCGCCGGCCAGCTGCCGCCCGATCGATACTCGCCCAATGACGAATTCATCTTCGCCCGCGCGCCGCCCCTGCCTGTCTCTGCTCGGCGTCTTGGCGAAACCCACGCTCGCCCGACTAACGTTCTTCCAAATTGCTTCGCCGAGGGAAACAGTTAACAGTACCGCGTTAGTTTCATACCATATTTCATATCTTTATTTGGTCACACTTTATTTACAAGTGTAGCGTTACAATTTTACTTCCAAATTTCCTAACAATCACATTATGTGGCCCTTTATTTCCCAGTTGAAACTTCCGCTTATTGTGATTCACAATAAAATAATTAAGAATTGCTGTATGAACAGTAGAATAACGTGTTACAAGAGATATAATTCTAAAGCGGTATTCAGTTGTCAACCGAACTCTCCAATTTTGTTGACCTTCCTTCCCTTAAAAAAAGCGCACCGCAAACTAAACAGAGAGTTGTCAAAACGTGAAATCACTGATCTCCTTATACCAGTGGTGTCAAGGTTTTCTAAGGGTGGCAGCGGCACGCTCTATGGCACCGCAGCATACTACGAGCTTCTCTGTGCAACTGGCGGCGACAAAGGAAACTATTAGTAAACCCGCCGTTTTACAATAGTGATGGCGTTGTCTCTGGTGGCGGGGTGATGAACTGCGTGGAGGGGCGATTTCGTGGTGGCACTCGCGCCACGGACTCCAGCTTGTGGCATCGACCTTGACAACACTGCCCTTTACGAAGCATCGTCTATCTCGTGCGCAGATGTTTTAATCAGAGAGAAGGCAGCGAGTGCCTTGCGAGGCGAGCGCCTTGCCGAGAGGCGTGGGGTTTGGCAGCACGCGGGCCATAACGCGCGCGGCGGGCGATGGGGCACACGGCGTCAGGGGCGCACCCCTCGCGCCCCTCCGCCCCTCGCGGGCGAATTTCACGGCCCCCGTCCGCGGCCACGCGCCCCGCCCCCCGCCCTGCGACGCCAACGCACAGTGGGCCTGTGGAATTAAAGTTCGTGGAAATAAACACTCTTTCCATGTTTGCGAAGAAATGAAGGGTACTGAGGTAAATCTCATTTTATACGGTCCATTTTTGCATCAAACGGGACGGACCATGTAATCTGTACGGAAAAATCAAACATGCGTCGTTATTCTATGGCGGTAGCATCCAGTCTGACTGCTACAATCCAGGCGGCACCGTTTATCTGTTCTAATACGTTTGGGGCGATTTGTTTGGTCTAGTTTTGAGTGTTCTAATGTGTTGAACTGTATTACGAAATGAATTGTGTGAGTATATTTTTTATATTTATATAAATCACATGTCCTTTCTTGTGCCGCCTTCTTCGGCAGTTTCTGTAAATCTGCGTCTGATTCAATATTCTTCCCTCATTACACCTCATTTTCATTTCTGTGGGCTGAAGTGATTGCTTGCCCAACCATGTGTATGCTCCTGCTAACACACGAGTTCAGTTCGCCAGACCAGCTCTATTGAGTAACAAATGAACGTGCAATGGATATAAAGAGATTACTATAACACTGGACCGCTTTGGCAGCTATTGCGTGGTCTCGGCTGCCAATATCGCTGCAGGTTACGTCCATGCACTCATTTTATCAATGCGTTTATTTACAGTTAGCTCATTTGCAAATGGCTTCATCACTATCTCTTGCAATGTCAATACCCTGCATGACGTTCATTTGTTTCTCGATCTGTCCAAGTGGCCCCTTCTTAGAGTAACTCCTCTATAACGGCGGCAACGGATTTACGCGAGCTTTCTCGTGTACGGGCGGCCTCCTCAGGTCCACTGTGCGGTGCGTCCACCTCTCAGCACAGCGCCCCCTCGCGCCCCGTTCGCCCTCCCTGCTCCCCGACAGAGGGCGCGTCGCAGCGGCGGCGATGGTGACAAGAGTTCCGCCGCGCCGCCTCAAAGCGACTATCTACTAGCAGGGAACCCCCACTTTTCATTAGGATCATCATCTTCGTCATCATTGTCGTCACTATTACCGACAACAATTTCAAATAATAATGTATGTATTTCGCAAGATGGGTGCAACCTGGAGTAGATTTTACATTTATCCGACCCCTAAAATCTTCATTCGTGAAGGTAGGAGATAATAATAATAATAATAATAATAATAATAATAATAATAATAATAATAATAATTCCTAAATATTCTATTAACAAACGAAGGCGAAAACAACAACAAATAAATTTTTTTTATCGCTAATTTTATTTTTACTGTTGTTATTTTATTGTTATTTTTATTTCCATTATTTTTTATGTCAACGATTCTTTTTCTCTACACCTACAAGTTGCACAGCAGTGAGGTGGTGAAATTAGGTGACAACATGCGGTAGCTAACAAAACGTTTTGAACAGGCTTCCGTTACAGTTCACTCACATTTTGTTAAAACACATTTTTACCATTAAAAATTTCGTTAAATCACATATTTCGCAGTTAAAAAGTTCCCCCGCGCGTTTGATCGTGTATAACTCAAAAACAGTACGTTCTAAGCTTAGTAACTAAATTCTATTACGACTGTTGGTGCCCAAATCTACCACCAATGTTCGTGCAAGAGGAAGATTTTTCTGTTTCAAAACTTTTTCTTTCTTAGTCATCTCTGAGAACTCAGGGTCTGTTGAATTCGAGAATATAACAAATCCGCATTAACCGAAATCTATTCCTATAACGAACATTCTTTGTTGTATATTGCTCACTTTTTTAGTCAACAGTACGTTGCACATACTGAATTGCTTATTGGAAACTGAAGGAAGTATATGAACAATATTCACGTGAGATCAAGTGGACAAAATTTTGTTCAGAACTGTACCGAAGGTACGCCCTTCTTGAAGCCCTTCGTTCTCAGATCTATTCAATTCCCTTTCTTCACATTACGTTTCCTTATGTTTCCTGTAACTTTCATCCATTAAAAAGCACCTGGAACCCCCCCCTTTCCTTCCGGGAGGCTTCCTCGTCCATTCCTCATTCGGTCCGTTATCCTTCCTGCCCGTCCTTGTTCTCTCCATTTCTCCCCTACACATTCAGCCCCACTTCCCTCCCAGCATCCATATTTCTTTGTTTATCTAATCGTTTTTGCTTCCTTGGCTCCGCGCACCTCCGTTCGTCCCCCTCCGTTGTTGTCGGCTGCGGTCTGGGCGACCGTCTCATCGCCGCGCCCTCTTTGAGGAATGGCATAAAAGCCTGTTGCGGAGGGAGATCAAAGATCCAGATTGCTCCCCCCGACGCCTTCCGGCCTCCGCGATGCTTCAGTGCCACTCCAAGTGACGGCGCGTCGTCCGTCTTTTCGAGGTGCTGTCAATTACCTCGCTGTATATTTTAGCTATATATCAGTGTCTCTTAGAAACGGAAATAGTTCTTACACGGGGCGTCTTATGAATGCTTTACCAAGGTTAGATTAGCGAGTCATGTTATTATTGTTTATTTCTTTGTCAATCTGGGACTACAATGTCGCAAGCGGCAGCGAAGTTGTGAGAGAAGGTGCAGATATTTGAGCATTGCTTCCAACCATTCATCAACTCCACTTAACATTCGCTTTGACTGTGTTTGAAAACTTTAGAAAAGTGTTTATAAGTCTTAATGAGTCTTAATGAGTCTCCTATCTATCAAGCGCACAATCTCATCACATCATGTATGAGCGATTATAAGAGTTTCCGCTCTCATCCCGCGATATCCTTCGCACAAATCTGAGCCTCCATCCATGGATTACCTATCAGTAGCAACTCATTGATTTTCTTGTGTTAAACTGATTCCCTTGACCGGAGTTTCGCGATATTCAAGGGTACCATGAACCGTTGGATTGAGAAACCCGATTGATGGGAGACCTTGTTCTAATTCTTAAAATCTGTAATCTTCATGATTACTTTCGTGTTCAAGAAATGCGCCGGTAATATCTGTATTTCATTGAAATTTGGAAACCAGAGTCTGAAGGTGATTCATTTTATTCACTGCAGTGCTTGCAGGTTCCTCTTGTAAATTCATAAAACAGCATTTTCTCGGTTCCGTTCATTTATTTACTTTTCGCATTGAAGAAACTTAATTCATGATGTTAATGTACCCTCAAATACTGAAGTCTTACTTTCACTTCCCCAATCTTTCCCTTTATATCATACAAATGAGCAATTCACTTTCAAATACGTTCTTGTAGTATTGACTTTTGTTACTATATATTCTTCTGAATCTTTTCTCAAAAACCAACCCTTAACTTATTCCTGATGTTGCTTCCTGAAACTTAATATTCCCGAACTGTTAGAGTAATCCCAATGGGATCGATACCAGTTTCTTGAATTTCATTCGTCGTGATAGTTTGCTTCGGGGGCTGCCATGAGAGGCGGATTTGAGTAGGAAAGGAAAAATTCCATCCGCGGACGGCGAAACGAACTAAATCGAATTGCCAGCATTTCGGAATCCGTCACCATGGCAACGTTAGAATGCCGTTGCCGTAACATCTGCGGTCTCTGCTCCCTGGCACGGTGAATTCTCAGGAAGAGTTTAGAACGTTCTTCTCCTTTGAGGTCGTCGTTGTCATTGCCGTTGTCGTAATTCTGTCGAGAGCATTGCCTTCACAGTCAGCATTCTCACAAGGATAAAGTCAGCAATTTGACAGTTTGTAGTTCCGATGTTGGTAAAAGGTTCCCTTTCTCATGAAGAAACAGTGAAAAGCAGATTGAGTCAGAAATACGAGTCAGCGAAATAGTTCAGGGAACTAGGGCGTTTTGTTCTGTGTTCTTTCCTTTGGGGAATGAATTCTGATAGTGGGAATTCTCCTCTCTTTAGGAGGGAAACAATCTTGAGGTCGAATTTCTTGTAAGAGCAGCGGAGAAAATATCGGCAACCACACAAATGTTTCTAGCTCATCTGTATTTAAGGACATAATGAAAGTAAGGAGTTATCTTCGTTTAAATAAACCAACCTTGTATTCTACCTAGCACGTATCTTATGCCTGAACCGTCATCCATCTCTAAATACAAGTGTGTACACTAAATTTGCAATAAATTGCAGTTTATATGCAATATATTGCTCTTGCAATAAATATGAGTTAATATGAACAACATTCGCTCTTTTTTTGCCAAATATTGACAGTGTTGTGAAAATCTTAATTCTATAAATGCTTATCAATTCAAAATTTATTTTTATAAACCTGAAGTATGCAACATTGAATGCTGCAGTAAGCCTCGATATCGTTTAGTAATTCAAGAAGTTTCACGTTATTGTTTTTCTAGTCTTCGTTGTCGTTGTTATCCTTCGTTTCCTTCTTCTTCGTCATATTCTTCACCGACGAGCCACGGACTGCGCTCGATCATTCCTTCCTCTTCCTTGTCCTGTCTTACCCCTTACACTCACTTACAACGAACATGCACTACACCACCACACAGGTCGGGAACTTGCAGCTTGTCCCGCTGATGGGAGATACCTTGTTGGGGAAACCCCGCTAGCCTACGATAGGCCGGCGCGGGAGCTCGCCATTCAGCGGAGGAAGTTCATAGCCACCTCCATTGGAAAAACATGCACTACACATACTGAACTAATGTTCTTAGTCGTTGACGTGCCCGGAATCACTAACAACCAACCAAGTTTTATCTACTAGTCTGCCCTAAGCGATATTGGCTAAGAGATATTGGCGACCAAGTGGATAGAGATTCACATCACAGCGGTTTTTACATTCACGGTTACTTTTGTACGTCTTTTGCATCCGACTTACCGTTCAGTTCAGTTTAGAAGAAAAAAAAAAACTACTGCTGTAAATGATTTTTCCACGATGAAACGTTCAAAGTTTTTTTATAGATGCCTACACTATCGTACACGTACATTGAAGGTACTGCTCTTTCTCAGAGAAATTGGCGGAGACCCTAACGCATCGCTCACTTTTTACTTTCTCTCCCTTGCTTTGTAAGAAGAGAAAAAGTTTTGAAATGCTGTGGGAAGAACTGCGAATTTTAAGCAGGAAAACGTATTGCCGGGCCCTAGTAACGACAAGGTGGATACATCTTCTTGACCAGAGGAGGCGCAGGTGTAAAACGACACTTCAAAAGATTGCGCGAATGTCGCGTGTTCCCTTGTCTTCATTCAACAGACGTCGCGAGTGGGCGTGGCTGTCGCCTGCAGGCTAGGGATACGACATCGATGTCATGGTTTTTATAAAATCATCGATTGATTTAACATCGATTATTTTAAGCCGATATTTTTTTTAACATCGATGTTTTGTGTTCCATGTTTTTCTGTGGTAATTTTATTTTTTAATGGAAATAGTACCATTATAACAAAACACATTAAAATGATTTTCTGATATTCATAAATTGAACATTCATTAGACCACTGTGATCATGAGTGAGAATAATCAAAGTCGAATGTTGTGATAAATGAAGTCTATATAATTTTCGAATGATGGAATTAAATGATAAAATTTTTGTTTAATGTCCTGGTAATTTTTTCACGGGACTGTTTTGTCAATTAAACTTCAAAAGAAAAGAAGTAAACGTTTAAGCTAAATTACTCCCTCGTGATTATTAATGTCCACCAATGCAGCTTTAAAAACATCGGTGGTTTTGAAGCGCTGTTTTATTAACATCGCTGTTTTAATTTTGAACCTGAATGTGCCGAAACATCCATGTTTTGTTGGCTCCTCTAGACCTTGCATATCGACTGTAAATCGTTCATGTCAGATTTGGTTCCATGTATTCATCATTGTAAATATCCATTATTGTATATTTATCAATTATGTTTAATGCTGCTTGTTAATTATTAATAATGTATCATTAGTGGAGTACGGCCAATGGACTTTACTCCTCTCAAGTACTAATTTACAGAAAATTTGTGCAATTTTGCCAAATGTTTGTGTACAAACAAATTGCAAAATAAAATATGTATTTAAAAAAATGTTCTGTTGGCGGTGGCGCAAGCCCACTGCAGGCGCTTCGCAGGAGTCGAGCTGGAGGCGCGAGGTCAGGTCCCCCGTGACCCCGCGGTTCCCTCCCCACCTCCCCGCTCGCAGCTCCTCCGTGCACAATGGCACGGAAGTACACTCAAGACGCACAAAATAGTTTTTTGTGGTTGTGACGTGATCTTGGCGTTATGGTTGTGGTGGTATGACGATGGCTTTGAGATGCCGACAGTGCGATGGCGACGTGATTAAGACGACGATGGTGTACTCCAATGAATAATGACCTACTGATTGTGGTATTTTAAAAAGCGAACAAATATGAATAGAAATAAAATTAAGGTTTAATAAAATGAATAAAATAAACGTTTAATAAAATTAACGTTTCCCCCAAATAACTTAATTAAATTAACGTTTGCCCCAAATAACTTAATTAAATTAACGTTTCCCCCAATATTTTTTTATATTTCTGTTTATATGCACTATTGCGAGGTCAGTTATGCTCATAATATTTCCTTCAAATTAAAACGAAGTACTTTCGGAAAGATTGTTATCTCGTTTCTAATCACCATTTTAAGAAGTTCTTTTTAAACGAAATGCAGCATTTCTTTCCGGAGAGAAGTACAGTAATTAATATTTTCTTCTTCTTGTGCCATGTCCGTAACGAGAAATTGGCAACCAACGTACTGAGAATTGATACTTGCCTTTCCTGCATTCTTTGCATTTGCGTGATTTAAGTCGACTTGGTGTGCATAACAACAATAATAATTGTAATAATAGTAAAAATAATAATATAAGTAATAATAATGATATTGATAATAATGTGTCAATTGAATACCTGTCCGCAAAAAAGCTTCTAACCCTCCAAATGCAAATTTAGCGACATACGAATTTCCTCCATTGTTACAAAGTTTATGCACACGTGCGAATCGTGGCAAAATTAAAACAAAAGAAAAAAAAAGGTACCTAATGTTCATGTTTGATAAGATTCCTACATGCCTCACACAGATCACATACGATCTTTATGCGAGGAAACGCAGCATTCCAGAAAAGTGAGGGTTACAACGTTTCTACCGGCAGGTATTCAATTGCTCTATTCGAGTGTTGTCAAGGTCAATGCCACGAGCGGGAGTCCGTGGCACGAGGGCCACCCCTCCACGCAGTGGATAACCCTGCCACCAGCGACAACTTCAACCCTATTGTAAAACGGCGAGGTTACTAATAGTTCCCTTTCCCGACGCTAGTTCCGCAGAGAAGCTCGTGCCACGCTACGATGCCACGACGAATGCCACTGCCACCAGTAGAAGACCTTGATACCACTGCTCTATTGTTTCCAAAGGGTTCCCCTCGTTTCACATTTTCCCTGATTAAGTCCCCCCCCCCCGCGTTCGGCCTCGCACTCTCGCTTTCGACCAGTGTGCGCCGCGTGGCGCGGCGTGGCGAAGCGAGGCGAGGCGCTGGCGCCTGCGGGCGAGAATCTCGTTTCGAGAGGTGCGGTGCCCTCCTCGCTCCTGATTTGATGGCTTATCTACCTCACCAGATTGTGACGTCAGATTTTATATTTGGAAACGGAGAAATGGAATTGGCCTTAAAGTATGTTAGTTATTCAATAAAGACGTTAGTGAAGGTTTTCACTTCGTGGAAAAACATGAAATTTTGATGCTATAAACGTTCCGTTGAATAAACCGTCTCTTTTCGGTGCTGACAAGATTGTGTTAAAAAAAGTTTTGAACCAGGTTTGTACACTGCCTAGCATCGTTAGTTCACATTAACCGTAAGTTGCTAAATTCATTTATTCAGTCTTTTTTAGTTGAATTTATTACGATATTAATGAGTTAACAAACATTTTATCGTACTGCTGTTCTGTCATTTAATTGAAGACTATTATGAGGTAGAATCGTATTGATTCTGTAATACACACCTAGAATATTCCCTCCCCTACGTATTCAACGACATTCTTATTCCTATCATTCATACATTCGCTAACATTCGTGTGATTGAGTGTTGAAGTGCTTTCGTCTTGTCTTGACTTAAACAAAACTCAAGAATTTCAATTTTATATTAATTCTTTTAATCATTGATCATTGACAACAGTATAATAAATGTACAGTAACTTTGTTGTTACAAACTTCTGAGTTTGTTTTGCTCAGGTCAGGAAAGTATGTCCTTCTTGCGGTATGGTATATCAGTAACTAATACACACGTTTTTGGTTTATTTTGCAATAATTATTAAATATTTTTGTGGAAAGTAAATATTGTGTCGTATGGCTCTATTGTACTGGAACATCAGTAAAAGTATGATTCGTTAAATTTCTTACCCGTTTCGGGACTGGATTATAGAAGGCTTGCAGTAAGGCTTGCAGCTGACAATGATAATGAGTTAATCGAAATTACAACTTATTTCATCACTCTTCCTTGAACTCTACCTTCGTTTTCACCTGTCGACGCTACATTGCCTTTTTTGCTCCCTCTTTGTTGAGGTGTCATCATTCACGACGTCAGAACTCGCATTTCTATCTATTGAATAGTTCAGCAGAGTAGGTAATACATCTTTCCTTACTTTCTAGTGCAGTTAGAATAATCATCCCCTTTTAATGTATATTTTGTAGGGTAAATATTGTTTATTTTATTTTTTCGGTCTGCCAGAATGGCACAAGCAAGGAAGTAAAGCGTTAGTGCATTTTTAATGCGACACATCTTTAAAAATATTCCTTCCCCTTTTATATTACATTCTAAGAAAACCATAAACCCAAAACATCTTTAATGGGTTCCACTTATTTTGAAATTTGTGACTATGATTTTACGTAAAGGATTTTGAATGAGCTTTACACAGTGTTAAGAAATTACAAGTGTCTAGTTTCAGCTGTAACGCCGTTAAAATCTACATTCTACCCTATTCCTCCTACATCCCTCGACAAATTAGCGGATTTGAGTACCAAATGTATGAAGTATTATAACTCTACGAGTATTTCGTACACGAGTTTCTTGTACTCGTGATATTCCTCGTACTTTCGATATTCGAACGTGCGTTTACTTGAGTAGTTAGAGCGTAGGCTTCCGCGGTCGGAGTCAGTACTTGGCTATCCGGGGGACGCCGCGTCCAAGGCACAGGCGCCAACGTTTCGGTCGCCATTCTGCGACCTTCATCAGAGCTTAGTAACACGCAGAGATGGACTGCGCAGGAGTTAATATAATACTTGTCCTCCCGTCTGCCAGTTGGTCGGAGGACGAGTACGACGAGCAGACGGAAGGAGAGTACTATATTAACTCGTGCGTAGTCCATCTCCGCGCATTACTATGCCCTGATGAAGGTCGCTGAATGGCGGCCGAAACGTTGACACCTATGCCTTGGACGCGACGTCTCCCTGGACGCGATGTCTCCCGGATAGCCAAGTAAGTATTGAGTAGTTAGCTTTCGGGAACCTCTCGATCTCTACCATGTGCAGCAGCGTCTTCACTTCACGTGCGCGCCCACGCGCCGCCGCGCATAACGTGATGCGCGGGCGCTGCCCCTCCGCCGCCGCCGCGACGGGCGGCGCACGTGCGTGGGCCACGTGCTCGCCCCCGCGGCACGCGACGGGGCGATCCCAGGAAGCAATATCCTAATTCGCCCATAAATAAGTAACGGCACCGGCCCAGCACGGAGGAGGATGCGATGTGAAAGTGAAGCCGCTACAACAAATGAGAGCGTAGGCTTCCGTGGCCGGAGTCGGTATCTTTATGCCTGTCCGGTAGACGCCGCGTCCTAGGAATTAGGTATTTCGCCCTGAGCAAGATTCCAGAATAGCGGCCGAGAGGTTGGTACCTGTGCCTGGGACGCAGAACAAATTTCCATGTACTATACTAGCTATCGCAGCGGAAAGAACGTTTCTATTCTTTACTCCGCGAACATAACGTATAATTCAGTGAACTGGTGATTTTGAAAAGGTCACATCTCCGAAATAAATTAAGTTTACCGTTTGTTTCAAAGAATGATTTTGCCGAAGGGAGGTCGGCGGCGGATCTCGCCATCCTGCGGGGGAAGAACTCCGCCACCTCCTGAGGAAAACACACGCACTACGCTTACGGAACTAAGGAGCATAGCAGTTGACGCGCCCGGAATTACTAATCAATGAATCAATCATTTAGAATGTTTCATTACTTAACATGTATGAGTTTCAAATTTAAAAGGTTGGTGTTAAATGTTCAGTTCAGGGGAGATGCGCCTTTATTTAGCTGTTAAATTTTTCGTGGCGCCGCCGCGCCGCGGGAGGCAGCCTCACGCGAGAACGTAGCGTGCGCGTGCCTTCATGTCGCACGCGTTCTACGCACATCGCACACATTCGTGTGTGTGTGTGTGCACAGCACTAATTTCCGCGTTATTTATGGCATGCGCTATCTCGTGTGAAGATCGTGGGAGAGAGCTCCCTTCCTCCAGAAGTGGCACGCGGGTCCAGGGCCCGCAGAGGAGTTTTCAATTGCGGCTTCATTATTCGTGATGGGCGAGGGGAGAGCGCAGCCCCGGATAGACACCAGATGATGATGGTTTTAGGGCTAGATGAGGAAAATGAATAAAGGGCCTCTTTCTGAATTACGGTGGCTGGTCACGTCGCGGGCTTATTCTCATTCATATTTATTTTAATGATTCTTTAATTTCGGAAGTAAAAAAACAAGTAGGTCATTCACTGACTTAACTATAAACAATGGTTTGCATGTAATAATCATGAATCCTCTTTCATGTCGTATTATCCTTTGTCACGTATTCTGAACAACATTCTTATGGATCTTCAAAGGTTTTATGCGTATTAATTATCAATATTCCATGTTTTTCCTGGTGTACTTTATTCAGAGAGAAAAGTTCAAACTTCACGGCAAAATTCAGCTGCCATTAGAATCTGAAATTAGTGTGGATCAATATGCAAATGTTGGAGTGTGTTGGACGCAGCGCAGATGGCGAGTGACAGATCGGATATAGCCTTCACTTTTCATAATATTCCAATTTGAAAAAAATGATTAAGGACATGCGAGCTATACTCGTTAGGGATAATGAATTTTTAATTTAATCCTTAGGATGGAAGGAAGATAGTTGTTCCAACGGAAAGTAAATCTCTATTATTCATACTAACAAACGTTAAATCTTTAACAAGTGATGGTTAATTGCTACTGAGATGGAAACAACGATGGATATTATACGAGTATATAGAGTCAGTCCTATATTAACCGAATCTCATCTTATTATTGATGTGGTCGCCTTTCATATTATGCTCTGTTTAATTTTTTAAATGTCTGTTCCTATTTTCCATACTAATATTTGAATTTCTTTTTGATTTCAGGTGAGTTACTGCCTATGTCACTGTTTTCAAACTATTGCTGAATGGTGAGTGTATACTTGTGTACATTCGCGAAGTTTTCATAATTTTTGATAATATTACATTTTATGTCAAATTACAAAGGCGTGGTTTACTTAAAGTACCTAGAAATGTCGAATTTTGATGTATTATTTATGAATACTTAACACGAAATGTTAATACTTCTGGTTGTTTGCTTTAACAATTTTATTGCTATCATTCAACGTGTTAAACAAGCGAAAAGAAACAATCCTCTTTTATTCGAGTGAATTAATCCATTAACAACCTTCACTATACGATGTGCTTTTATAGACCTTGCCAACTCCGTTTGAGTAAAGCTGCTCCATCACGATCCTTCTCAAAAAAATATATATTTTGAACATTTTATAATAGAGGAGACAAATTGTCACCATTTGCATACCGTACAAAACCCATTACCGCTAATATGACCCAGATGACTGTTCAACACGACGTGATAGTCTTCGTGAAAAACTCTCGACAATTTAAATGATGGTGTATTGTTGCTGAATGAAGAAGGACGAATGTGTGTAGAAACGTATAGTATTTTGTACTTCAATATTACAGCTAGAATTTGATTAAAAATCTCTTCCAAACATTTAAACAAGTCCCTTTCCTTTACGTACAAACGTTTTCAGCTGCGGGTCCTGAGTGTTACTGGCTGATCATCTGGGCAATGCACACTGCCGAATCCCTTCCCATATGCGCGAATCCATTACCAGCATTAAGCGAACCCTAGCCATTCCCACAGCTTGTGACCTGATGCGGCAACAGGAGTGGCCAAGGGAGCCAGGGCTCTGATTTAAAACGCGTGGAAAACGACGCCCGCACCCTGTTGCACAAGTGGCGGACTATGCGTCCGGCCAGGAGGTGCCGTGTCAACTCCCGGCAAGTGGATCTGTGCAGTGTGTCGCTTGAAGTAGCAATGGTTGCGAATTCAAACCCGATCGAAGCCGTGGATTTTTAAGGGCAAAAAAACGCCTTCGTACCCATTTCTTCGAAGGGGAAGTAAAGCCAGCTGACCCATGTTGTAGATTTAAGAACATTGTTATAGATGAAGACATGTAAAAGAACCTCAAGCCTTAAAAGACGCCTCAGTGCTGAATTGCAAAACGCGGCTTTGTCTCTCGAGTAATACCTTCTTCCTGCTCTAGATGTTGCAAGAAGCGTAGCGAAATTGCATGATCACACGGAAGAGCGGGCCTGATGTCCCGAGTCTCGCCACGTAAAATTAAAAACATTAACTAATATTCAGACGATCGCTGACCCGAGGCCTAGAATCGCTGACCTGAGATCTAGAATCGCTGTATATCGTCCAATTGCTATACATCATCCATTCTGTACGCGTGTAGAGGACATTTGTGCTACGGTTAAACACAACACACGCAAACGCGGATGGATAAAACTGTCACGCATCCCGGCCGTTTAAGGGCCCTTCTACGCCCTGAGCTAATCGACCGGTCGTTTTATCGTCCGGTCGTATGGATCTCGCCGCCTTCCGCTGCCCCCCCGCCTCCTCGGGCGGCGCCGAGGATTTCACCAGCCCCAACGGGCGCGCTGTTGCGCGGCCGCCCGAGCGCACTGAACGACAGCCCCGAACGGCCGCGGGCTCTTCGCGCGAAGAGCGTCTCGCTCAGCTGCGAAGGGATCGGGGACGCCCCCGAGCGGGCGACCCACATCCGCGCCTCCGCCTGTCAATCGGATCCGGTGGCGGTACCGTTTCGTTTTATTGGCCCGAGGGTTTGTTGCCCTGTGCACGACACGAGATGGGTATTAGATTGCGCATCTCCAGGCCCTGTGTCTGAGAAGCGTTTGGTTCGCGTTATGATACGAAGGAAAGGATGTATAGTTGAAGGGCGTTTATTTATTTATTTATTTATTTATTTACGTCAAAAACAATTAAAAACTGTGTGTGATGAGCTATGGGGAGAAGTGAAGAAGCGTAGGAAAAATAAAAAGTCCACTGGGCATAACATTTAATTGACGATGCCATACACTTTGGCTGCAGCCCACCAACTTACCCTCCGTCGCCGACGTGGTGCAGTGACGTCTTTAGTTTCAGGAATAGTTGAACACTGTTGCGTCGTAAGGTGACTCCACACATTCGGTATTCGATGAGTAGCGAGTTATTGCTCGCCCAATCCCGAGCAGCCGATGTGCTCGGTGATGTTCTCTTCTTTTGATGCGTCCTAAAGACGGGCACGCGGTGGGTAGGGCGAATACCGAATGTTCGTCGCTCGGCGAATAGCAAGCAAGCAACCAATCCACACTTCTCTGGATTCGGCGAGCGGTGGCTCGCTACTGGCTGAGTACCAAATGTGTGGAACAGTCTTTACGCACAGAATGCTGATGTGTGATGTCGATTGATGTCGATTGGTATTTGAGTCTCATGACATCATGCCACGACTGAAGATCCCGACTTCTCCCCTTCGCCGACAGAGCAAAGCACACGTCCGTAATGTCTTTTTCTGCGGTAAGCGAAGTGGCTTGGTATAGGTTGCAAGAAGGCGGGCCCGAATGTGCCAGGTTCCAATTACACGTAAGGGATCGGTGTTTTCATTACGTGACTGCGGCTGGTTTGGTTTGCCACACCATGTATCACATCTGGGCAGTCAACCCATCCATAGTCATTCATCTCCCATCGTCATTCACACCTCAAAATAAGCCTGTCATCTTTGGAAGGTAGTGGTACCTCTGTGATCATCTGTCGGGGAAAGGGAGGACATGAAGACGTTACCATCACCTACGCTCGAGAAGAGAAAGTTTAGCACTGGTCATCATCATCAACAACGTAATCTTTCAACAGGACACCCATTAAGTTTGACGAATCGCAGATAGAATTTCTTAAGTTATCTGAGATAGTATTCGATTGTACTCTAATTATACAACACACCTATTAGAACTTTGGAATTTTAAATAGTATGGTTTTCTACATGTATGAGTTGTTTTTTTATGGAACATATTTAACGACCATCATCGTGTTATTTCTCCCCCCATGTAGTTGTTCAGAGACATTGTTCCATTCATATTATTTTTGAATGAGTAATGGCTGATGACCTTGGAGAAAGTACGACCTGCGCAGAGCAGCCAAACGTTCTCCCTTTCTTTATACAATAATTTCTCTTTGTTTGTTGGTCTCTTGAAATCAATGTTCACGACAAAGGATGACGAGGTGTTAGTGAAAATTTCAATTAATAATACGAAAAATATGTTTTTATTAATGATGGAATGCCTCCTGACGTTCCCTTGTCGATAAAGAGGAAGTAGGGGGCTAATGGTTAATTTTGTTGACATGCCACAAACATTCTTTGATTTAATTTATCTATATTCACGGTGATTAATTTAGGGTCTTTAATAGACATAAACATAAGACTTTGACAAAATTGTTAGAGAAGCTTTTTTCACCACTGGCGATCTACGTTTTGCATTCTGTGGCACTGGTATTTTAATATACTTATTTCGCGAAGATCTGCTTAGGAATTTGTTACATTCATTTAATTAAAGTCTCTGTAAGTGTTGAAAAACTGCAATTGTGCGACTTCCTCGCATTTAGAAGACGAAGAAACTAATTAGGACGGGAAAGAAAATAATTTGAAATCTTCTGGATGCACCCTTTCACAAATATTCCTAACGATGACTTTATACTCTTCTATTACGAAGATAAATTTGATTATCAAGGGAAATGGAAAAAAAAAGCCCAATTCTTCGCTCGGAAGCGGACCCGCTCCCCTCGAGAGGTGCAAAAGCGTGAAAGAGCGCCTCGCGTGCCTCGTCGCCGTCGGGGCGGGGGCTGCCGGGGCTGCTGGGGCCGCCAACTCGATTTCCGTCGCATTATTAACGAGGACGTTGCATTTAGCGCTGAGTTATCTGCAGTGGCAGCCTTCCCTCCGGTCACGACGGGGCGAAGGGAAGACGACCAAGGTGCGCGCGGGGCAAAAGGCTCGCCGGGACGCTGCGAGGTTGAAGAAGGTCCGAATTTGTGCTGTATTTGACAAGGATGTTGGTAAACGGTAATGTTTGTCAGGTAAATAAAAATTGTTTTAGTTCGCCAGTGTTTTGGAATGTATTATTCCCTCATATGGAAAAACTCGTGTTACATTAACAATTACGTATGAGACAAAATTAATCCAACGCACATCATTGAATGTATTGTTTAATTACACAATTACACAACTTTTTGAAAAACTAACAACGTCAAAATATAACTTGGTATATTACATTACAATGTTTCCTCACATTATAATGTGCAATATTTCGTGTGTGCACTCACATTCTACCGTGAGTATCTTCTAACGTTAACGAGTCAATGCTTAGGTTCTTACGTGAGCGTTATTATGAATGCTCCCTCCGGCCCAAGTGTCATAATACTGGTTACTCTCGGCTTAAGGAAATAGTATGGGGCGTCATGTTCTCCCGAGCAATGTAGGACGTTTTCAATCCTATCTTGGCCGGAAATGGGGCCAGTTACAAGGGAGGAAAGGAAGACAGAGAACAGAAAGGTCTTGGGGAAGATGAAGAACGTTGAAATTTCTGAAGATTATTGGCGTCAGGCGCAAGAGATGAAGATTAGAGATTGAGACTTAAGTAAAAGACGAGTGAAGCCTCCTTAATCATCTACTAAAAGTACAGTCTGACGCAGCAGTACTTTCGTTAGACACGTAAACGTAGAGGACAGGTGTACCATTACTATTTTAGAATTTTGTACTTTTGTTCGGTTCATCAACGTTTTCCTATATTTGTCATTAAAGAAAGAAATTTGGGACCGAAAAATATGAATTTTCTCTGATGTGAATTGACAATTCGACTTGATATAAGGGGCAGCGACACGGCAAAGGGCAAGGAAGGACGAAGAGAATAGGAAGTACAGGTAGTTTCGTACGTATTGCTAATTGAAGTGATTTCAAGGTGGCAGTTTGAATGGAAGCTTTAGAGAATCAGTAGGGGGTTACATGATAGATGATAATGTACCATGTAACTCCGGATAGGTTGGTAGGCTATGATGGACATAGATCGAGGCTGATGCTTTCAGGGATTCACTGGTGAAGGAACGCTGTTTCCGTACTCCTTTTTGAACTCGGCAGTCAGCTATAGGAATTTAAAAGTACGCGTTCCGGTTCCGGACAATTTTGCAAATGTACCTTCCAGGATGTTCTGTGTTGCCAGATTAGAGAGATAGAACTCATGCGAGATTTAGACCGCACACCAAGGCACAAAAGGGTGGCTTGTGCGTTATTTATGCAAGCTGATAGTTTTGGATATTTACGGAGGAAATTTCTTTATTAAATCCTCAGCCCTTGAGGATCCATTCTCCAGTATACCTTAGATTGATTGACAATGACATTGATTATATGATTTGAAGTATGGTGGAGGTGGAAGGCAGATGTAACAAAAAAAAAAAAACCTCTGGGGAAAACTGCTGCGAACACTATTTGTGTACCACAAGTTCCACATGTTTAGTTCCAGAGGTTTAATGTGAGCCCACACCACCTCGGGTCGCGCAGCGCCAGAGGAGCGGCAGCACAAGGTCCGGAGCAACAGTGGAAGACGACGCCTCCTGTGTGGGGTAGTAGAAACGGCGTCGCGGGGCGCCGCACGCGGCAGTGTATCGACCCCCAGCGCGCCTCAGCAGCCGCAGGCGGGCGGGCGGGCGTCGCCGCCGAGGGAGCGAAGGGCCCTCGCCTCCTCCCCCTCCCCCTCCCCCTGCTGCCGCCGGGGCCCCTCCCCGAGGGCCAATTCCCGCGCGGCGCGGGGCGGCGCGGCGCAAGGCCCTGTGTCCTGTCCCCTCGGCGCCTCGTTAAACGCCGCGGCCGCAGTGGAGGAGGCGGCGGCGGCGCGGCGCCGGCCGCCGCTGTCACAGCCGCTCGGCTCGGCGCGGCGCGACACGCGCCGCCTGCCTCCACGCCTCCACACGCCACGCCCCACAACCGCACTTTGCGCCCGAGCGCACCGAAGTCGCTCCGCTTCGCAGCACATTCGAGACGGCATGAAGAGAGAAATTTCTCAAATTTACGTTCAATGCCGTTCCCGAATAAATATATAATAATAATAGGCTTATAATAGTAATTATAATAAATGTAATAATAACAATAAATGTAATAATAACAATAAATGTAATAATAACAATAATAGTAATAATAACAATAATAGTAATAACAATAATAGTAATAATAACGGTAATATAATAATAAATTTATAATTGTTATTGATTGAATAAACTTTATACTTTAGAAAGAAGAATGATTTTAAAATATGCACAGGGGAAATGAAAGGAACTGGAAAAATTAATAAGAATTGGAGTTGAATAACGGAAACTGAACATTTTTTCTTCTGGCCATTTTTCTTCGGAATATTCTCGTGAAGTGTTTTTATGGATTTAAAAAATCACTGCAAAGAGGGTAATACCTCCCTTAATGTTCTGTGTGTATAAGGTAAATATTTCCACTCCATGATATCAATAGTTACAATGTGAATTTTCATATTCGGACGTCTAAATTTGCCTTGACGTCAATGAATTTGCCTTAAAAATGAATAGAATTTTTTTTAAACGATCGCCAACTAGGGCAATATTTAGTTTATTTCAAACTCATACCTCATGTTATTGATTTACACTTTTGTTTTTATGGCTGGCAATTCCGCAATAACTAATAAATATTACCATCAAAATGTACGATGGCGCGAAGGCCATAACTCCATCGAATTAGACCGGGGTAAAGAGGACGAATTTCGGACCACTGTGCGCCTCTGTCGTCGCTGCCTCCACGCTCCGCCGCGCCGCAGCGGTGGCGCATGCGGGGAGTTCGCGCCGCACTTCGCAGCTTTTTGCCGTCGCCGGCTCGGCGCTCCGTAGCTCGGCGCGGCGCGGCGTGTGAAATGTTCTTAATGATCTTGGAAACCAGAATCTGGGGTACCCCTAAGATGCATTTGGTGTTATTTCCTGCCAGTATTCAGAGGTCATTTAGCGTTATACGCTGATAGTTGCTCCATGAATTCGTATTGTAAATATCATTATACCTTGAGTTACGTCTTAAACAAAAGTTTTTGTCAACCAAAAAGCAGTAATTAATCAAAAAAGTTCATGTGACTTTACCTCCAACTCCTTGCAGTTTCACGGCTTCTTTTTTTCTGTGACACAATTTTCAACAGTGGACAAATTTAAAAAATCTGAAATTATTGTTTAATTGCATATGTAGCGTCTTCATACTCTGTACATAATGCATTATTTCGTGAAATAATAGCTATCCCACTAATAATGGCTATGCCATTTGCGATACTTTTGTGATGTGCATTCGTATTATGTTAGTAAGGCTGAAGGTCAGACAACTTTGGACTCCGGATGCTTGTGCTATTTGTACAGGCGCACTCTTGTGTGGTTAGGTTTGTGCCATATAGTTTTTGTGACATTATTTGTTCATTGCATCTTGACTGTTTACTCTGGTCTAATTTGATGTACCTGCTGCCTCTGCTACGTCATATATTTACCATTGGCCTTCGTCCTTAATGTTTAAAATCAACTTTGCCATTCTATGTCTCGAATCAAAATCTCTTTACATGCACTAAATACATTGCATCTCCCTACATACACTGAAAACATTAATGGCTGCAGCATAGTGTGTGTTGTCATACAACAAATATTTTAGAACATTTGCCTTACCTTATCACGACGTTCCATAATTAATTTTTTTTCACAGAACATTGTATATATAACTCGATATGAGTAAATACTGCGATGCACAAGGTATATCAGAACAGAATATCAAATAATAAAATTACGGAGACTAGAATTAGATGGTAGCAGCAAACAGCGCACACTGAACGAGGAGAAATCCTTCGAATGAAGTTTCAAGAATAAATTAATATTGAATATCGGGATTCATACCTCTTACGATCTGCATATTCTATTGAAACGATTGTACCTATGATAATGAAGAGACAAATGCGAATCGACAAATTCAGTCTATCTCACTTTTATTTCCGCTCGAATGCTCCATTCGAACCCTTTCATGCAAACGAGCCATAATATGCCATTCGCATTTGAACATCTCCGAATTTCAAACATCTTCCTCATTATTCAAAGCGCGCAAATGAGTTCCCAACATCCACGGAGCTATTGTTCGTTTTCGTTCTCCGGCACCCTGCGTAGCTGCACCTCGGCAGCCATTGCTCGCGTTCCCTCGAGCCCATTGCTCCCCCGTACCGTTCGCCGCCCGCCTATTATCCTCTCCCGCGCCGCCGCCGCCGCTGGCCCCGTCGCCACAAACCTGCCGCCACCACCTCGCCCCCGTTCCCACCGCAGTTGCCGCCGCCGTCCTCGCCGCCGTCCCCGTCACCACCCCTGTCGCACCCACCCCTGCCGCCACTACCGTGACGCTGCCGCCGCCCGTCCTTTCGTCGCTGCCCCCGCCGCCTCCATCACTCCGATCCCTCGCCGCCTCCACCGTCACCACCGCCACCGCCGCCGCACGGCCTTTGGTCGCCGCCGCCGCCGCCGCGCAGTTCGTTCACTTGTCGCGAGCGGCCCGCGGGCGTCGGCGGAGCGCGACGCACAGTGGTGGAGAAACGGAGAAATCACGGAATAAATCAATAACTGTACCTGAAAGTGGATTGTCACGAAAGGCAAATATTTGATCCCACCTCGATCCGAGGATTCGAACTTTGATCTTCTTGGCAACAGTTGTTTCTAAAGACAAACGTCAAGGTCTGCAATATGTGAGTCATTCCATTTCGTTCATCTTCACCCTTCAGGCCAATTGTATCCTATTATGTACACCTTATCTACATATGGTCGCTGATCGCAATAAGTTTGTTAAATTACTTTGAAAGCTACCTTTGATGCCATGGATCAATTGGTAGAACTACTGTCTGGCTAACAGAAGATCCCGTTGGGTTTCGAATCCCGATGGGATAAAATATTTGCACTTCCTGTCCCGGTGCTTCGTGATAGTGCAGGTGGTGCATTTGAATTGTTTCGCCACTTTGTAACAATTGGTTTCTACGGACAACCGCGACGCTACGGAGGCTGAAAATTTGTTCCGTAGTGCTTCTTCCTTTCCTAAAACCACTTCGATAATCATCTATAATTTGATCGTAGTAGCAATATTCTTATGTTTGGAGCTATAATTGCTAAGAATATTTTACAAATCCATTCCATTTTACTTCCTTTCTTATGTATTGGATGCAGAACCGCCGTTTGCCAGCTCTTGGCATTTTTTTCCATCCATACTTTACATACTAATTCATGTATTTCCTTCCATAAAGTATTAATACATTAGTACCCAAATTAATTTTGCGGGGCTCGTTCTCGCAGAAGCATTGTTACAGCTATCTGGAGGCATGTGTATGCAACCTCTGTTACCGAATTTGGGCTTATACCCTATAATCCTGCCTGCTACAACATCCGTGTAAAGCATCGCACATACCAATGGCGTGCTACTCAACTTGCGAGCTCGCTTCTAACGCAGGCTGTCTTGCGTGTATCTCCAGCGGATGGGAAACCACAGGTTACAGGGTGTCATGAATGATAGGTTTATACTTTAGTAAATAGTATGTAATAGCTACTTCTTCACCAGAGCTAATTCCACTAAAGAAGTTAAATTTATTGCACAGTATAAATGACAAATATGACCTCTTTCTCATTTACAACTTCCAAGAAACATCAACCACCAACAAATCACGGTTTCCACTTAATTTAACACTGTTATACAACGAATACTTTAAACAATCTGTTTCTCTCGCTTCGTGTATCTCCCAGCCCTAGAGTATTCATAATTCCTTAAAATACGTTGTCCACCTCTCTATCATTAACATTCCCACACCTTAATTCTAATTTCTATAACTTCGATTCCATACGTCTCTCCTTTTCTCCTTCTTTCTCTCTCCTTCCTTATCCATACTTGAGTTTCTTACCATCATCTTCCCTATCTAGACCCTCTTTTCTGTTCTTTTCCTTCGCCTTGAGAGGTTCCCATTCCTTTCTCCCCCTCCTCATTGATGAATCCCCCCCCCCTGGATGGATTTGTGGTGATCCCGGTTGGATTTGTGGTGATGCCTACATGTGGGTTGTTACTGTGCTGGTATGTGGATTACTTTATTTCGAAACAAATTTGCCTTTGCATCTTATTCCAACTCGCTAACATTTGTCAAAAACTGAGGTGTGATGGAAGAGAAAACCCGTAATAATACGTATTAAACGGAGTGGGCAAGTTTTAAGCACGATATACAGTATATTTAATTCTCTCTTTCTCTTTGCGCTTCTTTACACCACTGTCGCTGGGAGGCCGCATGGTTCCTAGTAAACACTGGCTCTCATCGTGCTGGTCACATATTCGAATACGTTACTCATTCGTTCGGGATTTTATGCTTTGCACATTTTTTGTGCACAGTGCGGGATGTCCCCAGTTCCATTTTCGATCTAAATTGGAGTCACTAGCTGCTTATTTCCAAGGTTTATTTGGAGTATTTGATGTATACTGCATAAAAATTTCACATTTCAGTGTTATGTTTTATATTAGATGATTGACAGATCGTGTCACGTGTAACACCAGTGCCGTAATCTAAGCAACATCAGGAGGTTCGCCACTTGCACAGTGTTGTGATCACGAATTATGGAACAAAACGAAATGAATTGCATTACCCGAATGTTGTAGCTGTCAGCTGAGTGGGATGACAAGTGTCGAGAGTGAAAATTTTGTAATGGTTAAAATACGAAATATCTGATACCATTCAGTTTACACTATATACTACGTACATGGCCTCAGTTTGTTGTCGTATCGATCTAGGTCGAATTGAGGAATCTCTGCCCCCCTCCCGCTGATCTTGATCGCTCTCGCTTTCAGGTTAAGTTGTATTTTTAGTTCTTGGTATTTTTTGACTTTGTTTTGTCAGTTAAATCTTAATGCCCAATTAATAAACGAGGGCACACTGAAATTAAATTCTGCTTTGTGGGAATATTTAATATTGGGGTTTTTAAATCATTTCAAAACATCGTTTTAATTATGAGTATGTATGAAAACATTGATGATTTTGGAATGATATACTATTAACATCGATGTTTTATTTATGAACATTGATGTTTAAAAACATCTATTGTTTTGGAGCGATATATTAACATGGATGTTTCAAATATAAACACTGATGCTGAAAAACATAATGGTTTGGGGGCGATATATTAACATCGATGTTTTAATTATCAACATTGATGTATAAAAACATTGGTTGTTTTGGGACGATGAATTATTAACATCGATGCTTAATTATGAACATTGATGTGTAAAACATCAATGATTTTGGGGCGATGTATTAACATCAATGCTTAATTATGAACATTGATGTTTAAAACACATGGTTTTGGGGCGATGTAATATTAACATCGACATTTTATTTATGAGCATTGACGTCTAGAAACATCAATGGTTTCTGGCGGTATATTAACATTGATGTTTTAATTACGAACATTGATGTTTAAAAACGTCGATATTTTATTTGTGAAACATTGATGTTTAAAATTAAACATTGATGGTTTTTGGGCGATGTGTTGATAACATGAATGGTACGTTGTCGTCGTCGCATTCCTCGTTGGGGCCACTGCGCCCGTGGCCGGAGGCGGCGCGGCGGGCGCTGGGGGCGTGCCCCGTGCGGTGCCGCCGCCCGCCGCCGCCATCGATCCGGAAAGAGCGTCCGTGTGAGGTGCTTCGGGCCGAGCGCGCCGCCGCGCCGCCACCGCGCGCTCAAGGCGGACGCCTCGTTTGGCGCCGCCCCCGCGTGGAAAAGGCGCCCCCTCGGAGCAAGGGCAAGATGTGCGGGAAGGTGTCGGTGGAGCGCCGACGCACGTGTTTTCAACGGGTGGTGCCGAATGACTTGCGGGGGAACATAGTGGAAATGTAAACACGTTAAAAGACAGATCCTTGTTTTAGGTTGGTTTGGGGATCCCACGTTTAAAAGTGTGAGGGTAGGCAATTTTATCTGTTACAGTATTATAACAGTTTTGCAGCCTCATCCTTGATGAAGGTGATGATGAGGAGGATGATGATGATTATGATAAGTATGAAAATTTTAAATAAATTTAAAATTATACATATCACATTGTAATCGTTTCCTAACATTAAATTATTACAATTGTATACACTTTAAATACTTTGTAAAATAATGAGGTACTACATTGTACTTTAGGAAAATGTGTAAAATCATTAAGGTGTGTCGCAATGTTGTAGTAACATTATAGGTGCGGCAGGCTGAATAGATTTGAAGGCCGCCGTCGTCTGAATTGTTTGGATGTTCCGCACGACAGCCTGCTCTACTCGTTGGCGCGTGTGAATGCTTTGGGGAAAAGTGTATTTCAAAGGGCGGACACATTATCCCTGCGCCTACCTTTGGAAAGAGTGTAAAGTCTACGTTCCCGAGCCAAAATTGCTCTTTGTAAAAGAACATGAATGGCCGGACCTGAAACCTTGATAATGTATTCGGTCGTTCTCGTCTGTTTGCAAACAGTCGTTATTCATCGCTTAGCAGCGTTAGAAATTATTTAGACGACAGACCTATAATGGGTGAGTGGATTCTAGGTTTTGATAAGAATTATGTTATGCGCACACAGAAAATATACTCCATTCATTTAATGGAACTTCAATTCCACTTGATCTTTGGAACAATACATTTTATTTAAAGAAATTTAAAGATAATTAAAATACTTCGTGAAAATCAAGTTGGCTTCGTTGTGAAAAGTGATAATAATCGATGTTAAATGGTAATAATTGAAAAATTGTAACGGTCGCTTGCCTAATTAGTTTAACTTCCCATTCCCAGTTTACCCGTCCCAAGAGTTTTCCTGACTTTCGCATTACTGTTTTCTGTGTGGAATAACGTTTCACCAAGGAAGTCGTACGTCGTATTCCCGAAAGCAAATGTGCTTTGCCTTTCACGATCACTTCCTTGGCCTGGTAATGTACCGAGTGATCACAATCTTTCACCGGTAAAGGGAAGTGATAGTGACCACCAGCGTTTGCAGCACCTCAATTTTCGTGATCAATCGTCGTTCACCACTATCATTACAAGCAATTCAGAGTTCTTTCCCCATCAGATTCAGTCTTTTGTTTGGCTGGACTACCCACTACGTTCAAGAGATATTTTACAGGGGGATGTTGTTCGACGAGAACTGGAATTCCTCAGAGCATTTATCGGTACGTTCTCGTCTGTTTGCGGTTGACTATAGAATCACCTTCCAGAAGAATAGTGCTCTTGCTTTTTTGTGTGCACATAAATAATAAAGACCGCAACTAACCGTGAATGCTGTTATTTCCTGCGGTGAAAATGTTGAGTTCTCCTGTTATCTCACCCTCAACCAACCACTTCCATTTGCCGAAGAAACATTGCAGGAAACCTGAGACGAACGTCTGGAAGTAGCCCCGCCTCCTCATCCTCGCTAAGCAATGGTTCAGAATTTCACGTTTCAAAGTCTGAGAGACACGGGAGCCCAGAAAAAAATGATTAAGATCTCCTGCTTGTTTCTTTGTTTCTCCAGCGGTTGAATCCATAACGCGGCTGGCGATTTATTCAAGCAGGACTTTAAAAACTCGAGCTTCGTAATTTAGAAGTGGGTAATGCCTGTCTTTTGAAAGTTTAAGCCGGATTGAGCGAGGAAAAAATTCGACGTTGGTGTTTCGAAAATAGCTTATGTGTTCAAAGTATTAATGAATATTAATGACACAAATGCTCTTGTTTCAAAAAAAGTTCTTCGCCCATTCTTTTAATTCGTTGTCCTGGATTTTAAACTTTTTTCCTGGCGTAACATTGCTTCCATAATCGTGGCATCACGATGGTGAATTAAAATAACAGTTCTGGCTGACTTGTGTTCTGTTTTCTTATAAAAATGAAATAAAATGAATGTTTATTTCATTCTGACTCCATATTGTGACATTCTTTAATTGTCATATTTTACCGATATCCTTCCCGCACTTCATATGCCACAGTTAGTTTGCGGTACTATCCTTTGAATAGTGATTGCAATACTGCTAAACTGTATTAAGCCAAGCCGTTGTATAAAGCCAAACCTCTCCATCCTTTTCGAATCAGTATTAGGAATCACGTTTATTCTAAAAATATATTCTTTACATTTTAAATTAATAAATACAACCAACTTTATCTTGTGTATGTGATATTTTATTATTTGAACGTATCCAAAGATTTGCAAGATGCTATTTCATCATTCAGTTAGCCAATTCTCTTAGCCAATTAAAAGGTGTGCGAGTATAACTTTCCTCCCTTAGCAGGATGGGTTAAAAATACGCCAGCGTGCGGCTCCGTGCGTGAAGCGCATTTAACGCCGGAGGGGCGGGGCGCTGCCATCGACCCTCCGTCTCCGCGGCGCGGCCCGGCGCGGGAGGTCAAATGAATCGCCGCGCGGCGGGGCGGGGTGGCGGCGGGGGAGGGCGACGGCGAGGGTGTTCGCGGACGTTTCGCCATCGGGGCCCCGTCGCCTGCGCCGCCCCCACCCTCCCAGGCAGCGCGGCGGTGGGTTTGCGAAAGGCGCGTCCTCTGCACGCGACCGTCCGACCGCCCGCCCGGCCGCCTGGCCGCCCCTCGCCGCCTGATGGTGGCGGAGCGGGGCCCCTTCCCGATCGTGCGATAGTGACGCGGAGGGGAGGCCGGGAGGATAGGGACGGAGAATGGAATGGGATGAGATGAGAGGGGGAAGGTGTGGAACGAGGTATGGGGTCTGATGGGGGGGAGCGGGACGGACGTAGCTTCGCGGGTGGGGTGGGACGGGGCTGGATGAGACGGAATACAGCTTGGCGGAGCGGGGTGATACGGTACCTGACGAGCTGCGAGATGTCAATGAACTAGGCATGTCCTGGTGATACAGGGTGGGACGGGCGCGTCGGGTCGGGATGGGACCACATGGGACGGGTCGGGATGGAACGGGACGGGATGAGACCGCACGTGATGGGTCGGATCGGGTCGAGGTGAGGCAGGACGAATCGAGGCCTGGGGGGACAACACGGAGCGTGGTTCCTCTGAAAGGAGCGGAGCGTGGTGAGGAGAGGAGAGGCGGGGTCGGGAAAGATGAGGTGGGGACGGGCCGGAGGGCGTGGCCGGCGCCGTGGGGCGTGAGGGTCGCGGAGGGCCGAGGCTGCACGAGAGCCGGAGGGGGGCGGCACCCTCCGGGAAATGGCGACCGCCGGCTTCCTGCGACTTTTTTGTTGCTTCTCTCCGGTGGGTTTTAACCGCTGCTTGGGTGGTTAGGGAGTTTTTAAATCAGAACTTGTAGAGAGAGAGAATGGCCCTGCAGTATACCTGCGCTGTAAGCTAATGTTTACTTTCATACGGCCAATCAAAAAATAAAGTAAAATAAGTACTAAAGCTAAATTTTCATTTCGTGTTTTTAATTTTTATTTGCGTATTCCATAATATCAAATGTAGTTAAAATGTCCCATAAATAAATGTAAAATTTTGTTATGAACAATTTAGATTGTATTCTATTACAAATGAAATGGGAAGAAAAAGATAATGAAGATAACGTTAGACCTTATAAGACAAACGGTGCGTTTGGGTTACGAATATTCTCTATTTAGAGATAGAGGATACAGAAGAGAGAGAGTTGAGGGTTTAAAAACTGCTTAAATGTTAAAGACTGGTAGTCAACGATATTTCAGTCAATTACATTCTACTGTTTCAAGTTGATTGTCCATCACTTTCTAGAGAGCCTCTTGAAATTCATTCCATCCCCTTAACCTGCCGACTCAAGAGTGACTCCAAGCGTTGGGGGAGGGCAGCGTACATATTTTGGAAGTGCTTAAATAATGTACGAAGTGAAAGAAATGGAAAAATTAAAGAAGTGTTTCCATTCATTTTAAAAAATAAGCCTCAAAGTTTTTTGAAGACGCCGTTTTTGAAGCCCCACTCGCCCGCCCCGCCCACTGGGCACCGCGAAGTGCTCTGTGCCCTAATTAGTCGGTGCGTTTGTGCAAAATAAGGCGGGAGGAATTATTTGATCCCGAACCGGGATGTTCTTTGTTAGACCTTACGGTGGCGGATTTTCCACTCGGACGCTGCAAGTGTCGAATGTGGATCCTCGAGGCCGGCTGCTCGGAGCGGACGTTCCCGCGCTTCCCTCGTGTTAATTTCTGGCGATGGCCAGAGCAGACCTTCAAGCACATGGACAATGGACCGCACGCTTTCATTCCTTTCCCTCCCTTTCCGAAGCCCATCCTTAGGCCTGAGCAGTTGGATGACGTCCCATCCCCATATGGGCGATTCCCTCTGATGTAGAATCCTATCATTCCTGTGGCTTACGATACCGTGGAATTGCGAGAATCAGTGGCCTGTGTCAGTGTAAGGCCTGGATCCAACCTGGGCTCGACTTGGACTGCAGAGAGAGAGAGAGGGGGGGAGAGACGGGGGGAGAGACGGGGGGAGAGACGGGGGGAGAGATGGGGGGAGAGACGGGGGAAGAGAGACGGGCAGAGAGGCGGGGAGAGAGACGGGCAGAGACACAGAGAGAGAGAGGCAGGGAGAGACTCCGACTGAATTCCCCGGAAATCGCTTTCACGCCCGATTCGTTCCCGTCATCGGCCGCGTTTTATTTTCCCCTTTTTCCCACATCGTCCCGGAGCCTAATCTCTGTCGTTTAGCGCCGCGGGCGCGGTCGGCACGCCCACGCGCGCTTGTTCACGGCGCGGCGCCCCGCTGAGCGGCGGCCAATCCTCTCACAATGGCCCCGCAGCATTCCTGCCGGAAACCGCTCGCCGCTGATCGCCATTATGCTCCCGATTTCATTCGATCCTGCGCCCTCTGTCGCGTAGAATCGGATAACGGCGCCTGGATGGTTGTGTAAACAGTTTTTGTGGTAATATAAGGTTTCATTGCGCGCTTAACGCGGGGTTCGGGAACGAATAAATCGATTACGTTGTGTTGGTCGGGCAGCCGCGGCGATCGCCTGCGGTGGATGTGGAATGGAGGCGCAACAGGTGCAATGTGCGGCTGTTGACCTAGAGTGCGATTTCACTCTTCCCGTTGTCGGGAGTTTGCGCGCAGTTATTTAAAGCCTGTGGTTCTAGAAAGTGATCTGATTTGCATTGACTTGCTTTTAACGAGGCACGCCAATGCATTTTCCGTTAAAAGAAAAATTAAGATTGGAAACCGAATATGGAAATGTGATATTATATTTGTGTTAACCGTTATCTCCGTTAGATTAATAATTTGCTCATATAGAATTTATAGTATGGTTTTAATCGTGATTTGTCACTTTAAACGTTACGCAAAACATATATAAATTCCTGGGAATGATCGGTGAATATATTTGTGTGAGAATAGTTATCAACAGAGCGAAATGGCTCAAATAGTAACGCTCTGGCTTCTCATTCGGGAGACCCGGGTTCAATCCCCGCGTCAGCGTTTCTGACCGGAGTTTTTTTCGTGATATACCTTGGTCGTCGAGGGGAATGGGAGGACGGTTCTACTAAAAGGCCACGACCGCGAAACTGGTGTCGGTAGCTGAATTCGTTAACTACGTGAAGACAGTTGAGCGAATTCGAGACGTAGCGAGTTACACGGTGGGTGACAGACTAGGAACTCCGGGAGCTATCGGCGCCAAGGCCGATTGCCTTTTACGGGACATATAATGGCTTATTACAAACACGAGGATATCATCAGCGTTGTCTGAGCTCCATTATTTACAAGTAATTTCCAGGTCGGAATTCCAAGGTCGGTTGTAAATCTTTGACTAAACATTACTGTTATTTTCGCTAAATACTGGACTATCCTCTCCAAGCTATTCGAGATACAACTGCAGTGCTTTTAACCGGCAGGTTCTTCTGTTTAAGACCGACGGTGTAGAATTTTCGTCTCTGGCTAGATAGCTACGTCAAATTTAGGCGCTGTCTGGAGAAGAATTCTAGCGGTCGACTGCTCTGATCGGTAGCTTTCCGTGGTTTCTCCAATTAATACCAGGTGAATGCCGGAGCATTATCCTACCAAACGGCCCACGGGCTGCGCGTGAACTTGTCTTCCTTGTCCTATCCTCTCCCCTTACACACACTTCACTTCCACACGTGTCGGAAGATGAGTCGGGTGCTTAGAGCTAGTCCCAGCTGGGGCTGCTGGGAGATATCTGGTGAAGGGAAACCGCCAACCGAGGTGCATGTCGGCGCCGTAACTCACCATTCAGCGAGGGAAAAACACCGGCACCATTCATGATGAATCGTGCACTACACTCATGGGACTAATGACCATAGCAGTTGACGCGCCCGGAAGCACGAAGTAATCAACCAATCAATCGAGATACAAATAGAATCTCCTTTAAAAGGGTGCCCAGGTGTCGAACGCTCCGGAACGCTATTTGCTTTTTTTCTTTTTGCCAACTTGCGACAATGACACGGTGACCCCCCTCCTAACATGCGTATATATACTCTTCTCAAACATGGCCGGTACTTGTGAATATTCAAGAGGGGGAAAACTGCTGGAAAAGTGGCGTAGCAGCTACAGTCTTAAAGGTGGATTAAGGCGCTCCTGCCCTAGCTACGTCGGTTACCCACATAAGCCTTCTGTGCATTATTAAATAAATTTTGCGAGTATTGTGTGAGAGAAATGCAATGGAGGAAAAGCTGCCCTAGAGACTCAGACCAAACATAGATGATAGGCTTGTAAGAAGTTGCTTCATTACTCACTCACAATCTCTTTCACACTGTCTCCTCTGAAAGTGTCATAGTTGTATTCCCGGGCGCAGCTTGTGAAATCTCGGATGGTTTTTTTTTCATAGTTTACACAAAGTGGCTATAATCAGGACAATGCACGGAAAACTTGCTTCTACCTAGATCGTGGTGTGTGGGCAATCAGTTGTAAATATTTTACGGTGTGTCGGAGACAGGATATAAAGCGGAGTGGACATGTCGACATAATTCAAAAACGGAAGCAAGGCGACTCCCAGGAATATGATTATCATTCTTACCACTTTCGTTTCAGGGTCATGGCCATATTACCGAGATAAGAGTGGAAATTTGAATTTTGACATCCTCTGAAACATCTACGCAAAAGTTTGTTTGGTTTCTTACCCCTCAAGTATATTCTCGAACTCTGTAGTAAAGGTATAGACATCTACAAAGAATATTGGAGTAAAAATTGAACTAAAGGCCTAAAAACTCATTCCATTGAGGAAGAAAATTGTTCATACTTGATGGGAGTGTCAGTCGTACCAGCCATCGTCCACGTGCCCACAGCCCAGCTCAAACTGGCGATGTGGCCTCGGTAGAGGCAAAATTTGTGGTGAAAGAGGTGTGCACTCGACCCCTGCACATCCACAAATCCTCCTCCTAGTTTGGAAATTTAGTGGCTTTATCGGAGATTGAAAAATAAAGCTTTCGTATAAATACTTTTTTACTTTTTAAAGGAGGGAGAGGAGAATTTTAAAGGAGGGAAAATATTTTATTAAACGAATATAATTAGAATGACGATGAAAATAGCGCAAAAAGAAACGAAATTAGCATTCTGGAAAGCAGTAATAGTAAAAACTATCGACTGGTACAATTGAAAAACATTTCGTCACATTTTCAGACTCGTCCGCTTGATATCGATGAGCTCCACGTGAAGACATGTGTGAGCAGATCTCGCGTAAAAAACCTGTGACGAAATGATATCTGTACAGGGAGAGAAAAAAACTTGGAATGATAAAAAAAGTGTTGCGATAATCGGAGCACGGTGTAATGGCTCACCACATATTTCAAAAGAGGCCTCTTTACTAGGATATTCGAAAAGAGGAAAAACATCTATAAAATATAATGAATAGAAAATGAATGCCCTAAACAGGAGAAAACTGATAGGGGATAAACAGGAGATAGAATCCAGCCAGCCTTTCCGAACGGAGTCTGCCTTGTAACAGGAAGGGCCGTGGACCGATTCAATCGCATCGCATTGCGCCACCGCCCCCGACAGGTACCGATGAGTGGCGGCGCTGGGGGCTTTCACTGCCTGCGGTCGGGCGGGGTACCGCTTCGCCGCCAGTGGACCAGATATTCCATCCATACGCGTGCTCATAGTGGATATCAGGGAGGGAGTGTGCGCCCTTCTCCCTAAATTTTTGGAAAGAGGCACCGCAGCAGTTTGTAGTAAAACATGGTAATTTCGTAATTTTTTGTTACGTTTTTTCCCCACTTATTTTAATATGACAATTTAGGTAGAGGCGCTCTAAGCTACAGAGCAACCCTGTAAATAGTTCAATATAAAATTTATTTATTAAGTGTGTCCTTAAAGTTATAATTTCATTATCCTTGTAGTTTTATTTATTTTCCTGTAAAACATGGCGTATGTAAATAAAAAAAGCCTAATGGTACAGGGGGCCCAGAAATGTGCTTTCCCCTTCCTGTTTTAGGCTGCACACAACTACAAGTTCATCTCAACTATCCCAACACCATTCCAGCATTTGCGTCCTGTCCCGCCCCGCCCCTCCCCCCGCTGCCCCCCCTCCCCCCCTTCCCCCCCTCGCTGCCCGCCCCGACCCGATCCGGCCCGTCCCCCCCGACCCGCTCCGTCCCGCCAGTTCCTGTCCCGCCCCGCCCCGCCTGCCCCTGTCCCGCTCCGTCTGCCCCCCGGTCCCATCTTGTCCCGTCTGTCCCATTTTTCCGCGCGTCGTAAAAGCGCGCGATGTGTGGCTGCGGTAGCGACGGCGCAGGTGACGCAACGATGCATTGGCTCAGACCGTCCCCTTCCCCTTCCCCTGCCCCACACGGCCTACAACCTTCGCGCTGCGTGCGTCGCGTGGGACGCCCCGCCGCACTGCGCATCGCTGCACACTACGTGTTGGCACACGCTCTGCCTACTTGCAGAGGTAATATTAGAATTTTGAAGTACTCTTTTTCAACTTCACTGCCACCTTGGCGCACACGGTGCAGGTCAAATTATTGGGTAATTCGAAAAATCATCTCCCTCAGAATTTTTAGTAATTTCTAATAGCAGTTCTCTTGTCAGCAATAGTTCTGTTTGTAGAGTATGGTTTGAGACTTTTCAATTGTCAACTAAATTTTATATACATATCAGATGATATCAGGTGAGATCAAACATTTCAGAGGTTGAGTTGGATGGGTGACACTTGCCGTTAGGTATGTGGGTTGAGGGAACAGATACTCGGTGTCGATTAAAATAAATATACTCCAGGTTTCAACCAACTTCCTAAAGAGTAGATTCAATGACTGTGGATACTTCTACAATATTACTTAGCACAAAATATTGGCTAGCAAATAACGCGGTATCTTGCACTTTCCAATCTTTCTAATGACCGTAAGTTTTGACAAGTTGTTGTTATTACTACTATTATTATTATTATTATTATTATTATTATTATTATTATTATAATATTTCCATTGTGGTTGAAGGCTTGTTCAGCCCCCGCGCGTGTGGCGTGCTGCGTGCGCCGCGGCGCTGCCCGTCGCGCGTGGCCGGCGCGCGCTCGTTCGCAGCGTCGCTTTTCACTGGGCGGCGGCGGCGGCGGCGGGAAGCGCACTTCCGGAAAACAATCGCGCTTCCGGAGCCGCAGGTGCGAGGCGGCGCGCGCCGCTTCCGTCGCGCGCCGTCTTCCGCGTGCGCCGCCGATAAGCGCCTCGCATCAGCGCCTCGCGCCCCGCCTCGCCCCGCCTCGCCCCGCCCCACCCCACCCCCACCCCACCCCACCCTGCCCTGCCCTGCCCCGCCCCGCCCCGCCCCGCCCCGCCACGCCACGCCTCACCGCGCCCCGCCCCGCCCCGCCCCGCCCCGCCCCGCCCCGCCCGCCCGCCCGCCCCGCCGTCTCACGTCCCGCGCCCGGCGCCTTTCGCGCGTAGGGATGCGACTGCCCAATCAAAACATCAAATATCTAGATCTAAATCTTGATACGAAGCTTCATAGGAAGGAACATATAAATGCAATCACGTATCAAGCAAAAGTAAAGATCCTCCAACTAAAACCACTCATTAATCACAAACGTAAACTATCTTTAAACAACGCAATAGCCCTCTACAAACATATTATCCGACCTACTATGATCTACGCATGCCCCATCTGGCTAAATGCCTCAAGAACCAACTTTAAAAAAATCCAAATTATCCAGAACAAGTACCTCAGAACAATAACTCAAGCCCTATGGTTCGTTTCAAATCTTCACTTGCACAAAGAATTAAATATTCCATACATAATCTCATTCATTACCAAGATCTCCAGCAAATTCTACTCTTTCATCAAACAAAACTACCAACTATCCCATTTCAATCTTGCTCAAATCCCGGATTACCGAACTAGAATTAAAAACAGATTCCCTATTCAAGCTTTTTTAGACATTCAGTCCGAGTCGTAAAGTAAGTAAGGCGCTTCATGAGCTCCCTTACCCTGTGTAGTTAGTTTTCGATTTAAGTTAGTATTAAGTTAATTTAAGTCGCTAAGAATGCATATGTAAAAGTACAAGGTACGCTCTTATGTAACTTATATTACGAATAAAAATAAAATGGAAATGAAAGGGATGCGACTTCGACCATACAACGGCGACGCTCAAAATTAAAACATCGGTGTTTTTAATTCATTGCCGCTAAATGTGGTTTAGTAACGTGTAAAATTTACGTTCCTGCGGCGGAGAATTTAAGTTGACAGTGGTTGTAATTATTCATTTATAATTAAGATTTAATTGACAATTTTCCGCCGCACGATTACATAACTTGGTCTTCTTACGAAGTACTTTGTAAGGCGAGATAGTAAAAATATCGAGCACAAAACATCCATGTAAAACAGCATCGATGTAATTAGTCGGTTTAAAACATCGATGTTTTAGGGAAAAATCAATGTTTTGAAAACATCGTAATCGATGTCGCGTTCCTACTAGCTTCTAGCACCTAGCTTTTTAAGAAGCAGATCTGGTGATCCTCTCCGCTCACTTTTAGCGTTACGTATTTATCGCCTCGTCTTTGCCTCTCGCGTCTCGCCACAGAGAAAAGGACTGCACATGGTTTCTCTAAGGTCTCGCGCTCTGACTCTATGCTGGTCCCATGACTTGCCCCGCGTCTTTCTTCGATCCTCCTCTTGTCTCTCCTTTCGCTCTTAACTTCGCCTTCTCTCTCCTCTCATCGTCAAGATGGCTCAAGGCAACGATTGTGGCTGCTGGGTTCGAGCCCCGACGGTCATTCCGCTGCGAGCAGTCGAGCAGTGCAGACCTCTCAGCGCAGCGCTACTGTTAGTAGCGGTTTACGATTCGAAGTGTTAAGGTGTATCAGTGAATAGTTGTCTACACAGTGCAATCTCAATCTAAAGTGCAGTGATTAACTAGTTATTAATTCTTCATCAACATTCAACAACACTGGCCTGAGCCAGTGCATCGCCGATGCCTTAGCCCTGGTTTATCCCACTGACGGCCAAATGGAGGTCGTGGAAGGCGACGGCCGTGATATTTCAGCTTCATACGCACCAGCGTATCTGCTAACTCCACCACAACAAGCGCAGATATCTCAGCATTCAGCACCGGCAGTGTATTCAATGCAGACAACAAGTATGCAGCAGCGTATGCAAAATAACATTCAACCAAATCAGGTCAGTCATTACGCGCAAGCCGAAGGCGCGACCTCGTCTTCAAGCTGCAGTGACAATGTCAATGCAAACTCTGTACCAGTCTCCCAAGTGAACAGTGGCAAACGTGGAAACAGTGATCCTATCCAAAATCCAAACCAATCTAAAAAAGTAATTACCAATTCGGATACTAATTATGCTATTCCCACTCAGAATAGTTTCGGCATTCTAGCTAACCTTCCTGATAATGATGATTCAAATCCCACCGACCCCACTATGCCTGAAAATATTAGAATCCCACCTATCCACATTAACAATATTACGAACATTATTGAACTAAATCAGGAAATTAAAACCCAAATCAGTGCGCAGTTCACCGTAACATTCAATAATAACAAAGCCAAAGTTAACTTCCAAAAAATAGAAGACTTCAGAAAAGCAATTCAGTATTTCGTGAAAGCTAATAAACAGTTTCATACGTATAAGGACCCAACCAACAAAAAGTTTTCCGTGGTTTTTAAAAACATTCATCCCTCCATCACGCAAGAGGAAATATACAATGACCTGAAGGAACAATACTCTTCCCTTAACAGTGTCACTAGGTTACATAAAAACAATGAGCCCATCCCAGTTGTAGCTGCTGAGTTCTCGGGCCAACAATCCATTGAATCAATTCTCCGAACAACTCAAATCTGCAACTTAAAAGTTAAAGTCGAAAGAAGACGAAAAACTAAAGGAATAATCCAGTGCCTCCGATGCCTAGACTTTGGACATACTAAAAATAATTGTTACAACAAAATCTCATGTATACATTGTGCCGAGAATCATTACTCAGTAAATTGCCCCAGCAAGAATGACCCCCCGAAATGCAGAAACTGTGAGGGGACTCACCGTGCTGATATCCGTACTAATGAATGTCAGTATTTCAGAAAACTATCAGAAAATAAAACTAGAACTTCCCAAAACTCCACTTCAAAACATTAGAACCAGCAAACCAACCTCACCCCCACCCCCACCTCCACCCCCGCCTCAAAACGCCTACCACTTCCCTGGACTCCATAGAACTGCTAACATACCAAATTTTACCCATGAATCAGCTTTTAATCGCCCACCAAATAACATCCCGACGTACATTCCCAACTCAGAACCCACAAAACAGGCTACCCCAAAACTTTCTGAGTACTCCTTTTATTCATAATATTATCAATCAAATAATAACTCATATAATCAACATCATCAATTCAGTCATCCCAACTATTATTCAAAACATTCAACAAGCAATTACTTCTAATTTTAGTTTCCCCAATGGCACAAAATAATTCAAATCATAGGTTAATCCTAATGAACTGGAACGCATGTGGCATCAGTAATAAAAAAAACGAACTCCATTATTTTCTCCAAACCAATAATGTTGACATTGCTTGCATCACAGAATCTCATTTAAAACCTCCAGCTACTTTCAAGCTACCAGGTTACAATACAGCAAGAATGGATAGGGCCAACTCCCCAGGCGTCGGAGTGATCATACTCATCAAAAACACTATCGCCTATTTCGAAGAAAACACAACATCCATTAATGGCATCGAAACAATAGCAGTTTCACTTACCAACACCTACCCGAATTTTACTATCATTGCCGCATATAAACCCCCCAACAAAAGAACAAATTTTACAGATCTAAATAATTTACTTTCGCGCTTATCATCTTATATTCTTTTAGGAGATCTAAATGCCAAACATGTACAATGGGGCTGCAGAGTCACCAATGCAGCAGGCGCCCAACTCTTAAAATATGTAGTAACTAACGGAATTAAATTGATCTCACCCCCAGAACCAACCTATTATCCCTATGACCCAATCAGGCTTCCTGATATACTAGACATAGGAATAACAAACATTAATGTTAATTTTCATTCAACCCCGCATTTTGAACTCGATTCTGATCACATCCCAGTGTTAATTTCTACAGATCAAATTCCCCCTCCCCATTCACCCACTCCTGCTTTAAATACAATTTAAACTGGACAAAATTCAAAAATTTAATCCAAAAACAAATACCCAATTTTAAAATACTTAACTCCCCAGCGGAAATAGACCAGACAATAAGTCAACTAAATAACATAATAATTAACACAATAGGCAAACTCAACCCCGTACGACCGATCACTCTTCGGAAACACACAGCAGACAAACTACCACAAAGCATTATCAAAATCATAGAAACTAAAAATAAAACCAGGAGACTATGGATGGCACTTAGAATCCCTTCATTAAAAAAAGAACTCAATACTCTAACCAAAATCAGTAGAAAAGCACTTGAACACTATAAACAAACTAAATACAATAATATCATTCATTCATTAAATACAAGTAATAACTCACTCTGGAACTTCACGAAAAGAATACTCAGAAAAAAACTATAATCCCCCCACTAACAACTTCAAATGGGAAAACACACGCAACTGCTGATAAAACGGAAGTATTAGCCGACCATTTCGCATCAACTTTCACACCAAACCTCACATCTCCCCACCCAGATCACACTCAAATTCAACTCGTCGCGAATTCCCCTAATTTCAACGTTCCACAACAAATTAAGTACATCACTCCACAAGAAACTCTAAAAGTTATCAAATCCCTTCCAAATAAAAAAGCCCCCGGTCACGATAAAATAAACAATGTAATTCTCAAAAACCTACCCAATTCTGCCATAGCTTTCATTGTAAACATATATAACTCATCTTTAAGAACTGGCTACTACCCTAATACCTGGAAACATTCTATCATCCTCCCTATCCCCAAACCCAATAAAAATCATAGCATTCCTGACAACTATAGGCCCATAAGTCTCCTCCCAACTTTAGCAAAAATTTTTGAGAAATTAATTCTAACGAGATTAAACCAATACCTGAAAAAAATACACCTCATACCATTCTATCAATTTGGGTTCACAAATAAACTATCCACAGCACATCAACTTTTGCGCATATCTGAACATTTCCACTCCTCCTTCCAAAAAAAACAATTTTCAATAGCAGTTTTCATGGACATCGCTAAAGCATTTGACAGGGTATGGCATGAAGGACTAAACTATAAACTCTTATCAATAGGCACCCCTACGTACCTCTTCAAAATGATCAAAAGCTTCCTAACCAATAGAACCTTCTCAGTTGCAATAGAAAATCATAATTCTAACCCCCGACCCATTACAGCAGGACTACCTCAAGGATCACCTCTCTCTCCATTACTCTACAACTTATATACAGCAGATATGCCTACATCAAGATTCACTCACATAGCCCAGTTTGCAGACGACACGGTAATCTACATGTCCCACTCCTCAATTAATTACATAGCCAACGAAATTCAATCCCATTTAAATGAAATAGAAACCTGGGCAACGAAATGGAAAATCAAAATCAATCCCTCGAAATCTATAGCTAAAGTCTTCACTTTCAGACCATATTCCTTCCCTACGCCGTTTAAAATGAACAACAACATAATCCCTTGGACTCCCCATAACAATGCCGTTAAATACCTTGGCCTCCATATGGACACCACATTAAATTGGAAAATACACATAGACACCAAAGTTCAGCAAGCCAAAGCAAAATTAATACAGTTAAAACCACTCTTAAATCACAGGAAACTCTCACTAAGCAATAGCATCATCTTGTATAAAACCATCATAAGACCTCTTCTTCTGTACGCGTGTCCAATTTGGACAAATGCAGCAAAATATAACATCAACAAAATACAGATAATTCAAAATAAATTTCTAAGAACCATCACTCAAGCCCCATGGTTTATTTCCAATAAGCAGTTACACCACGAATTTAACCTTAATCCCATCGCACACCACATAGCATTCCTGGCCAATAACTTCTATTCCAACCTAACCCTCATCAACCAAGATAGACACATCAGCATAGGTAAATTTAATGAAACCCCAACAAGAATAAAAAATAGATATCCTATCCACTCATTCCTAAACATTTTTGCAAATATTAATGCTTCTTAGAGGTGCTCGGTGAGTCCCCTCGTCAATTGTAGTGTTCAATAGATTTAGTTTATAGTATTAGATGTAAGTCAACAAAGCAAATGGAGAGTTGTAAAAACTGAACTTTGTATAATAATCCTATTTAAAATAAATATATAAAAAAAAAAGAGCCCCGACGGTGGAGAATTTTCGACACTAGCCGTATTAGCTACGTGGAATTCAGCTACTACATAGTGTAGTATTCTAACGTCCTATTGTCTATCACCGGTAATTTTTTATGGTTTCTCTAATCAGTACCAGGCGTATCCCAGACATACCTTAACAAATGGGCCAAGGATCGCGAAAGATTTTTCCTTCTTCATCCCCTGCTATCTCCTCACACACACACACACACACACTTACATGCACTATGCACCACCATGTGTACTACCACACATGTCAGGAGACCACCAATCGAGAGATTAGAGCTTGTCCCGACTGGGGGGAGAATTGCTGTAGATTGTGGATGGGAAATCCCCCGTAATTGGGTAGTAGATTGGTGTGAAAACTCACATTCTTGTGGAAAGGAACACTGACACCTCTCGGTAAATAACTCGCACTGTACTTGCAGGAGTAATGATCATAGCAATTGGTGCACCCGGAAATACAATTATAAGTCTGTTCTCGCGCCCCACGTTTCTTTCTTCACACCCTCATGTCGCCTCTCATGTGCATCCTCGCGCCGCGCCTCGTGCGCCGCGCAAGTCCGAGCTGTTACGTGACTTTCATGTGTCGCTAAGAGAAATCTCCCTCCAAATGGGTTTGGCTAGCTTCCTCGTGGTAAGTGTACGCACCGATGTGTCAAGTCTTTTCTCAAGCCAATGACACAGCATTTAATACAGATGTTGGAAATTTGTTAATCATTGCGCACTCACTCTCGCTGTAAGCTGATAGGTGATGTATGTGTAGTTAATTATTGATTCGTGTTTCAGTAATGTTCACATGCAATTTTTTTTAATGTCATCTCATGTGTTTTCATCATTATTATCCCCAATTATTAATTTTGGTGCATGCGATTTTATTCTGAAATCGAGAACTGCTTGGGTCTTCACGGTTTCCACTAGCGAAAACGACCCGAGTTTGAACTACAACCCATTTTCTTTCGCATCAAGCAGTTAAGAAATTTCTGATATAAACTTAACGTAGTTAAATTAACCCTAGGATGCATGGGCCTATGAAACTACACGAATGCATATGCAGGGCCTCCGAGGCCCTGCGACATTTTCACTCAAAAAATGCAAATTTTTTTAATATTCGTTTCTTTAGAGCATACATTTAAATAAAATTAAACCCATACCATTCAACAAATGCTTATTTATTGCAATATTTGTTAATATAACACATAATATTACACTTATTCATTGTGAATTTTTGTAGAATATCTTTACAAGCATGAGGAACAAACAATATGGCTATGTTCTTTGCACACAGATCTGTTACATTTTTCACATACCATTGTGCTTTTCCTGTGTCTTTCATATGGGCAGAAAGAACATCTTCTTCTTTGTTGCACACATCTAAATGTTTCTGGGGTGGGTTCTGGACGCACTATACCGCACAATGAAAGAGCATGTTGCAATGATTTGGGTAAATTTGGTTGATTCGCTCTCCTCTCCATGAGGTTTCTAACTAACTCAAACGACAAGTCTTTCAAGAATAATCTTCTTGTATCATTTCTTCTTGGATAAAACTCTAAATTTTGAGCTGAAAATATAATTTGACTGTTTAGTGCAGCAACGTCCATAACGTTCATCCACAAGACGAAAGGCCACCGCCGAGTTTGTCTCTTGCACGTGTAATTTTTCACTTTCTGATCCATTTGATCAACACCACCTTTTGTTTCGTTGTAAAAGCATATAATTTCTGGTTTATTTTTCATATTGTTGCTATCAATGGCCTTGTCGTGATGCATTGTGCTTATCAGAATTACCGCTCTTTTCTTTTTAGGCACATAGCTCACCATTGTTACTTTTCCCTTGAATCCAAAAAGGGAAGACTTTATCTCTCTCAGTGCAGATGGCAACATTTCTTTTGGTATGTCAGGCTTGTTATGTCTCAGAGTCCCGACAACTGTGATTCCTTTTTGAAGCATTTCTTCAGCAAGTGGAACACTACAAAAGAAGTTATCAAATGTGATGTTCCGTGATGAACCTTCAACAATCTTTGCCAAATCATTTACAACTCCTCTTGCCAAGTTCTTTTGTACTGGCTCGTTTGGCTTTCTTCCAGTGTAAATGGTTCCGTTTATTGCGTAAGAATTTTTTGAATCACAAAGCCAAAAAATTTTGATGCCATATTTTGCGGGTTTTTTGGGCATGTATTGTACGAAACTGCATCTACCTCGGAATGAGAGCAACTGCTCGTCAATAGTAAGATATGCATTAGGAGTCATAACATTTTGACAGTTCCCAATGAACATTTCCCAAACATATCTAAAGGCAGCAAGTTTATCTGTTTGGGCACGTGACGCTCTGGTGCGCCGATCATCGAATCTAATAACTCTTCTAATATCTTCAAATCTATTTACAGACATAGTAGCTCTGTACAGAGGGTTTTGCTTTTGATCTAAAAACAGTTCCCTAACTGGTACATCCCAGCTTTTCTCCACACCAGCAAGAAGTAATAATCCAAAAAATGCATTGATTTCATCAACGGTAATTTGTCTCCAAGTTTTACCCTTTTCTGTTGCAATTCGCCTTCCCTCTAAATTCGAACATAGCAATATTTCATCAATAATATTTTGAGTAACAAAATAGTCCCATGCCTGTTTAGGTGTTGAAGTAGTTATTCCTCTTTTAGGGCCAGAAGTCCATGTAATAATATTATGTGCAAGTGTACGAGAAGAAACTGGAGAATCATGTTGCCAAACAGTACCATTTCTACTTATAAATGTTCCAGCAGTAGGGGGGCTAGTAACACTCACCGAAATATCAGCGTCGCTTTCTGAACAAGAACTTGTGCTGTGATCATCACTTTCAATATCTGTCACTAAAGGATGATATTCTGGATCTAAATCTGAATCATCACTGTTTACATCATCAAGAACTTCCTCCTCAATCAACCATTCTTCCACCGTAGGTTCAAAATCACCAGCTGAAGCTGAGACGTAACGTCTATCACGTGAAAAAGCCATACTTCAAATTGAAAGCACACGGCGCAATTCCCACTCCTTGCCAAACTGTTTCGCAGCTGAAATCTTACTGACAATACGCAAGATTCTCCAAGATTGCTTGTCAACAATGGAAAAACACGATAACTTTGTTTCTCAGAATGAACCACGCATTGTAGAAGCCTGCTTATCGCCCCACGCTTCGAAATCTGACTTTTTCACGATAGGGCCTCAAAGGCCCTGCATATGCATTGACGTAGTAGAATTGTATTTTAGTAACTATCTATAAAACTTCTAAGAATTCTTCCTTTGCGAGAAGATCAAATGAAAGTAGAATAATCAATTGAAGATTACACATCCGGCCAGTTCTCATATTTCCAGCATTGCAGAGTAACAAGAGAAATAAAAACCGATAGGGCCTCGGAGGCCCTGCATATGCATCCTAGGGTTAACAAACATGCAAAAATTCTATTATATTCTATGTACTGCATTCAATGCATATTGATGCTTTCGAAACTAAGGACAATGAGATGTTTCCTGGTTTTGTTTCCTTACTTTAAGCAAATGCATTTTTTCTGCAATTCTGCTTCACAAAATACAGAGTTTCCAAAAAGGAAATAAATACACGTTTTCAAGAAGAATTTAGTTCCATGTACTGAACAAATATTAAAGTGCAATTAGTTCTTCCACGCAAGCTACTACAAAAACTCGTGCACCGCGATTCGAAGACGATTCCGGCGTGGAAGTAGGTGGAGAAATCCTTGACGGAGAGCCCCAGCCTGTCTGGGTACCTGACGATCCGGCCGCACCGGGGCTCGAACCGGTCACTTTTCCTGACCCAAACTGTGAACCGCTCATGAACCGTACTCGACCGTGTCATTTCTTTGCGGCAAAAGTTGAAAGGTGTCCGACCCTGGTTTCTCCTCGTTGATGACGTGATGGATTCATACGATGGAATCTATATATTTTCAGATCTTGTGCGCAACCTAAACTCCGTTCTTCTGTCATTTGAAATTGGATACAGTCGTGGGCTATAAGCGGTGGTCTGAAAGCTAATGCGTATTTGAACTACTTATATGCGAAACAAGATCTCAAGCAACGACTATAAAATAGTATTTAGTATGTATGCTCTAAAAATGTCTTAGATTGACATTATTTCCATTTTTCGTAAATCAGTTGAATATGTTCTGAACCTTCTTTAATTATGTCTAGAACAGACTTTTGTCTGTAATGACTTGCTCAGAGACCTTGTACAAGCTGCTGTCAGTGAATTTTCTTCTCTTTCGAGAATCTTAACCATGATTCTTCTCCAGGAATAAAACTGTCATACATGTACATTGGTTTGTAAAATTAACTTGTTGCTAACAAAATTAGTATTCTATAACCAACAGTCACTGTAAATCAGATTAAATCTTAAGCTGGAGGAACAGGCTCAATACTTTTATTCTCTCCAGTTCAAGGGAAGATAGTTCGTTCCGATAGTACCTGAAGGTTAATTGCAACTGTTCCGCGCAGGATCAGGTATGTCATTCGCCACATGTCTGAAATGACATTTTGCAAATGCATTTTTCGATGACCAAGAAAGAACTCGATGACTAAGGTGAATGATTTAGAATTAGGACCTGCATAAGAAATATTGCTTCTGTACTGGTTCGTAAAGTTATATTTTGTAGCTATTGCAAATGGAGCATAATGAAATATTTCCTCTCACCACTTTCAGAACCCCCACCCAACGACGGTAAGCGGACTACATTACCTTATACGGAGTCATGTGGTGTTAGGCTGCACAGGTCGGCGCCGCCCTCTCCCCCGCATCGTTCTCTCTACCGCTGACCCGAGCTACGCCACGTTAAAAGTGCAATCCGCACCGGCGGAGAAGGCCAGGTTGCCACATTGACCAAGAAAGTATTCGATGAGTGCTTAAGTGGAATGATGTAGAATGAGGACCTGAAAAAGAAATATGTATTTATTTATTTGTCAAAAAAACTGTAAAAACTGTATATGACGTGTGGGGAAAGAGATTTATCTGCGCACATTTTCTTGAGGCTCAGAATTTAAAAAAAAAACCTACGAAAATAGAAAACGAAAAAATGAATTTAGAAAATAATTATTTTAGAAAAATAAAAATATTTGAAAAATGTTTGTTCCCACTAGAATACTAATTTTGTTAGCAAGAAGTTAATTTTACAAACCATATTGATTAGTGATTACGTACTGAAACGCATATTTAAAATAATGATCGGAAATGTGTACTTCGTAGATACTGCAAATGGAACATAATGAAATATTTCCTCCCACCACCTTCAGAACTCCCAACCAACGACGATAGGTGGACCTCGTTACATTACGCGGAGTCGTGTGTTGTTAAGCTGCACAGGTCGGCGCCGCGTGATGTTGAACCCCAAGTCCTTTTAACTCCCGTATAACGTGGTAGAGACCATTACAGTGGCGCCCTCTCCTGCAGCACTTTCTTACATGAACTAAAACGCGAACTGCTGCCAGCGATACTTCAGACCTGCATGGCAGCTGCGTAGGTTCTCGAGAGGCAAGCAGGCGCGTCATGTTAAAAAGCTAGCATTGATGTTCGCGCTTTCTTCAGCGGTTTGTTAGATGTAAATATTTTCAATAATTGAGCATTTAGAAGTCACTTTTCGCATATATCAGATATCAGCAAATTATTATGTACGGAAGTTAATGAGCCTAACTTGCAGCTGTACCCTGCAACACTAGCGCCTCCTATAGTAGCACCCTCCAGCTTTATCCCGAGTTTTGATGGAGAGTTGCAAGGCCCTGTTGAACCCTCCCCCTCGCTGACCCGAGCTATTCCCAGTTAAAAGGGCAATCCACTCCGGGCTGCAGCGGCGGTCAGGCCGGCCGAGTGCTCCGCCCTGGCGCGGCGCCCCGCCCCGGCTGCACTCGGGGGCTCTGGTTCAGCAGCGCTTTCAGCCCCGGCCCGCCGCCGCGCCGCGCCGCGGGGCTCCTTCAAACGACTCCTGTTGACCCATATAGTTTTAACGGTGCTGAGCGCGGCAGGTTCTGAGGGCCCCGCGCCGCCTGCGCCGCTGTACCTCGCGCCGCCGTTAAGCGGAACCGGCTGCTCGCCGCGCCGCCGCAGCCATCTCCCGAGTCCAGCGCTGCCGCGTCACACAACTGGTGCATCGGGTCGGTCTACGAAAGCATATGTGACATTTCTTACTTTCTCGTATACGTACGTATATATACGGAGTAATATACGTGGTACAGAGAAAGTTATGCAAGGCTGAAGAAAATCGATTTCGAGATTTCAACGGAAATACACGTTTTGGGGTCGACTTGACACCGAAAAGGTGGATTTTTTTTTCAAAATGTCCGTCCGTCTGTTTTTTCTGTATTTTTTGAGTTTTTATTTTTTCAAATTTTCAGTATTTTATTTTCAATTTTTATTTTTGACATTTTCTACATTTCGAAAGCAATGTGATTTCGCTCATTCATATTTTGTGTGAATGCTTGATCACCTAGAATCGGCACTGCAGTTTAGTTGACTCTGTTTAATTTAATATCGGGAATCCTTGGAACAAAAGTTTTTCCCTTTTGAATTTCGTGCTTTAATCAATTTTAAAATTTGTTCAATTGATTTGTTTCTGGGCACCTCAGTTGCTGTGTCTGTTAGTCCCATTAGTGACTGTTATCCAGGGAGATGGCGGTGCTTCTTCTTCACTGACTGGTCAAGTTCAAAGCTCCCGACATGTGCGATAGTGTAGTGCACGTAAGTGTAAATGAATGTATGTGAGGGAAGAGGAGAAGGCAAGGAAGAGGGATTAATGGGTCCGTGCCCAATTTGTTAGGATATTGCTCCAACATTCGCTTTGTGTTGGTAGGAAAAAACGCGGAAAACTACCGATTAGAGCAGCCGGCCGCTAGAATTCTTCTCCAGTCAGCGGTTGAATTCGACTTAGCTGTGTAGTTTCGAAATTCCTCGACCGCCGGGACACCATCCCTAGGATTTTCTAGTCAGAGTCGCTGTCAGTTGCAGTCCGCGGAGGCACTGGTTCTGAGCTAGACTCAGCCGGTTGTTTAATAAATTCGCAAATAAATTCGTATAATTTTGAATAAGGATTATTAAAGTAAATAAATTTTCACACTAAAGAAGTACCAAAATACTTTCTCAAGTAAGGGTTCAGAAAGTTCGATTCTGCCAAATAGACTGAATAGTCGAAGTTACAACAGACATCCATTGTTGTACAATCATTAATGCTGATCAAAGAACCTCTGGTACCTTTGTAGACGGAATGTTAGAGCTTGTACCGCATGCCCGAAATTGCAGAAAATCGAAATACTTTAAGACGTGCGAAGAGGTGACAATATAGAAAAAATAGCAATTTTATTCAAATTTGGAAGAATATGATTTTTTGGTTGTCCTTGTAATTTCAATTAATTGGAACCCACTACATGACTTTCAGTGGCGTGCTCTGTATTTCAAATTGAACTCTTTTCGCGCGAACCCCAAATAAATAAAATAATGAAATAAATTTTAAATTGTATATTTTGATGCACTGCTAATATAATATTTACGCTCTACAGACTTAAAGAAAAAAGAAAACCAGACTCTTCGGCTGATAGAAGAGACAATGAGAGACGCAATGAGATGATGCACGTACTCTTATTCAGCATCGATGACCTAACCAAAATTATTTAGGAAACATCGTTATCTCTGTGCGGAAAATGAAGGCTGGCTCATCAAATAAAGTAAGATCATTAACTTCCTTAATTCTGTCGGTCAATTTTGCTTGTCATATAATTCAAGTCTCGTAAAATAGTACTGTCACTTGACGTTTCAAATTAAGGAAATTTACTAGAATTAAGTCATAATAAGAGAGGTATGTATTTAGTAGAAAGGAGTAATTGGCTATCAAAAGTTTGCCAATTAGTGAAGGTGAACATCTCCTACATTGATTTTCGATTCAATAGAATGCACAGCAACCATCTGAATGTTTCTATGGCTACATTCACTGGAGTTTCTCAAGTTGGGTGTACTGGCGTTCTTATTCTTCTGGCTTCTACTGGCCTAGAAAGTCTTGAACATAATGGACGTTTACTTTCTCGAACTCTGGGTACCTTAGGTGTTTTGAGTATTAGTTTTTAGAATATTGATGTATTCAGTACTGCTTTACTTAAACAGTATTTAGGTAGGATTGTGATAGTGAATATTTTATTATTAATTTGCTTCAGCTCTTTGAAGCTGTAAAATGTGATCGATTCTTCATGCATAATTACGCTAATAAAAAAAAAGAAACCTTCTGCCTTCTGTATTATATTACGAGAATTATTTTAAAATTAAAGTTTCAATTTGAATCATAAGTGTGTGAATAAACCTTGTGTTGTGGAAATTTTTGGCCAAAAACAAATTTCTATTTCTCTGTTAATCTACTTTACGAACATTTCTCTATTAATTTTCTTTTTTGGAAGACGACGGACATTGATATCACTGCAAAAGGGATGCATTGTTCATTATAAATTAAACACAAAAGAAACAAGTTAGCTTTAATTGTAGTGAAAGATTTCGGAATGTATTCAACAGTTATGAAAATTGTGAGATCCGGCACCGACCTACACATCGGATAGCGGGGTTTTCCCCACCAGGGAACCACTGTCCCAGCCGGACAAGCTCTAAGCTCCCGACTGGCCTCCTTCCTGCATCTGTAGTAGCGTAGTGTATGCAAGTGTATGTGTGTGTAAATAAGGGGTGAGGATAAGACAAGGAAGGAGAAGGAAAGATTGCGCGCGGCCCGTGTCCCGTTTGTTAGGATACTACTCTGGCACTCACTAGGTGTTGATCAGAGAAACCACGGAAACTATCGATCAGAGCCAGAATTCTCCTTCAGGCAGCGACTGAACTCGGCCTTGTTAGTATCAAAGACCCTGTCATCGTCGGGACTCCAACTCCAGGAACTGCCGGTCAACGTCTTGTAGTGACATCAACTGATGAGCCACCTAAGCCCGTCTGACCTCCAATTCCTCGTCCTCCATAAGCTCCGTCCTTCAAGATCTCGAAAGGTACCGTGAGTACTGCGAGTACTTTGATGTGAGGCCAAGGCCCGAAATGGATCGCCACGGGAAGAAGAAACATTTGCTATTCAGAGGAAGTGAACTCGTAGAATGTTGGCCTACCTGCGGCCGCTTTCAATGATATGCTTCGTCGCGTCTCCAGACTGTTTGGCGTTCGCTCCGCGTGGTCGCCCTGGCGCCGGCGGTTGGACCGCGGCCCGCATGATCCCTTGGGAGCTGCCAGCTGGAGCTCGCGCCATCTGGGTATCGGGGTCTCCGTGAGATATGCATTATTCAGTGTCACGCCCTGTTCTATTCAGTGCACACTTCGTGCTGTGTTCGGCGATTGAGATTTTTTATTTTCTAATAAATTTTATGTACTGTATGGTATCATAAATTAAAGAAGTGGGTCGATTTCCAAGTAATTCTCGAATCTGAACCACCATTCGAATCTTCAGCATCTTTTGCATTTGTAAAATGGTGAATCTATTCTTTGTATGTAGTACGTACAAAAATATCAACAATAATGAATTTGTGTAACCTTGTAAGAAGAACATCTGTTGAATGAAAACATTTATAAAAATCCATGGAATTTCATGAATTTTATTCGTGAATTCTTTGGTTTCCTTGAATTTCGGTTGGATAATATATTCTTTACATTATTGAAAATGTTAAGTTAAAGTAAGTTATATTATGTTGATATAGCTTAGCATAAGTTATGCGTATTGAAGTAATATAATTGTAAAGTACATGAATGTTTAGATAACCCAAAGGAACGAAGACTTTTAAAAATAATTTCGAGAGATTTTAATGACGAGAAAACAGCAAAGCTGCGAGATTTTTTTGGGAATGCTGTTCAGCATATCCGAGATATTATAATTCTAGTGTTCAATCCTTGAGCAACTATTATACTACACTTATACTACACGCTGAATTTTCGGATATACACGGGCGGCAGTCTGAGCGGAACTGAGAAAGGGTATCTGTGGTATCGACCATTCCTAATTGCTCTGAAATTTTACTACTGAAAATTGAAAACATCAAAAACAGCCGTTGTACTTGCAGAATCCTTCATGTTTGACTTTTCTGTGGCTTTTATTACGAAGCGTAAGTTGTAAGGCAAAATAAAAAAAAGGAGTAATAACACCATCAACGTTTAGAAATATGAAATTGCAAATTTTACATTTTGTTATTTACCAGGTTCCTTTCTAGAAATAATTAATTTCCATTGTTCCTGTTTGTAAAACTTTGAAATACATGCGTACGAAACGTGCCTTGGGTTCCTCTCAAGGTGTGTGCCTGCAACGCACGCGTGTTATGGCGGACTTCTTTGATCCACTTCGCAATGCCTTATGCTACCTTTCAAAGCAAAAGTAAAGCAAAAAAATGTTTATTTTGTAGACCTGGAACACAAAGCAAACTCTACGTAGCTAGTTGTTTGTGTCAAAATGTGAAGTGATCGAGTCATCGATGAGGTATAGGTCAGGGGCATTGAGATGTCAAACTGGTCGATACATCGTCATACAATCCGTAGTATATCGGTGCCCCGATCCAAGCTTCAACTGATACAGGATGTTGGTCTTTTGGTACTCACGTCTGATACCACAAGCATAAATTATTATAATATTGAAATTAATGTTTTTAATAGTTATAGCAAGACCTTATCTAAATATGAAATTTGTTTATCTTTCGCAGTAAACGGATACTAATTTTGTTTTCTTTGTCACTATAAAAGTACACTAATTTAGTTCGCCGAATTAACTGGTACAACATTTTTACGTAATTTATTTCAGAGATATTTCTGGTATTATACTGTTAATCTTCCACCCAGAACAGCAAGAATAATTTTAATGTGTTTTCAAAGTTGTCATTTGTGTACTCTACTGAGATGGTTCCTTGTTTGTTTGCAGGCAGTAAATATGGTTTTATTTCTCTCAATTGCCCTATTTGTTCAATGCCGTTAAAGAAATATTTATGACTGTTAAAATACTTTTATATAGTGAAGTTTGACCAGTTGTACAATGTTTTTTTTTTAATACATATTTTATATCTTTCAACCATTCATTGGGATTTTCATCAGGTGTAAAGAAGGTTTTGAAAACTTGCAATCTAATATTTTATAATAAGTACATAAATAAAATTTGACAAATGGGGATAAATTCAAACATAATCAACACTTTTATCGGCTTGAGGACCCTAGAATCGACCCTAGGACCCTTTTGATTCATCATTACTAGCGATATTTACATAGTTGGAAATCATGTCTTTTGCAACGGGTGGCATATATAGCTATAGCCACTCTAGCTTGGGTCACCGATGTCCACGAACTTCCTCCATTGGGTTAATGATGGAGGCCAATTCGGCTTCCGTTCACAAGGACCCTTCAGGAACTGTGGCGTCCGTGTGGAGTGCTTGTAAATTGTGAACCGCAACTCACGATAATTTTGAATTCTAACTTGTTCTAAGATATCAAGTACGAACTTGATGTTAATGCAGAACATGATATGTTTTTTCAAATTGTTATTCTAGTTTTCCTTCTTCTAGAGCCTAATGTCTAAAGGATGATGAAGTCGAAGTACATAGAACTAATAATTAACTTTACTACTGAATTACTTGTTGAAGAATGAACATATTGCATCGTTTTATGAAGGACACGCCGGCTTCGTTGGGTAAGCGTCAGTACACACAGTCAAGGACTATCAGTTGGAGCCGCGGTATGGCACAAGAATTTTTACCAAGTGATTGTGACATTGTTGGCTTCTCTTCGTGTAAACACAAGTATCACATCACGACCATCATCCTACCCGTAATTATTTATCTTCATCATTATCTTTCACCCCTCATGATCATCTTTGCTGCACTTTGTATTCTGCGATCTTTCTAACTTTGCCCCTCAAGGCCTGTCTTCACGATGGAATATGTCACAATATTTCGCGACTCTCTCAGTCGTGCCGCCAGATTTCGCATGATCAAGCAGTGCTGGCGAGCATGCGTCTCCTAGCGGCACGACGGAGAAAGACGCGAAATGCCGTGTGATATACCATCGCGGCCATAAGGGCTTGAGGGACAGGGTTAGAAAAATCGCATCAGTACTGTGGTTGTCAGCAGAGGAAAGGGAAGACATTCCTCCTCTTTCGCCTCAGCTCAAAAGGTCCAAAACTTCTTCTCTTGCTCATCCTAGTATCCTTCATGCAATTGAATGCAAATGCAAAGGCAACCAGTGTAACCAGGCTCCTCCCTCGCCTTTGCGTAGAAATGAGCATGGTTCTCATTATCGCGTTTGTGGGTTGAAATGAGGTGGGGTGAATTGGGACAAATGTAAACAAGTATGCTAGATCCATAACTAAAACACGTTAGATACATTTTATATCTGGAGTGCATCAGGTGTCAGGAATCGAAACAAACTAGGACGCAATTGAAATTACTAATACAAACATTTGGACATTAAAAGAAACCCGTTGGTGCTAAAATATTAATAAAATTTACAGAGGTAAAAAATGACTGCTTCCTCGTACCACAATTAAAACAATTTAGGCAAAGACTCTAAATAATTATTTAGAGTTAAAGCCAAAAGCAAAAGAGAAATACCGTTGTTTCATTTCTTTGCTTCAGAAAGAGCCATACGCCTAATCTGCTGACTTAAACCCTCGGTAAGTCATTGTTATGTCACAGCTTTTTTGCTGTATAGCAGTTCCAAGCATTAGAATACTCTGTCTCTCTCTCGCGTACGTGTGTGTGTGTGACTTAACTTCTATTTTGTCTGTCAAACGAAGTGGAATAGAAACTCAACAAGCTACTTCGCTCTTGTAGGAAAATTCGAAGACTTCCCGCGTCGAGTACTTGGTACTGACATGCGGCGCGCCGCCATAATAGCTCGCTCGGACAAAGACGGCCGTTATCCATATTTAACAGACCCGCACACGCGTGCGGAGAAAGCAGCTCATCCATTGTGAAGAGCTGCTGTCTGGAAATGGAAGATGAATCCAAGAGCTGAGTTACGGCTTTGTTATCAGAAACTATTATACTAGAATAATAGGAGATTTTTCAGGCATTAGTGTCCTTGAAAGCCGAGAAACTTTACTTAGCATCTCTAAATTAGTATGATCGGAATTGAAATCAGTTTTTAAAAAAGTGGCCCTCAGTTAATAACGTCTCAATCTACTTTTCATGGTGCATTTTGTGCAATTTTATGAAATGAAATTTCCGTGAACAGAGATTTATTACTCATTATATTACAAATATCCGAATAATGTTTCATTAATCGAATGACAGTGTTTACATAGAAATAAACTGTAATGGCTGCAGTGTAGTTATTGCCATTTCTTTCGTCGTTCTTTTTCATCTTTTCCTTTTATACAGTTTTCTTATCAATTTTAGTGATTGAGTATTGAAACAATAAAGGAACGTTTATAAATTACCATTAGAAATTGTGTTATAACAATTCTATTATTAAAATCTAATTTTGTATATTCAACAAATCAAGTGGACAGCTCATTTCATGTGTGTAGTGTATTATGTTAATTGCAGACCGTGACAAGAGGTTCACGAAAGTGATCAGCCCATTAAGGGGATTATCAAAAAAAAGAAAACTCTGCCCTTTAGCTGATATTTACTTGAAGTTTTAGTAGCTAAGAAGAAAACTTCGTATGCCTCGTAATATTCTCTTATTTTACTCTACTTCTCATTCTTATTCTAGTAAGTATTCGCTGGTAATTAATCAAACCCGGAAGATCTCCCATTTCCAGGGTCTCGACCTGGAAGTTCTGAAATCCGAAGCATCGCCATTTCCGGTTCTTTCACCTCGTGACCGAACCAACCTTGTTCTCTCTCGTAAGAATTCGTTGCTAAGGAAGCATTGAGGAACTACGGCCTTAATTTCTCCATTGGTGAGAGGCCATCTTCGTCTCTTACGAGAGTCTCTTCTGTGCGCGGTAATTGACCGCCGCGTTGCCCCTTTCCCACGTCGCGCCGCGGCCGCCCGCCGCCCGCCCCCCCCCCCCTTCGCGCCCTAAGCAGCTCTTTGTTCGGGCGCGGTGTGGGCCTTTGTTGTACAGTTCATTTGGTGCGGGCGGCCGCCGGTTCACTCATTTCATCAAGGTTCATTAAAGTCGTTGCTAGGCACGGGGCGCGCGCCCGCCTGCCTTGCACTGCCCACGTTGGTCCCGAATGGGCCGAATGGCAGGAACAGGCCGATAACCCCTCTAATTAAGCACACATGTATTTGGTTTTTTGAAATGTGCCGCTTGTCGTTATTGTTTCCTTTACAGGTGTATTTTATAATTCAGTGGGTTTTTTTCTGGTCACAAATGCTTGAAATGATCCCTTATAATTTTTTTTCTGGTATCTCAAATGTTTAGGAGAGTAAATGATCTTAAAATGACACAGTTTTAAAAACGCTCCGGTTTTTGTCAAAAACTTATCTAAATATTGGCATGAACGTTTCCATAAGACAAGAGATTTTTCACCTCTTTGATATTCTAAAATTTTCACTTGAATTAAACTACCGGAGAACCAGTAAATTGGGGAAATGTGAAAAAATATGCGTGTTTTTAATGTAAATGTCTTCATTATTATATATCACAGTGCAGGAAAGTAAACCTTTATGCTAGTAGAGAAGATATGTTAACATTATTAATAATTTTTTTTGAAAGATAATTAATTTTAAGAAAACTGATCGTTAAGGTTTTTGAAGCTAAGGAAACATTGTTGCTGTGCCAACAAATGATGGTGTTGAATGCCATTACGATGAATAGGCTCAATGTTGGTTCGCTCACGTATGGAACATACAGATCAATTTTATTTAGAGATTTGAATATGATAGTTTATGTATTGGAGGCACATAATTTGCAATATATTTAATACCAATTTACAGAATAGCTACAAACTGTACGAGAAAATCTTTACAATTTTGGAGCACCCCTAGTTTACGTGCGTAATTCTAAATGTTATATTGTTTTGGTCTTCCCCTAAGGGTCGAATAATACTACATTTCGAAATGATGGCGTACTATTGCAGTTTTATTTACCTGACCAACATTCTTATAGTAATGAGAACGTTGGCTGTCCGGGAGATTCCACGTCCTAGGGAATCCAGGTGCTAATGTTTCGGGCGCCATTCTGCGACCTTTCTCTCATTACGCCCTGAGGAAGGTGGCAGAAAGGCGGCCGAAACGTTGGCACCTGTGCCTAGGACGCTGCGTCTCCCTGACAGCCAAGTGGCTACCTGCTGTAATGCGGCTTGGGCCCACTGTGTGCGTGGCGCATCGCTGCGCGCTCCTCCGCCGTTGACTTCATTGAACGGCAGCCGGCCGCGCGCCGCCTGGGTCGGGGTGCAGCGTCGTTGAGCTGCGCCCCGGGTTCAGATGTCACCCGCCGCGCCGCCTGGACGCCGCCCCGGGCGCCTCGCCCGCCGCCGCGCCGAGGGGGCGCGAGGAGGAGGCAGCGGCTTATGAGCGCCATTGTCCACTTGCGCCCGGCCGCGCTGCGCCGCCCCGTCCCACCCCATCCCCTCCCGTCCTATCCCGTCCTGTCGTGCCCCGTCCCATCCCGCCCCGCCCCATCCCATCTCGCCTCGTCCTGCCCCGTTCCGTCTCGTCCTGTACTATTGCATTCCATCCCATCCTCCCCATTCCGCCCCGTTCTGTTCTATCCTATTCTGTCCCGTCCCATCGGGAGGGATAACTCAGTGTATCAACTGATGTAACTGCAGTCCCTCTGACCGGGAGATTCTAGGTCCGAGACCTGGCGGCGGCAGGATTTTCGACACTAGCTTTTCAGCTAGATCGCATTCAGTCGCTGTCTGGAGAAGAGTTCTAGCGCCCGACTGCTCTGACCGGTAATTTTCCGTGGTTTCTCCGATCAACACCAGACGAATGCCGGAGCAGTACCCTAACAAACGAGCCACGGAACGCGCGCGATCTTTCCTTCCTCTTCCTTGTCCTATCCTCACCCCTCACACACACACACACACACACACACACACACACACACACACATACTAACATGCACTACACTACATGCTGCCCCACACTACATGCCGGAAGACCGGTCGGAAGCTTAGAGCTTGCTCCGGCTGGGGCAGTGCCCCGCTGGTGGGAGATACCAGGTTAGAGGAAAACCCCGCTAGTCGGCGCCGGATCTCGCCATCCAGCGGGGAGAGATCACCGCCACCTCCGGAGGAAAAAAACACGCACCACACTTACGGGACTAATGACCTAATTAGTTGACGCGCCCGGAATCACGATCAGTGAGTTTGCCCCGTCCCATCCCATCCCATCCAGCCCCGTCGTGCCCCATGCCGCCTCATCCCGCCCCATCCCTCCTCTGCCCAGTTCCGCCCCTCACCGTCCTCGCTCCGCCCGGGCCCGCACACGTGTGCAGGCTCTCTCGACAAGTGGACGAGGTGAAGTTGAGACTTCACGATCTCTTGACATGGTTGGAGATTCGTTAAGTTTAATAAGTTTTTCTTTGTGTGTTCAGGTCCTAGACTACTTTTTTTTACAAGGTACATATTCAAGAGTCTACTTAATTAAAGCATTCGTCCTTTTGATGTGGTGGTTCTCAGAATATGTCTTCAAGGGCGGCTTCAGCCATGGCCAATCCCACCCCTTTGAGAACGTACAGAATTCAATTCTTTGTTTTTAAGCCTTTAAAAATATACTTAAAATAAATATTGTTTTTAATTTATTTTAATAATGTTATCAATTGATGTATTTTTAATATAACATTTTAAACACTGTCTCAAAGCTAAATTTAATCATTTGTAGTACACAAAGTAATACTAGTAGAAAATTTATAAAAATATCGTTTAGATGTTTTACTCTCAGATCGTTTATAAATTAAAATACCCAAATTGTAAGAAATACATGAAATAAACATTTATTACCGTTAATAAATTCAATTAAAAATTTGTTTCAATTTTTTAAAAAGGTTCTTTTATTTTCTCTGTAGGGAGCAGTCCTTGTTATTTCTCTCGCATTCGAAGAGAAATAATCAGCGTTACCTGTATCCAATTCTCAATTGCAATTGAGATTGTAGTCCTCTCCTACAAATTAGAAACATATCTTCGTTTTCACCATTAAATAAATAAGTAATCTTTAAGTAATGAAATGTTATACGTGACTTGCGACATTAATTTTATTATACATATAATAAAAATACATTGTCATGAAAGATAACTTTACACATCATCAATAATTATTTTGTTCAACATTTTCGATCCGAAAATTGACAATGGGACTTCCATGTCGAAGAAAGACCTGATGTTTTGATACAAAAAATTAACGAATGATCCTACATACCGGCACTGTTATTGCTTTTAGTGTGTCATTTTCTCGCAGACATCACTATTGCATTAATTTGACAAGGATGTGTTCTCGAAAAAATATTTTCATTTTAAAACTTTTTTGTACCTTGGGATAGATTTCAGCATAACCGAAATTTAAAGAAATAATATTTCGTAGTATAATTATTACAAATTTTATACTCGTATATTTGTTTACGTTTCTGAGCGGTTTTTGAGTTATTTACATCATTGATATCTTGATTTGAATGTTCTGGTTTTGAGAAGCGGAATCAGTTCTTTAATTACGAATAATGCTGCCACTATTAAGACTGACAAAAGAGACTTAATCATACGACATTGACATTAACGACTTCAAAAAAATTGTTTCTCAACCTTCCCTCCTCTTTCTCAGCTTTTTAACAGTTAACCTCCGACGTAACTTTAAATGGAAGCACTTGTGCATGTGTGCGTGCGTCTTTGAATGAGTATTTGTTCGTGTGTGTGTGTGAATCGAACCTTTTAATGAGCGATCAAATAGCGAGTCTCCTGCTTCTCATAAACGCGTGTAAACACTTTTCCCCATTCATTCAATTCAGTTAGTGCAGTTCACAAAGACTAATCTGTTTTTACGACTCAGTGGAATTCAGTGTTGAAAAATGGTCTGCTGGATCCAATCAAGATAGTTCCTCTTCGTGAATGCTCAATGCATTGTGGTTTTCATTGATGCTGTGCAGCAAGCGTTCATCGAAATTCAATATCATGTTTGATAAATTTGAAGCACAATAGTTTTAATGTTTGAGAGATGGAAACGAGGTTTCCGCACAGATTGATTACCTCCACGGTGCACTAATATCTCGTTGGAAGATTTTTGAGTTTGAAATTACATCCTCTCTTTTTATTTTCTTTCCATGTTGAAAATCAGTATTACACATCGAGCACACATATCGAATACATACTAAATTCGTAACTCGACTTTTCGAATATAGTATTTTCTAAATCAAATAGTTTGTCTCTCGTCGTGATATGAGGCCACGATGCAATCAGTGTAACTTCCAATTTTATTAGCAATTAATAAAGTCCGTTTCATGAAATATACTTGATAAATAGATGAGAAAGTGGTATGATATTTTTTAATTGTCTTTGACGTAGCGTTCTTATACATTTACTTTTCAAATTTACGTGACAATGACTGTATCTGTCGTCACGTGTCGTTAGGAAACACCATATCACTGTCGACATCCCAGGCTGCCATAAACGCACACAATTAATGCACAAGAAATTCTTTATTTGTTTTGAAACCATGCTTCGTTGGGTATATTTTATGAGAGAGAGATTAACTCACGCTAGGCTGTTCAAATGACAGGCGTTTATGGCTAGTGAAAGTAATATGTGTAAGAGTGAGAAAGGCTAGGGAAATAAAAGACAGTCGTGCCAAGAAATTAGAAATTTGGTGGCAACAGCAGTTGCGGAAATTCCCATAGACCAGCGTATCCTGAGTTCCTTGTGAACTAGTATAAGGTATGGTATACGAAATAATTCTTTTACCGTTCACGTAGTTTGAAATACTGTCCCATTTTACTTTAAATAATATTAGATTCTGAGATAAGATCTTTACAAAATGGGTTCAGTAAACGTTAATCAAAGGAGGCAGTATTGTGATTTTCTGAACTATTGTTTCTTAGAGAAATATCTATGTGGTTTTTAATAAAAGCAAACACGAGTGAAATTTACCATCTGGCCGAATATCGCTTTTCAGGGTAGACCATAACGTCGTTGTCTGCTAGCAGAACGGCTACTGATCTCAGGAAGCAGTGCTGGATGTGGTGAAACCAGATGCCCGAAACTTGGCAGTATGATGGGAAAAAAACAAAAAAAACGCGAATCAGTATTATATAATTCATGTTTGGAGTTCTCGGCATGAGCGCCACCAGGAGTAGTTTCAAAAGGGAGCGACCTAACACTCCTTGGCATTGTCAGGGGAGAGTGCCAAAGTTGCTGTCCGTACCTCGAATTACCTAAAGGAATTGTCAAATGATGGCAAATTTGTTTTGGCACAGAACAACTACTACATGAACTACAACTAATATATAAAGATGCAATATGTCCAATGATTCAATCTCAGTATTATTCAGAAGAGATTAAATTTGGTATTGGTACTATCACTTCCAATATTCAATGAATTTTCTTCACTACTGTTGTGAAATTCAATGATCTTAGATGTTGAATCGCTCTGAAATCTTAATCATTATCATCATCATTAAGAATGTGTAATGCTTCAGAAAAAGCACGAAAACGCATTAGTTGGGGGTGCATTCAGTTCTGCATTAAAGTCTGATGCGGGACCTTCAATTCGGCTTCTCTCTCTCCACTCATAATGTATCTCCCTGAAACATGTTCTGCCACTCCACGAGTTTGAAAATGACACTTCGTTTATGAATCATCTCGTAGTGAATGGAGCGTGGCGGGAAGACCTGACTCGAGGCCAGTGTCGTGGGTCGGAGTAGGGTAAAAGGAATGTGATAACAGTAGCTGCTAGTCCAGTCGGCCAACTAATTCCTCACAAGACCCTCTTGCGTTGCCTTCCATCTGGCACTGTGCCTTGCCTGCTACGCGCCACACCCTTCGGGAAGTTAAATAACCTCTCATGCCCTCCAGACGTTACCGTTACAGAATCTCCCCATTTATGTTTAATATCATGCACTTTTTGGACTTTTGTCTTGATTTCACGATCTCCTTGAATAATCTCCGTATCCTGATGGATCTTATAACTAATGTCAAGTTTTATTTTCTGTATTGAACGGAAATTATAGACATGGTTGGAAAAAATTATGTAATTAAAACAATAATGTAAAATAATTTTACTTTTCATTTTATTTTATTTACATGTCTCTTTTACGCTTTTTGCCTTTCAGTAACTCGTGAATAGTTTATTACTTTCGGCACCTTGGCACACTATTTCAGAGAACACAACATTTTCGTTCAAATTTTATCCACATTTCTGCTCTTCCTACGCTTTCACTCCCTCCTAGACCTCTCTTCCGAGTATTTTTTTTTTCGTATTATGGCTGCCTTACTAAGAACTTCACCGGTATTGTTATGTGTCAAACGTTTTCATTATTTGAATACATTCTTGAATAGCAGAGAAATATATGTACGCTCTTTCTTTAAGACAATCTTTCCATGAATTTCTCTAATGTTCCTCTCCTGATAAGGTTCCCTGAGTGTTTACTGCTGTTCGCAATTGCATGGAATTAAACGAGGAATTTTTCGAGAACGATGTCTACTCCATGTCCCGATTTACACGCTTCCCTTTAACCAACATTTGGAGTTTTAGCAAAAGCGCGCATGCGCAAAGAGTTTCCGAAGCCTCATTGAGCTTTTGCTAAAATTCCGAAATAGTTTGTCAAAATGAAAGTCTAAATCGGGTCTATGGTTGCGACTTGGCGGATTCCAGGCTCGTTTCCTCTCGTCTCCTCTCCGCTACATGTTATGTCTATCTTCTCAGTTCTGCACCACCCGGCTTCCCTGAGAGAAGCCTATTACAAGTAAGTTTTGTATTTACAGTAAACTTAACGAAAATTTTGCTGGAAGTGAGCTTCCTTCTCGGGGTGTATTTTTTTATTGTTTAATTTTTCCCACTTTTCTTTATTCCGAGCACATATGAGTAATTACTCCTCCCACAATCACAATGTCGATCAGATCCGTATTCAATATATCTTACTTTTGAATGCGCTCTAATGGGACTGCTTTAGAGAAATGATGATTCATGAAATGAACAATGATGGAAAAGGAGTACTCTATTTACAGTAAATTTTGCGAGGTATCTTTGGGAGTGATTACACTGCGACTTGGCGCCGTAAGGGTCAGCGAGCGGTAGCGTTTGTATTTATGCTCAAAGCTTTGATTTTAATCTCGCCGTACGACTTTGCATCGCGACGCATTGCATTGCATAGCGTCTATCGTATTGCATCGCGTCGTATCGCATCACGTCGCGTCGCGCCGCATCGCGTCGCGTCGGTTTGTGTCCTTATATGACAGACTTCGCGTGTTCATCTCTAAATTTATCTGAGTAATGCTTCCTTCTTCTACTAGAACTACTTTTACCAAACAAACAAAGGTACAGAAGACGAAACGAGGATATTTTTCTAACGTGCTTCGCGGGCGCCAGGTACCGGAGTGGTTCCGTGGTGGGTGGCGTGCGGCGTGCCAGAGCGTGCGCCTGCGAACGGCGCTGCAACGCGACGCGCGACGCGACGCAACGGCGCGAGAGGTGCGGTGGATTCCTAGCGCGCGGCTCCGTGCAGGAATGCGCGCGGCTGCGACCGGCAACGCCTCGCCAGCGCTAGCGGCAGGATTCGCACCGTTGCGTGGCCCCGGCGCGGCGGCGCGATGAGGCGGTGCGTTGGCTTCGCGGTGGCGACCGTCTCTTGAAACTTTTTTTTTTTCTTTGTGATGTTGTTTTAGTTTATTTTGTATTTGGTAAGTCATTTATTTCAAATGCTAGACACTTCACGTGATTCTGTACTATTAAATTGAGGCCGTTCTTAAGCCTACATTTAAAATTTTTAAGCTTTTGCCCCTGGGGCGATTTAATCTCGCAAGAGGTCATAAGAATGTTAAAACCGTGAGGGAGACTAACAGTATTAAAAGATTGAACTATAGAATGAAAATGAATACACAAATGAAATTATAATTATGCATCAAAATATTCCCGTCGAAAAACATTAGTTCCTTTGCGTAATAAAAATATGAATCTTATCTCTCTTGAAGCTTAGTAGTCCTCACAATTTTTAAATCTTTCTGTCTGCAAACAGATAGAAGAACACGCATGGCGTGTTTGGAACATGAGTTTTATCTTTCACAATTGCAGTGTAACATTTAGTGGAAGGGATTTCTTTAGAAAAAACTGTATCAAAATATTTGTAGAGCAAAGCGCCTACAGAGGTCATTGGGAGCTCATGTCAGAGCTTCGAGAGCAGCTCAATCTCTCAATTGGTTCCTCACCCTCTACTACCTCCCGGAGAGTAGGGGGCTCCCCTAATTTTCTGTACTGATTGTGATCCTCCAGAATACCTTGCTAGGTAGTTCTGGGCTCATTTAAAAGAGTGGATAGCGTGTTTCACGAAAAATGTTTTATCCTAACGGATTTACTCCATTTAATCACATTTTAAAGTGAGAACATTTTTTGTAAACGTAAAATTCTTGTTTATATTTTTCGTTTCAATTTTTCGTTTAATTAAAAGCTCTATGAAATGTCAATTCTTTAATTGTAGGTTGTATTTTGTTTGTTTCTTTCTCAGAATGCTGTTTTGGAGTTTTTTTTGCCTAATCATTAATAAACTAGTTGATTGATTTTACGTATAGTACATGTGACAAAATTTCATTTAAAAATAATGGCAAGTGAAAATACAGTGAGATGCGACAGAACAGTTCAGTAAGGTGGAAGGGAACATTTTCGTTCGTTGAATACTTGGTCAACTCCATTCTAGTGTTAGTATATAAATTGTTTCTCAACTAACGAATCAATTTTACTTTTAAAGATCGTCAATTATGTATGTGAATATTTAGACGGTGTCTAATATTATGTAATTTATGAACAAAACAGATGTTCATTTTATCATTTACGTCCACTCGTGTTTTCCGATAATTGAAACAAAATAGTTTTATAACATTGGAGTGTGTTGATAATGTTATGATCAGTGGAGCACTGTTTTATCAAGCTATTACTGCTAAATAAATTATAATTTTATCTGCATATAGGTGTGCTAATTGCATTTTAAATCTGATAATGCATCTTATATGAGTGACGCGCTAGGAAACTTCATCAATACCGCTGTTTTATAATATCTATAACCCGCCTTGTTCTCATAAAAGGAGATAAGATAAATAGTCTGCCTGTAGAAATATGTGAATTTTTTTTCATCTGAGTCATGTGCTGGCTTCTGAGAAATTCCTTCACTATCAGGTATCAACCTCATTGAGGGGTACTCGAACTCAAGAACTTCCACGTGATTGGATAATGTCGATTTTTCTTATGATGCGCTTGGATAATGTCGATTTTTCTTATGATTTCTTATATTTCGCCGAGCTTACGACGCCACGCTGGTCGGCCAAGGCTCATAGCTGGTCTTCGAATCAGAGGACGGACGCCACACTGTTGGTAGTGTGGGCAACAATAATGCTCCAAGTGTTTGTGTTTGTTTGTATCAGATGACAATTGGTAATTGCCTCTCTGAGCGTTTCTGCTTTCTTCCTGGGCCAGGACTGTCCAACTTAGAAGGGTTTGAGTCACGAATCAAATTCTAGTTAAGCCGCGGGCCGCATAAGTGTGTGTGTGTATATATATATATATATATATATATATATATATATATATATATATATATATATATATATATATAAATGATACGACTTTAATTCAACATACATAACAGTACATTAATGTACATACAATGTACACAATATACTCACTGTACACTACGTACACAATATGCTCACTATTGTGCTCAACGTGAAAACTGGGCTATTTACCCTTTTGGCTATGGTTTATCATCTCTATAATTTGACAATTAAAACACAATAAAAATTAAACTTTTCCTAGCTCTAGATTCTAGCTACATACAAAGAAAATACTGGTATTGAAGAGAAATAAAATGTTATCAATTTTTGATTTTATTTGCATTTTGTTAAATTATTTTTGGGACATTTATAATATTAATAGTGTCCCCCACCGTCTGGGTATCAATTCCAACACCTAGTTGCAGTGGACAAGAATTTTTAACATATTGTTTTAAGTTTCTTTAAAGATGATAGTAAATTTACTGAACATGCTTTATTGTCGGTAAGTTACGAATTGCGATTAGAATAAAATCGTAATTGACAAATTAAACAAACATCGCCTGTAAATGTGGGATAACAGCGTGCAAAGAATTTTGGGTTACACACGCAAAGTTTCCTCGCCTTGGACTCGGAAGCCGCTGCCCCGGTGAACGCGAAGCCTCCCTCGTGGAAGATTTTAATCTCTTTGAGCGGCTTCGCGCGCGCCTTCTCCGGGAGCTCCCCTAATTCCAAAGAGCTCTCGATGCTCCTCCGCGGCCCCGCTCCCCCTGCGGGACACACAACCCAAATCCACGAGCGGAGATAAGGGCCGCCCGCGGAAGAGGCAGGGGATGCTGCCCCCTTCCGATATCGCGTTGCTTCCTTTGCGAACGCCCGGCTAAGTACACTTCGTCCCCGCTTTCATCTTCCGGCAATGCTTTTTTTCTTTCTTTCGAAAACTCCAATCGTTACCCACGTTTATTCGGTGTTGTTTTAGATTGTGTCGTTTTGATGTTAATGCTGTGTTCGTGCAAGTGAATGGTGAGTAATAAACAATCTTTGAAGTTATTTTGGCAAATGTTTTAGTTGAACTTAACGAAAGTCGTTTAAGTTTCTGATTTCAATCATTTCTCACGAACAAACTAGTGAATTCATGCATTTGTTGGCAAAATTCTTCCTAGATCATATCTTATACTAGGTATACTGTGATCTCATAATGTGTATTGTTTAAATCTATTCCAAAGATAGAATTTCTATGTTTCAAAATAGTTTTCCATTCTCATGATCAGATTTCTAAAACGATAAAGGTTTTTGTGTGTGGTTAGTTTGCAGTATAGTTTTCTAAGATTAACATTAATACTTTGTTTGAAGCTTTTCCACTTTTCCAGGTCCTTTCTTCCAAAGACGATCCCCGATGCTATCGTGCCGTCCCTCGGCCGTGTTCTGCTGTTTAGGGTATTTGCTCTTGCGTTCGACCCTCTATCTCAGAGCCGCTCGCAGGGATTAGCAAGTGACAGCCGACGACTGCTGATGCGTATGCCGATTGCCGCAGTTGTTTTGAGTAGGGCTTTGCTGTGTGTATCTGAAGCAGTCTCCCACAACCACGCCACTGTAACTGGCTTCCTGAGTGGTGTCACTCCAAATGTTTCGTAATTGTTCGACGAACTAGGAAGGGCTCTTACATGGGGAGATTTCTTTTTTCTCCCACGGTTTTGCTCCCCCTCTCTTTCTGCATTCCCCTCTTCTTAATGTTCATTTGCTCTTTGTCGTAGCTAGTGTATTTACGTGCTGACTGGGTTGTGGCATACTGATCTATAAAAAAAATCGTGAAAAACTTTCATTTCATTAAGTTTAGTATACATGGAAAACATTTACCTTGAAAATGGATTATAAAACTGTTACAATTTATTACAATTTACGCAGTTATTTTACTCGTAATAGATTTAGTAAATGCTTGTCAAGTCAACGCCATCTGCAAACAGTTACGTATTACCTTGGAAGTTATGAAATTTGAAGTGAATACGGAGAAAATCGGAACTGTGAGTAATGTTAGAGAGCGGAGCACATGCGTATTCGACTAAGCATATTTACGTTGTTAAGCCTGCAACTACGGTGGAAGAATCAAATGTAATTGTAGAAGATTTTTTTGTTGAATTCTGGGAACCAATATACAATAATATTATATTAGGATTAGAGAATAACTCTAAAGAACAACTTACAGGTGATCATTTATGTGCACTTTGGTGCATATTAGCAAAAAAGCGTATGAAATGTAAATGTACTAAATTTTAACAATTCGCATCATCCATTCCGGGAAGCTTTTTAGAGGCGATTTTGAAATCCCAAAATTACAATTTGCATACATATTATATCCCGTATGGCGGTAGCATGCAAGGTCATTGGGTGTTGGAATTTTCGAATCGGAGTGTAAGTTTTTTCAGCTACTGCGAAACCTGTGTCAGAGACTGCGAAAACTTATTTGAACAAAGCTATGGACTGTCGGCCCCGTGCCCGAGATCGCTAAAGCAGTGGTACCGTAGTGATCTTGGGCCATGGGGTCGCGGGCTCGAGTCCCGCCTCGGGCATGGTTGTTTCTCCTTTCACCCCCTATCATCATCATCATCATCACATCGTTTCAGCCTCTTACCATAACGTTACATCCAATAGTGGTCGCTAATGACCTAGTAGTTAACGCGACCTTAAAAGACCCGCCCCCCCAACCTCCCCCACCCCCCCCAAAAAAGAGAGAGCTATGTACTACATTAGAAATTTGACATGAGTAACATCACATGGAAAGAAACTTTTAAAACAGTGTATAAAGTCACTGCCACATTCAACTAGTAAAGAGTATTGCAAAAGCAGTGCTTGCCCCTCGTCGTGGCCGGGCGGGACATCGCGGCGTCGAACGCCCTCTTGGAAGCCGCCTGCGTTCGGGGCTTCTTTCCATTTTTTCTACAGACGAGTGGTGTCAAGGTCTGCTACTGGTGGCAGTGGCACGCCTCGCGGCACCGTGCCATGCCACGAGCTTCTCTGCGCAACTAGCGTCGGGAGCGAAAACTATTAGTAACCACGCCGTTTTACAATAGGCGTTGTCTCTTGCGGCGGGATAATGAACTGCGTGGAGAGGCGATTTCGTCCTGGCACTCGCCACGGACTTCCGCTCGTGGCATCGACCTTGACAACACTGCTATAGACAGTTCACGGGTACCCGATATAGGTAAAACATTTTATCCGCTTAAGGAACGTCTCCTCTCAGGTCGAAAGAATTCTCCAGCAATAAAACTGTTATTTGGAGCCGCCCGCGTTCGTGGTTTCTTTCCATTTTTTTCTATAGACAGTTCTCTATATAGGTAAAACACTAAAAGAACGGCTCCTCAGGTCAAAGCAGTTCTCAAGCAATAAAACTATTATTTGGAAGCCGCCAGCGTTGGGGGTTTTCGGGGGAAAGCGGCGCGGCGCAGCGGTGCGAAGGGCTGGCTGTCAGCGCGGCTGGTGCGGCGACGGACGGACTGCTCGGGGGCGACCGCAGCGCGGCGGGCTGGCGGGCTGGCGGGCTGGTGGGCTGGCGGGCGGGCCGGCGGGCGGGCGGGCGGGCGGGCGGGCCGGCGGGCGGGCGGGCGGGCGGGCGGGCGGTCCGGTGGGCGGGCGGTCCGGTGGGCGGGCGGTCCGGTGGGTGGGCGGTCCGGTGGGTGGGCGGTCCGGTGGGCGGGCGGTCCGGTGGGCGGGCGGGCGGACGGGGGGCCGGCGGGCGAGCCGGAGGGCGGGCGCGCCGGCTGGCTGCGCGCGGGTGCCGAGGCGCGACGCGTCCCGGCCGCAGGAGCCACGCGCCCCCGCCCCCGTCACACAGTGGGCTCGAAAGGGAGGGAACGCGCGATGGACGTTCACAAGGATTTCTGTGAGAATAGAGCGCAAATAAATGTAGCGAGTCACTTTTAATTTAAAGAATTTTTGTAACATCTGTTAATTTAAGATGGTATTACATATAATATTATGCACTGCTTTAGTTCAGTTATTTACAATTTCAATAATATCCTCCTCTTGTTACTGACTATTTGAAATTTCTAGTTAATTGTAAGTTTTATGACGTTTCAAAATATGTTCGAAATGTTGGTCGTTTTTCGAAAGCAACTGGACGGAGCTACATATTTCCTAGAAATATAACTCTTTAAATAAACTTTTTGTCGTAAAATTACAGGTTGGCACTCCGAGGCAGCTTTTCTATTTTCTTTCTATGCGCTTTTAGCACATTTCAGCCCACTGTGAGCCCCGCCCCCGCGCCGCTCCGAGCTGCGTAACCGGCACATGGCGCGGCGGCGGAGGCAGCAGGTGGCTGTGTCAACGGCCCCCGCCCGCGTGGAGCTCCGTTGCGCTGCAGCCCAGCCCATTGACAGCGCGACTCGGCTGCTGCGGTTCATATACACAGGCCACAGCAGTCACTTTATGAATCTTGAGAACCAAATATTTATAACACACGTCTTGGAGGGCTGCAGCGACGAAGTTCGATTTTCTTCCAGGTTAAAAAATAATAAAATGTATAAAAAATGCTATGTGATTTGAGCTTTTTTTAACTTGAATTGCGAATTGTGCGGTAGTTCAAAGAGAGATTTTCCAGCAATTGCGCAAGAAAAAGGAAGTTCCGTTCATTTCTCCTGAAAGGAAAGGCTCTTCTCGGTAATCTTCCACTTTTTGCTACGCTTAGGTGCCTTGTTCACCCACTGATGCATTGTCACGAAATGCAAATACGAGTAACTGCGACACTTATGGCATGCCTATAGTGCGATTTTTGTAACTTTGCCCCTCAAGGCCCGTCTTCACTATGGAATGTCACGGTATTTCGCGTCTTTCTCAGTATTGCCGCTAGAAATCGCATGATCGCGACCGTATCAAGCAGTGTTTGCTATCATGCGACATCTACCGGCACGAGCGAGAAAGACACGAAATGCCGTATGATATTCCACTGGGGCTTGAGGGGAAAAGTTATAATAATCGCACAATTACGTTAAAAAGTTCCCCCGAGTCTGGCGCGTGAGAACCAAAACCAGCACTAGACACCTTACTCTAAGCCCTGGGTGGTCGAATTCTTTTTGCAACCCGAATTTTCATAAACTTGACCATTGCAACGATTGTACCTGCTAATGTGTTTTCTTTTGTTTTTAGTATTAATTTTTCCATACACTTCAGTTAAAACTGTGTTGAAATATTTTTGATACTAAGTTAATTATTACGTAATATTTGCAATAATTGTTAAAGTGCACTAGTGTTCTAATTCTTTTTCACTGACTGTCCTTAGTTATTGGAGATAATAAAAATTTGTCAAGACGAAAGAGGCGGATACGCAGGCACGAGCAACGCGTGGGTAGCGGCAAGGAAGCACATTCTAATCTGGCGATTGCGTGCTGCCCTAGTAAGAAGTTTATTGCGGACGATCGTGGTTTATTGTGGGCGAAGTTTGCAAGAGGAAACGTGATCGTAAATTGTGTTTGCAATCGGGAAGTGTTTCGAAGTTTTAATTGCAGGGGATTCAATAAAGGAAAGGAACTCTTTTGTAGTAATGACATGTAGATCTAAGAGTGTTCGCAAGCATTGTGTTGGGGACTATTACAAGAATGCAATATAATCTTTATTGTGAATGAATACTTCATTGTTCTTGTTTCCTTTTCATGCCAACTGACGCGCAATGAAGGACAGCAACAGCGTCTCGTTTTAGTTCCTCTTTACTCTAACAGAAATATGGAGAAACTTTTCACGAAATCCTCTTGAACTCAGTAGTATTTTTGGATGAAGTAATTGAAGTCACATTTATCAACTTCGAATTATTCCTCATTCAGCATTTCCACATTTACCATAAGTTTTATTTTTGTACAAAAATGAATACTTCCTTTCCTCTCAATAAGTAGATTTAAATAGGCGACTTCGTTAGAAAATCGAAGTCCCTCTTACGATATTACAATTTTGTGTAACTGATTAATTTGCATAGAAGTGCATTGACCTCATTGCATTGTCAGATTTTCCTGATCTGTAGTTGATTCACGTATATCTCAATACGCTTATCTTTGCACAAACACCTTTTTCCCCTTATGTACCTACGTTCCTTCCATCCTTTCCATGAAGATGCGCGACTTGAAAACGAAGGTCAATTTTGTGCTGCCTGCCCTGTTCAGTCATGCTTAGTTTTTATTTCCTCCACGCCGTAGCTCTCAGATGACCGCGTTATTGCGTTGTCAGCATCCGCTGATCGATCTGCCCGCCCAGCGGCCACCGGCGCGGCCCTGAGGAACCCCGAGGAATGCTAATGGGGCGTCTGAAACGCAACTTGTGTCCGCCCGCGCCGCCGCCGCCGCCGCCGCCGCCGCCGCCGTCGGCCCGCAGCAGTGAGGGGCCGCTCAACGGGACGCGGCGCGTGCCCGGCATGCGTGCCCCCACCCCCACCCCCGCCCACGCGCGCTCCTCCACGTGCCACGCACCCCGACCATCGCCAGGCGCCACCGCCGCGCCGCGCCACGCCGTCGCCGGCGAGTCCGATCCGGGATGCCGCACTGTGGCGCAGCTATGGCATGTGCACTCCTCGATGGATGATGATGTGCAATTTAAGGACTTGGGGCAATAACTAGAAACGCCATTTCAGCCGTAGGAAGTCTCCCGCTATTCGTAAATGTCAATACACCGATTTTAGTTGAAGTGTGCTTGATCTCTTACTATACATCTCTTGTTCGTGCAGTAGCGACTCTTGCAGGATTCTTAAGAGGAGAAAGTCTTACTAATTATATTACAATAAATGACGCATACAACAAATTAGATTACATGCAGATGTAAACGAAATTTATTAACTTTGCGGTATCGTTATTCGTAGAAAAATTCTGCTAGAACCCTTAAGGCTAGATCAATTCGATATTCTCAAAATTCCTTTTTACCAGAAAGTGTTAACGTTAGCCAACAATAAAGATGTCCCCATAATTTTTGGTGTCTCTGAACATAAATTTTTTATATAACTAATAAAACTAACAATTATAGGAAAAATTTCGGGACAATACAGCATAACTGTTATCACACCAATCACCTGAAGGGAGCGCAAGTAGGATAAACTTCCCTAGGCAAGCCCTCTTTACTGACTGAATATCAAAATGCTTTGTTTAATTTTTGCTCTATTCGTCGCCTTGGTATTGGGAAAGGCAGAGAGAGAGAGAGAGAGAGAGAGAGGTTGCCATATCACCCGGGTTTCTGCCAGCAACGAGTGTGGCATATGATATTAAAACGTGTCTCTTCCTTCGTCGAGGCCCATGATTCATGCGCGTGTGGGCGCCTAGCACAAATCGACCGTCGTGTGTTTATTTAATTCCAATAGCTGTCACTAGACGGCATTTTTCAGGAGGAACTCCTCCCCTCAAGCCGTATAGCTGCTTTGTAAAAATTCTGCATGCTTGCCGATGAAGCGCTGTGGACCATTACTACATGAGAGGAGGAAAGGCTAAGAATTCCTCCTCAAAGCGATTTCGAATTTTCACATCTTCTAAAAAGTGAGCGCAATGTAAAAACTCGATCAATACCTATTTCCGATAACAATGAATTAGAAAAATACGCATTCTTACATCCTTCCTTTACATTCCTTCTTACATCAAAGAAAGTATTGTATTTGGTAATTATACTGAAAAGAAGAAAATGTGTGATGAGATTCCTCCCTTCCCTCCCCTGAAACCGCCACTGTTCGTATGTAATGAAAGGCTTGGGTAGCTACAAAATCAAGGCACACATTTGCGTCTTTATGATTCCTGCAGCGAAGCATTGCTGCGTTCCGCGTATGGCACGTGCGCGAACCGCTACTCTCCTTTCCGCATCTCATCACTTTAATTTCTGCGTTTGAAAAGACGAGCGGTGTTGACAGCTTTGAGTAATTGATATTTCAACGATTTACAGATACACTCGCTTCTGTCTACTCCATTGGTATGTATGTTCCTGTCAAGTCGATCCAACTGGTTGTTATTTATCGACTTCTATACAACATACAAATAATGAAATGTTGTGCTAGCGATGGTCTTTAACTCGAATTTATCTAACGTTATCCTTGAGGAAAACACATTTTTTTAATGTACAAGAACACTCTGTCACGCTTCCTGTGTCATTTGTGTTTGCCTATTATGCGCAACACTTATCGAGATTGGTTTGTTTCGTAAAGGTTCGCGGTAACATTAAAATTTAATCATTACGTAATCAACGGTTAAGCATACTTCTTCGTTGGATATTCTGTGCACGTCTGTAGTTGGAACAATCTGGCAAAATGATGCTGCCAATTAATTTTGTTCCTTGTACTCTCATATTATGCTCCTCAGTAAATCGAAATATTTTTCTTTGCCTGTCACATTCCAGGCATGCTCCACTGAGTATATACAGTTTTATGAAAATCACTTGTGTCTAAGTGAAAATCTTATATACTGTAGTTCTTTTTATTACTAATTACTTACGAGAATACTCGTAAAATAATAAGTAATATTAGCTGGACCCATGAGAACTAACTGTGCTTTGTAAATTATTTAGTAATTTATTTAGCTTCATACTGGATCCTAACGTCAAACTGCCTGCCCCTGAACTGTGCGTTGCAGCCCGGTTTTTTGCATAAATTAACATAATCATAATGATAAACATTGCAATTAAATATCACAGAAAACCAAATAGAGACTTTAATTTTATCGATAATACTATTTGTCACTATTCCTTCAATTAAATGTTTCATAGATTTCGAGTTTACACGTGTCTAACCCCATTGCTACTTTGTATGCATCCCAGAAGACCAAATCTCCATAAATGTATTAGAAGTTTAAAAAGAACTCATTTTGTAGAATGTTACACGAAAAACATAACTCGGGCCCTACGGATCCCTCGTATGTCCCCCACCTGTCCCGAAAATTCGTGTTCTCACAAAATTGATCATTCTCTTAAAAGCTCGTAGTTCTTCGGGTTACGAAAACTTGGTTTTAAGAATCTGGCACGCATTGTTCCCGAATTATGCGCGATTTTAGAATCTGTTGCAGTAACCCGATACTTACATCAGAACCTGCAAACTTGTGTTTTTTCGTCTTAAATCTGTTGGATGCAGCACTGAATTGTAATTTTATATCGAGCAGAAGCACACTTACAGGTTTTTGTGTCGATGGTTTCGATTGTCAAGAACCGTCATCCGACCTTGGCTATTGTGTATGAACAGATGAAGGATACAAATTAATGAAAACCGTTAAAAATGTATACGTCAAACAGGAATTTCTCAGGTATCAAATGCCATACTCAAAGAAATATCAAGTATGGAATGCCCGATATTCCCAATATGCTTTCCGCAGGTCCTGCTCATACATTATTCGTATGCACCAAACCGATTCGGGAATTCGATTCTCTGTCGTCCCTCCATGGACCGCGGGTGGCTGTGCGTCGTGCGTCCGTGAACCGGCGTCGGCGGCCGGGCGCGCTCCGCTGATTCACAGGAAATTGGGCATCGGCGCCTGATTACGCCGGCCGCCCCGGCCCGGCCCGGCCCGGTCGCACGCCGAAGGCCGTGCCCCCGATCGGCGTGGTTTATGGGTCGCCCCGTCAAAAGTCGGCGTGCGAGCGACGGAAGGGGGCGTTGCGAAGGCAGCGCTGCGGAATTGGAACTAATGCTGTAAACGTGGGGAAATGTCAGGAAGGCACTCTCGTGGAATGAGACAAAGGTGAAAGTGGAACAAACAAGAATATGATCTGACGAGAACGGATGTAACGAATAGCGATGAACAAATAGGGGTTGCTTTGTTCCACAATTATACTGTTGAGTCTGAACTCGAGCAATGACCTAGCACAATCGAGGCTTGATCTCGTTATACTAATCCTGCAATCCTTACTTAATGCGACAAGACACATCTTTTAGAACCAATATCATATATTTCACCTCAGTCAATATAATTAACCAACAACAATGTAGTTTTTATAAACAACACATACATTATCACATGAAGTACATTTTGTAGTATGTGTATCAACACGCCTGACATCTCGCTGGAAATTTGTTTAAGAAGGGATCTCCCGATCTAAGTAACTTGAGTTACAGAGTTCAGTTACATATTTCATCCAGAATTGATAAGATCTTTTAGGAAATGGGAGATGGGTCCTATAAGGAGAAGCAGATCGCTCTGCAGAAAGAATAATAATGGCAACAGGATATTTTAGGGAGTATCGCATGAGGTCCGTGGAACGTTGTTTAAAGTATTACTACTGCATCCGCCTTGTGGAATTAAGTGGAGTAAATAATGGAAACCGCTAATTGGCACAGCTTCTCCCTGGAACGGGTATTCATTCAGACAGTAGTACCATCCAATCCAGCTACTTGACTGGAGATGGTGTGGAGAATTCGCAGACATGACTCCAACCTAAAACCTCCGGGAAGACAGAGTTTTAGTGAAGGAATCACGTGTCACATATTCATTGCATTCAGTTATTATCAAATAATGTAAGGCTTCAAATTTAGAGCAGAATTTAGTTGTAGTACTTGCTTGTTAGAATGTATCACCACTGCCCCAAAGACTGACAATTGAACTATTTTATTTCATTTTTGAAATTTGCAGTACATTATGCTCAGTGTAATGTGAATGTTATATATTTCATCAATGACTAGGGTTATTAATCCTCTACGAAATTTCTGTGTTCCATTTCGAGTCATTGATTACTGCGCGTTAAGAAAACATCAAGATACTCCTAACGCATTTGTGGCAGCTAACACGAGACGGGCATCTCTACACTCAGTGATTTCTCGCCTGAGATATATCACGGCGAACAACCGACGAAAACTTTCTTTACGTCCGTAATGACACGTCGTCGCTTTAACACAGTTCGGCCCGTAACCTTCTTTTCCTCCGAAGGAGATCCCCTCCGCCACGCTCGGAGCGCGTCTTCAGGCGCATCCTCCTCGGAATGAATGGCTCGGGGCGTGCGTGCCTCCGCCCGCAGGCGGCTGCGTGCGCGCCGGCCGCGCGTGCGCTTGCGTGCGGCGGATTGGGTAAAGGGGAAAGGATGCAGCCAGCGGAAGGAAAGGGGGTCCTTGCAGCGAACCGGTCGAGAGATCGTATGTCGGGCTCGAGGGGAAAACGGGGAAATCTCTTTAGATACCCGGAGTATGGCTCGCCGCGTGTTGGATGGTGTAAATAATGGGGAGGTACCACAGATATCGGGTAATGAAGAGAAGGCAGGAGAACAAAAGTGACGATGGGGTGCATGTCTGTATCGATAGCGAGTGAAGATCAAGGATTTGAAGCATGTCATGATAAGAAAGTGCTTGCTTCCTATGTCTAATTATTCGCTGCAAATGGAATATTGAAGCAAACCTCCGGCGGGGTAAGTTGCGTGTACTGAAAAATATCACCCCTTTACGTCAGGTGAATACCACACTGCAATGCACGTGCGTGTGCGCCGAATTTTACTCTTCAGGTATATCACACTAGATTGTGTCGGTTGTGAGGTGCCTACTCCGTCCGCTGCCGTTGCCGCCGCCGCCACCACCACCACTACCACCACCACTACCACCACCACTACCACCACCACCCACCACCACCCACTACCACCCACTACCACCCACTACCACCACCCACCACCCACTACCACCACCCACCACCACCCACTACCACCACCCACCACCACCCACTACCACCACCCACCACCACCCACTACCACCCACTACCACCACCCACCACCCACCAACACCCACCACCACCCACCAACACTCACCAACACCACCACCAACACCAACACCATCACTACTTGAACAATCTCCCTACCACCAGCACCAGCACTATTTGAACCATCTCACCCCCACCACCTCCACTGAAACCATGACCACCTCGACCACTCGAACCTTCTCCAGCTCGTCGTTATCAAATCAACAATAAACATTATCATCTCGTCGCCATCGCACTATCTTAATCAATATCTTTATCTACCAATCTTTTTTTGATCCTTTCTCCCGCAATCTCTGCCTCCTCTCGATAATAGTACTTCTATAATCATCGCCAACACCCAATAATACCGTCCTTACTCGGTTCCGTAATCGGTTACTCGGTTGCGTAATGCTTTTTTGCACCCTCCTTCTTGTCTCACGTATTGGTCCTGAAATACATGCTATTGGATGTAATAATTTATAGCAGTGCAATAAATAACAATCATTCTAGGGCCTCACATGTACGATACGAAGCAATGGAGCAATGGTCAATAAGAATGTACTGGTGAACTGCACCAGCAAAAGAGCTGCTGACCGGAACCACACAAAATTGTTTCCCCAAAAGCACGCACACTGCTCAATAACAACAAATAAAGTACTCTCGTATATCATCACAATAAAGCAAATATTTGACACAGTCTTCACGAATACTGCAATAACGAGGTATTCTGTTTATGATACACAGAATAACAATTCTTTACATACGGTATCAAGAGTATCAAAAACGTACATGCTGGTCCATAACGCAGCATGTGATTAGCAAATATTTAATGGTATCTTCCGGCCGGCATCTTCTTTGAAGCTTTGCTATTGGATGACGTTAGCAAATGTCGTTAGCAATGACGCCCTGTGAGCGAGAATTCTGCCAGTACATGCAGTATGAGAATATGCGAAAAAACACAATCAAATAGTTGCATTTTTCAGTCAAAATTGAAACGTTCCCTTTGCTTTTAGATTTTTCCCGAGTTCCTGGGTACCTAACAAACCCATAGTCATCTTTATCATGGCCGGAGTCTGCATTGTTTTCTTTCAGTTTTTGCGCGCATTGGAAAATATTAATATAGATTAGCTGCGAGATCTGCAGAGGCAATGGGCAGCGAATGGGAGGAAGGAGGACATTTTGAAAATGGTGTGTGCCAGACTCCTGCATCAGGCATCAAAGTTAACAACAATATTAACAGCAATGAAGCTTACAAAACAGCGCTGTAAACATCAACTAGACCCCTCTAGTAGCGGGTGTTCCGGGTATCCAAAGAGGGAGTAATTAAGGAAATTTCAGCTCAAAAGACGAAACGAATTGTAATCAACGGTCAAATAGTAAATCATTCGTTCGAAAGTTTAATTAAACACTTAAAAATATATGACACCAATTCTACCTGAGACGAAGAGACATATAATTAACGTATACTACTCTTTTAAATTTATTCAAGTTCATCCGTAAATACTAATATTTCATGTTTAAATATACATACGCATACACTCATAAACACATGTACTTAAAAGTACATTTTTATATCGTTTCGTGGAGGTTGTTTGAGTTGGCAAACAGCCGAGCAGCCGTCGAAGTAAACTTCCATGTGCCAATCAGCGCAGCCATCTCCGTCTCAATTAATGTGCGGGTGGGCGGTTCCGCGTGCTGCGCGGCGAGGCAAGGCAACGCGAGCCCTCCGTCCACGCGCACCCGCTCACTCGCGTGCGCGCATCCGGCGTCACGCGACACGGCGGACGTGTGCCCGCCCCGCCCGCCCCGCCTCGCCCGCCCCCGCCCGTCCCGCTCGCCCCGCCCCGCCCGCCCCGGCCGCTACCGCCCGCCGCCCGCCCGCCCGCCCGCCCGCCCACCACCGCCCGCCCTAGCCCGCTCCCGCCCACCCCCACCCGCCCCCGCCAGCCGCCGCCGCCCGCACGCCACTACCCGCCAACGCCCCCACCCGCCGCCGACCCCGCCTACCGACGCCCCCGCCCACCGTCACCCACCGCCGCCTCCCGCCCCCTGGCCTTTTCCGTCCGCCTCCTCCCGCCTTTGGCCTCCTCCGCCCGCCCCCTCTTGCCTCTCACCCCCCCATCAGCCCACGGCCGGCCGTGCCCCCTCGCTGCCTCCCACCGCCTCCTGCAGTTGACACACGCGCACGCCCGCGTACGTTCGCTCGTGCCCACCTGCGGGCTTGTGCGCTCACGTTGCCCATTCACCCATCCGGGCTCGGCCGCCCACGCCTACCTGTTTGTGCCCACGCCCACGCACTCGTCCACTCTCGCACTCACCTGTCTGCCCTCTTACTCGCTCTCACACGCCCACCTCCCTCCCTCTCCCCTCTCTCCCATCCACCTACCCATCCACTTGCTCACTCACGTACTCTCTCTCACTCACTCACCTTTCCAATATTTCTCCCTTTCACCCACTCTCACTCCCGTCCACCCTCTCACTATTTCTCCCATTCACCTACCCACTCTCCCACCCATTCATCCTCCCACTGTTTCTCCCATCCACTCACTATCTCACCCAACCACCCTCTATTTCTCCCATTCACTTACTCTCTCGCCCATCCACCCTTCCTCTATTTCTCCCATTCGCCTACTCTTTCACCCAACCATTCTCCCGCTATATCTCCCATCCAAGCACTATCTTACCCAACCACCCTCCCACTTTTTCTCCCATTCCCCCACCCCCTCTCTCACTCAACCACTCATTCGTCTCTCGCCTGCACGACCCACCCCTCTCTTATTTCACACACCACCTTCCGCCTGCTCCTGACGCGTAAGGATGACAATCCTGTGCTGCGAGAAGCGTTGGCAGATCCCGATGCTCCCGCATCCGTTTCGTGGAAAGGTCTCTCGAGGCGAAGTGGAAATAACACTCTGCGACGGAGAAAAGGGCAACTGACACAAAGTTCTTCGTCAGAAGGAATGGAAGTACTTTTCGTTAGTAGCAGTATTGAAATTAAAACTGATAAATTGACGATACCTTGGTGTCAATACCAAAGACAGTTTCGTTACAATTTCGAAAAACAAACATTATATCTGCATTATACATTATTTCTTATAATAACACTAAACACAATCGTTTCTACCTTTGTTTTCATCTTAATTCTTCGGCAAAAAGATCTTTGAGGCATACCTGACTGCTTCTTTATTTAACTGTCTAGCTCACTACAACCAATTAATTTTCATTTTCGATTTTGCTGAATGTATTCTAAATGACATCACTTTTTCTAGACGTAGCTCGTTCATTTCCACCTTTATCTCCTTTTGCCTTGTGTATCTCTTCCTTCAAAAGTTACATTGACGTAACTCAACATTTCTTTGGAATGGATGAATGGTTATTGACCCTAAAAGCAATAAACCCGATTTGTCGTCTCAGCAAACGATAAAACCACGTTCTGTATTTCCTGAAACACAGGAAGACAGTATCGTGACAGCGACCTGCTTCTCCAACTTTCTATCGTCTAAGTCGAGAAAAGAGTACGACGAATTCGTAAGAGTTTGTTCTCCAGAAAATCGCGGAACTCCTGTTCCTTCTATTTAGTTGACAAAAGGCGAAGTGAACACCCTTTCAACGTTGTCGCCCTACTGGTTCTCTACGTGAAGTCTAATGTGCTGTGTCATTATTAACTATAGAAAAGAACTAATTGTAAATTTCGAGCGACTTATACTATCCTGTTTCTACCTGAACTGCCTCGGTGATATTTAACATTTTCTTTCGTGGCTTTGTACGAATCGGCGATCTTTTTTCTCTCTAGATTCAATTCCAACACTGTAAAAGCACGAAAGTATCAGAAATGTTTTGTCTCTGAAATTAATGTGTGCTGGGCATTTTACGGGTTTTCGTCGTATTTATGATTATATTTATCAATCAAGTTGATTGATTGATTGCTAATGAATCTGGGCGCGTCAACTACTAAGGCCATTATTCCTGTAAGTGTAGTTATTATTTCCTCTGTAGGTGGCTTTGGTCTTCCCCCGCTTGATGGCAAGATCTGGCGCCGACCTATCGTCAGCTAGCTCTTCCCCACCAGTGGGGCCCCGCCCCAACCGGGACAAGCTCCAAGCTCCCAACCGGTCTCTCGGCATTTCTGATAGTGTAGTTTATGTTAGTGTGTGTGTAAGTAAGGGGTGAAGAAAGAACAAGGAAAAGGAAGGAAAGATCGCGCGCGGTCCGTGGCCCGCGTGTTAATGAAATGCTCCGGCATTCGCCTGGCTCACAAGGTAGCATCGAAAATTCTGCCCCCGTCGGGACTTGGGTCTCAGGACCTCCCGGTCACAGGCTCTGCAGTTATGTCAGTTAATGTCCTGGGCCATCTCTCCCGGCAATTAATTGTTATGAGCTTTCACTGTCTGCAATGTTTTAGATAATGACACGTCTCTATATGTAATAACACATACATCTGATCATTAATGTGTACACCAGCAATTTTATCATTTGATACAGCTTTCTGAGTTTCATATGTCGCAGTGATACCTATAACACTTATTTTGCACAAATTATAGGTCGTGGTCGTCCGGAATTGGTTTTCGTTGTCTGATGTTTTAGTGATATTTCGTTCAAGTTTTGAATAAATGTTTTTTGTGTCCACTGTCACTCACTGAGTACAAACACACAACGTGCCGGTCCCCGAAGTTTTGCTTCTTCCTCTGGCGGGGGCGGTGGCAGGTTGTGGGGGCACCTGCACTCAGGCCGGAAGGGGTGTTGCGTGGCACGGGCGAACGGAACCAATTAGCACGGAGGAGGGGAGAAGGAGCGTAGTGGGGGACGCCGGCGAACGCGCGGTACGCCTTTACGGAGTCCCTCATTGTGTCTTTTGCCCCGTTCAATGTGCAATCGCGTTTGTAATCACATGAACGTCCCTGCATTCAACATTTAGAAGTAAGTACTAGTCAAATTTTTGCTATTACTTTAATGGTTCTTCCGGGATAGTGGCGTAGAGCCTAAGTAATACAAGAAGACAACCTGTCCTGTTGGCTGTCTAAGAGTTTACGAGAGACTCAATTTCTTGATTCTAATGAAAAATGCTGGTTCGGTATTCTTTTTAAAAAATTACTATTTAATTTCAAAAACAAGTAAAATTATTTGTAACGTGCTACAGGGAGAAGTGTTTAATAAGTAATTTTTAAAACTAATTTTAAGCACTTTTTTCATTATGATTAAATTTTAATCATAGTATAAGGTGTGAGGATAGTACAAGCAAGAGGAAGCAAAGATCACGCGCGGTCCATGGCCCGTTTGTGAGGATATTGCTCTGGCATTCGCCTGGTGTTGATCGAAGAAACCACAGAGGACTACCGATCAGAGCAAACGGCCGGTAGAGTTTTCCTTCAGACAGCGACTGAATTCGACCTCGCTACTGTCAAAATCCTGCCACCGAACCTAAAACCACAGAGGCATTGCAGTGACATCAGACCGGCGGCAGACCGCGGCGTAGACACAAGTCCATGAGCGTTTGCTCCAACCCATGTGACTACGTCGTAGCTTAGAATACGCCTTTCATTCTCCAACACAATAATCATTACATCAAAAGCTGAAAAGAAACCTGGAACACAATCAATCTACATTCATTCGCTCTCACAAGACAATTCACCACTAATCTGCAACAAAACATTTAAGAAGCCATCCGCCCACGCGCTTTGCAAGCAGCATGCACAACACACTCCGGTGAACACTGATTGGCCCTGGTTCTCCAGCTTGCGTTGTCCAGAGTGCAGATGTGGGCGTTGCCTGTTGCAGAGCTCCGCGGCGCCGCGCCAGCCCGCTGAGGAAGCGCTCGCCGACCTGCGCGCCCGCGTGGCGGCCGCCGCCTCCACCGCCGCCGCCGTCGCCGCCGCGCGCGCGGCCGCCACCGCCGCAGCCGCCGCCACCGCCCGCCACCGCCGCCGCAGCCGCCGCCGCCGCGGCCGCCGTCGCCGCACACGCCGCCCACGACTCCGGTGAGTACGCACGTGGCGTTGGCGAAATTCGCCCCGAAAATTGTTGGGGAGCAAACATTAAAACTTGCCAAAAATTGAGTTCTTCTCTTCTTTTTACACAGAATTTTATTTCCAGAAAAAAAAGTGAGATGTCTTGCAATACATTAAGTAGTGCTCTCTTCACTGAGTTAAAGACTGTGTTGGAAAGGGTAAATTTGTGCTGTATTTTCCAGTTTTATTGGCAAAGAGTGAACTGGTTATGTCACGTTTTGAATGTTTGCTCCACAGATCTGGCGGAGGCATGGCAACGTCCCGAGAGTTATACACGTATGGTTTCCCGGTTGCATATTCTGTTGAACATTTGTACGTCTCTTTGTCTCTTACAAAACTGTACCGACAACTTCGTTACACTTGCGATGATCCTCCTCTCACCTTTCTCATCGACCCCTTCGTGAGTTAAATTATTGATTATTGTCCTATGAACATTTAAAATGTTCGAAAATGTTTCCTTTTGTAACGGGGATAATTTTAGAGTCGGCCATTCCCATCTTAAAGTTTTATGTCTTTGTCAACAAATTATTACACAAAATACGAACTTCTGACTAACAAGAAATTAACTTTACATTGAACAAAAATAACTAATGTTTTATTAGAATCAAGTGTGACGATTATCACTGCAAAAATGTTGTTAAAACGTAAGTACGTTAATCTAAAGCGTCCATTCTACTTTCTCCTAGTACTTCAACAAGGATCAATGAGTACTCTTAGCCTGGTAACGAATTCTGCGCGATGCTGATGCACTCCACTGTACTAATAGCGCGGAGGCCAGGACTGGCCCGACCTCCGCGGTGCCTTTCTACGCAGTGGGTGGTCAGCGTTGGACTTTTGATACCTCGGCAATAAGCGAAGTCCGGCCGGTGGCTCAGAATGATGAGTGGCCTGTTTGAATCTGGTCCTCAATGAAATAAAAAAATCTTTTGGTCAAATATTTAAATTTACGTTTATCAGCGAGCCGTAAATACAAATGTTGATCTAGGGTGGCAGCAAACATTTTGTTACTAAATGCTGTCAATATTAAATTTTAATTATGTCCTCTTTCCAGTGTTTTTTTTAAATGACAACGAAACGTATTGAGTAAATGAAATGCGAGTTGGCGTGCAATGGCTTAGTTGACATGTGAGGATTTTTGGATTAAAAAAATTTGAATTATCAATTCCCTACTCTTTCATGAATAGGGCTCGAATTGGAATAATAATTTAATCTACATTATATGAAACATTAAAAAAATAATAAGCCAATTTGAATCGTTTTTAAACCTTCTGTCGAACTTCATTCAGTTCACTTAAACGTGTATTATTAATCTATATTAACCCTGCCTTTGAATAAGTCTTGTTTCAGAGCTAGCTAATTAGGAAGGCCTTTTTAAGACACTCATCCAGAAAAGACAAGTTGTATTCGCAGATTACAACCCACGTCACCATTCACTTCACAAATGTGAAGAAAATAATGTATACTTGTTATAATCATATTATACGATACACGTATAAAATAATGAATATTGTATGTAATATCATTCTACACGCTTGATTTAAGTACCCACAGTTTTTTTCTGACAATGCTCTAAATTAAAGCAATACCTCTTTATTATTTTGATCAAAATTTCATACAATGGCAAAATTTTTGGGATTCAATGCAAGTACGTGCCATAAATTGTCTTCCCTGGAGCTCCGCTTCTGCCTGCATTAACAATACGTAGAAGTGGTGTTTGCCGAGTCGGGGGTATACGACCGTGACGTTCTACATGAACGAGCACGTTCCCAGCGGTTTCTCATTCTACCTGGGCAATCAACAAGTTTATATTGTCTGCTCCCCTATTTGACGGCGCCCATCTGTAACATTCGCAGCGACATTTATTTAATACTTCTTTTCCATAATTTGCCCCTTTGTATTCAGCTGGTATTGGACCTTTTTTTATTGCTTTATGACTACGGATGGTTATTTATGTGCAAATGTATTTCGAGACACGTGGTCTTTTGATTGTTTTGATTTTATCTGAGGATGCAATTTACTATTATTTACATAGAATTTCGAAGGATTTATTCAAGGAACTGCAATGTAATGTTAATTTGTAGTGTAAAAAAGCAATATAACATTTTATTCGCTACTGGACCAGTTGAGTTCCCGAGGCAACAAATCCATCCGAGGCGTGTACTTTTCACTAGAGAATAAAATGTATTGACTCTCAAATGTCATACATTATTTTTCCTTTGAGGCTGTGTAACGGAAAGTGTGAAACGTAAAAAAATTCAAATATACTACTTCCTTGCTCAAAAGGAACAAATGTTTCATTGTTTTAATGAGAGAGTTTTCATGATTTTACGTACTCAATTCAAATCGTAATCTTCCGCCCTGAAATTGACGTCCTCAAAGTGGTGTGTATGAACATTACGTAAGGAAACAGCACGAAATTAGAGCTGCAGGAGGTGGTTTTGTCAGATTGCGCAACGCCCGCCGCGCGTGGGTTTGTGGGCCGCTTCTTGTGGTGGAGCCGAGCACCGCGACGGCACAATGGCGCTCTCGCATGCGTTGTAGGATTATGACGACGCTTGAGCCATTTGTGTGATTTGCGAGATGATGACCTAAAACAATGGTTTCATCAGACATTTTTTAGCTGGATCATTTTAAAAAGTGGCTGGGAACAAATTTTCTTATTCGAGTTTATAGTGATTATTACTGTGTAATTTTTACAATACATTTAATGAGTATCTTTTAATATAAAAACAATTTAGAAAGAACGTGAAAACGTCATTATTCTTTATAAATATTTCTACTAGAATTAATTCTTTTCTTCTAAATAGTTCGAATTTTAACTGGAAACGTATAAATACTATTTTTCAAATGAATTAATTTGTTTATATACATGGCGTCAATGTAAACGGAACAAATTTCTAGGACTTGGATAGAAGATATTTTTTTCCTTTAGAAACGTAACAGTTGCCTTGTTGGGTAGGCAACCCATCATACATTAGTGTATGGCATCCATACGAAATTTCTTTTACTGCGTCAAATCAAAAAGCTGTGTCCTGCCAACCTTAAGGTAAAAAGGGGTGACTTCTATCAACGGAAAATGTCACATGGTGTAGGTAATTTCTATATATGAAATTTCCCACCGCTGGTTCATTGTCAAAGGTCATCATCATCAACCCCCACGACATGCCTTAGAAATTTGTGACATTAGTTCCGAAGCACTCGGTGTAAATTATATAAATAATGTTATTTTGAATCATGTTTAAAATAGTTGCCAAGTATTTTTTAATCTTGTACAGTGCCAATAGGGGGAGTTTGGTCACCATTTGTTTGGAGAAAGAGATCCTCATATATTTTTATACTACGCTATTGGATAGTGAGGTAGGCATTCGAAAATAAAATAAACCAATGATTTCCAAACATTTATGCTCACGGACCTCCTTCTGATTACTAAAACCTCACCATGAATCCTGAGTGAAAACTCTCTATAATAGAGAAATTACACATTTAAGTTTGATGATTTGAAACATGAATAGTAAAATAAAATATAAACATTACGATATTTAAAGTATTATTTATCGAATTTATGTACAGTCGTTTAATGTACTTTTATTTTCCTCAGAACGTAAAAGTGACTATTATTCATTTTTAAATATCCTTTCAAATTTTTTTAATAATGAAAATTCTTCACAATTATTTTACTTTTTATTGAATCATTATCGATCCCCCCTCACGTTTTCAACGCCCCCAAAATTCATTTTGACTTACCTCGGGATATCCTTCGCGGCTCCAAGGATGACCCACGTGTCTGTAGGATCCACCGGGAAACCAGGCGTCCGTTTAGAAAACACTGATGTAAGACACGATGTCTTATTTCATAGCTGCTCGGAAAAAACAAGTTTTCTGAAACCTGACGCTCAACTTTCAGTTCAAGACATGGCCCTACAATTAGCTTTCATGCGAATAATACATGATTTCATCAAACAATTATCTCAAAATTGAGAATCATTCTGAAGTATTTGATGAAGCATGAACCTTTTAGGACAGATTTAATTTCATATTTTTCACCGAAACACGCTTTTTTTACATTCCCGTATTTCAAGAGATCTTTCTTGTGAGGATGTCCTGGATCAGCTGACTTTTGTGAAACGCACGTTGGAGCACTTTAAGGGAAGAACCCTACATGATACCAAACTTCCTTTCCTCATTCTTTACGTAGGAAGTAAGATTGGAAAGTACGGTTTTACGTCTTTCCGGTGATGTACGAAAGTTTGACGTTTAAAATACTGGGAAAAAAGTCTTAGTTAACTCTTTACCGAAACTAACTATGGATAAAGAAATGTAGTGACTTTTTCCTATTGGAATGCTCGAAGAGCTAGAGTATATGGTCATGGTTTAATTGAAGACTTTTTATTGGAAGTAGACTTTAAACTAAATTCGTGTTGAAACTAGGTGTGTTTGACATGACTGTTTTGTCAAAAGCCCCACTCATATATCATTCTGCAAACCAATTTGAGCCTTGACCTGACTTCCGCATACTCGCAGAATCGCTGATGACTTTCCAGACAGCGAGGAAATAGCCACGTGGGGTGTGAGGCATCAGCTCATTGCCCGCACCAAAGGACGCGAGTGGATGGGGATTGGAAGGCTTTAGGGTGCATGGGGATTGGAAGGTGCAGGAAGGAACGAACGCGATCTACGGACCGCTGACATTTGTCCAGCATCTGGGGTTGGGTTAATATCTTGAATATGAAAACTAAAAGATCAGCTTATGCCTATTATTGAAATTTAAATGATGCAAAGCCTTCAATGAATAAATTTAATATTCAAATAATAAACATAACGTAATATTGTAAATATATCTTAAATTACTTTCACCGACAATGTAAATAGTAATTTTATTATTGTATATTTTTTTAAAACCTGATTTAAATTTGTTATTATCAGTAACAAAATTGCGAACAATTGTTTACTTACATACTAATTTATGAACAAATTGTGTTTAAAAAATGTTGTTCTCTATTCAGCGGGGGCTCTAAGCACGTGCTTATTATGTATTTATTGGTCCACCCCTCTTGCCATCCTCCCGGATCGCAGGAAGTCATGGAAACAACTGCAGGCAACCGGAGGCCCTGATCTCCGCAGACATCCTCTACAACTTCAGTCGCGGATACGCAACTACAACGCTAACGCCGCATTCGTGTTCTCGAGGCTACCTTATCGTACTGTGGGTTTCGTTCGGTGGTTGTTTTTATGGCGTTTCCTTGCGGGCCGTGTCGATGTGGTTTCTCCACTGCTCTCCTTACGAGCCAGGCTTCCGGAAGGGAAGCGGCGCGGCGGTCGCCGGCCGCTCCGCTCGCCTTGCGTGGCGGGGCGGAGAGGGCGAGTGGGGGCCGTAATCCGACCTCGATATACCGTAGGATCAAACGCCCGTTGTACGGACTGACCCTTGCGTTTCCTTACGATCCGGACTGCATTTTTTTTTCTCTAGGGCCCTACAAACAGAAATGTTTACGTGCAACATTTATTACTCCTGTCGTTTGAAAACTTAGTAAAACCTGCGCTGTGTTGAACTTGGGCAAATAAAAAAATTTGCTCGTAGACAATTTATGTACTTACATGAAGTGCTGGATGTGTGTACTGTTTATTCAAACTGTGTACACGAGTTCAACAAACCTCCGGAATTCTTGTAGTACTGTGGGAGATGTGGTCAAATAAAAGTAACCATCGTGTGTCTTACTCTGGAATGTTGGTTTAAAGCGAATATGAGAAGGACGAAGCACATAACGTTGCCTTTCATTATTACTGTTTGAAAAACTTTCTGAACATTTTCCACATTCAGTTTTGTTAGTTTAATAATGAAAGGCAGTACAAACAAATGTACCATGAAAATAATTATTTCCTAAGCCTGTCTGAATAAAAAAATTGTATGTAAAGGAGGAATAGTAGTAAAGTACACATGCGTTTCAGTTATGATTTACTATCAGAAAGGAATTTGTTCAGTACATCCTCATCAACTCTTTGAACGGTTTATAATTTTAATTCAGTTATCCTTTTTCACATTTTAATAAGTGGAACAGAAGTCTGTCCGTTTTTTCACTATTTTAAGTTGTCACAAATGCAAATTCTTAAGCAAATTGATACCATTCCTTACAAGTGACACATATTGAATTAAGGACACAGGGTTTTAATAGTCAATGATATTAATGGTTATTCTTCCTTTCACAATGAACTGGTAATTTTATTTATTTGCACAATTTATAATAAAATATGCTTTATACTTGCATACTTTGCCTTGAAAAAATTAGCGAATCTTTTAATAATAAGAGGAAAACTATTATTTAAATTTTATTGTACTTTATCCTTAAGTAAAATTCCTCCTTTAGTAAAACGAGGGTAGATGAAAAATATAACAAAATTATTTACACTTGTTGTAATATGTTCTGTTATTATTCTTTACGCAGCTTTAATTAAATCAAAATGGAAGGTTCAAACCCTATATACTTACTTATTTTTTGGTTGATTCAATGGAGATCGACGATGTAATGTAATACCAGGAAGGGATGTTATAATCAGTGAATACAAAATTCTGAATTTAAATATTAATACAGGGAGCACGTGTGAGTTAGATTCGTTCACAAAATATTTTTTTAATACATTCCTATTCCAATTCTGTTCCAATTCTGATGGAGTCAGAAAATGTGTGTTTGTTGCCAAATTCTAATTACCGTCGCACCAAATCATTGCACTAGAACTCTCCATCGTTCTGAGTCTCTACGAGGAGCCTTCTACGTCCTCTTCATTTGCTTTCGACTGACGTTCACAGCTGCTGTGATGTCATCGCCAAAGTTGTTTTTGAACAGGCGCACACAGAAATGTTGAAATGCTTCTTAACTGTCCTTTTTTGAACAGTTCAGGGCATCATTTTCAAATTCTGCGCAACAGTTTTATCGATTCGTGAGGACCTTCACGAGGGAGTCTTTCGCGTTGAATGTGCGTTGCGCAAAATGCTTAAATAATGAGGAGATAACGGCCGTTGTGGTGGAGATCACTTTGTTTACCTAGCGCTTTGACGCCGCATGTGTCTACTGTGAAGGTCGCCCTCACTTGGTATTTGCAAATTATCTCCGAATGATGAAAAGAATCCTGTTTTATATTTTGTAATCCATCTTCGTAAACATGTTTGCAAGAAGATACTGGTGCCCAGTGATTTGATACTGGTTGACACCTGCTCTTCATGCTAATACGTTTGTATGCTAGACGAACATGAAAGTTGTGCTACGAGTAAACAATAGCATGTGTATCCGAAATAAGTATCGTAATACGTTTCTACATGAAACTGGAGAACTATCAAACGTGGCTTTTTGGCCGATAAAATGTTATTATATGAATATTGTACATATTATCCACTAAAAGTTCCAATGTTTTCCTTTAAATGCGACAACTTAGTCTGCAAAATGTGAGAGATATGTCTACAAGAGTTCGTAGAAAGCCACATTTGAATTCTAATAACCCTTATTACAAAACTGGTTTCAGATTTGTAAAGTTCAGCTGTAGCTAACTGAAGTGGATAAATATTTTTATAACACATTTTATTATTCCAATACGAGTATTATTCGAAATTAAGAAGATTTTCTAATCTTATTTCACCTAAGATTCGAGACAAATTCAAAATGGCCATTGAGACTTCATTATGATCATGCACATACTGCCCTAAGCGTCCTTAAACTCATCTACACTTTTGCTTGTCAGTTTTCCAATTCGTGATTCATCACTTTCGAATATGAGGGCACCAAGACAAACTAAACGAGTGTGATGCAAAGTAGTATTGGATTTTAGTTCTATATTGTTTGCATTAAGCACTTTTTGTTAATAAAAACCGAGAATTGTTTCTAACACAGAGCAGGATGCTGACGACGGCAGATGTAATCTACTAGATCACGTTCATGATAAGACAGCGAAAATGTGGGTGCCGTGGTAGGGCCCGATAATGGAACCGACAAAAGAGTGCGCACTTAGAAATACTTCTTGAGGGTTACAATTATCAAACGCGTGGCACAAAGGTTTAGAGGCTGTTTGCCACTTCAAAATAATTTGCTATCGGCAAATTCAAGTATACATTGAAAGATAAAATCCAATAAATCAAGCTTTTACTGATTGGAAGGATCTACATGCACGAAGTTCTATGAACTTTTTTGTCTAAAACGTGTTGTCTTTCGGGGACGTTTAATTTTTTTTGAGTTTTCATAAGGAGTGTTCCTTTTAAGAATATACTTAAGAATATACTATCTTGTGTTTTACTTAGTGTCTATTGTCCTCGTATATTATCCTTATGTATGGCATTGATTTATGTTTCTGTGACTCTTTTACAGTTTTTGTGCCATCCAATTATCAAAAAATACTACCCAAGTCAACGTTCTTCGCTAGAAATGAAGCACACAATTTAGTATTGTAACACCAAGTTTGGAAAGGTGTTCGCTACCACATGAGTGTGATTAACTGCATTCCAAGCGGCAATAGGAGCCTGGATAACAATTCACACGAGTACTCAAATGAACATTTTCTAATAAACAAATAATGTAATGTTGTTTATGAAATGATCTCCAGAAGTTTTCATTAAGTTTCTTAAATTATAATATTTTGTAGAAAACGGTAAAATGGTTAGGTCACGGTCTAGGCAGCATGGGTAGGTTAATGCCTTGAGCAAACGAGCAAAAAGATAATTTTATGTGAATCCTGTGTAAAATTACTTTCTTCAATTGTGCTTGTTGAAAATAACATTCCCCACAATTTTAATACTAGTGTTGCAAATTGTGATTTTCAGCACTATGTTAGTATTGATATTACAAGACATTCTCGATATACTAGTAGAAAAATATTCTTCTTGACCTCTACAGTTTTTCCATTTTTGTTACTCTACCTTTCGAAACCGATACGAGGGAGGTCTACCGTGCTTCTATTAGTATACGCGTAAGACAAGTGTAGTGGTGGGAAGAGAATTTTAGCGACTGTTCTGTTTGGTAGTTTTGCATGGTTTCTCAGGTAAACACAGGCGAATGCCGCAGCAGTATCCTAACAAATAGGCCACGGACCTCGTGCGAACTTTCCTTCCTCTTCCTTGTCCTATCCTCACCCCTCACTTACAAACACACATGTACTACATTACCATAAATATCGGGAGTCCAGTCGGGAGCTTAGAGCATGTCTCGACTCGGGCGGTGCCCTGCTGGTAGGAGATACCGGTCGAGGAAAAATCCCGCGAGACGTCGTGTAGATGGGCGCCGGATCTCGCCATCCAGCGGGGGAAGATTACAGCCACCTCCCGCGATAAAACATGCTCTGTACTTACGGAACTAGTGACCTTAGCAGTTGACGCGCCCAGAAACACATGATCACTCCATCCCTCGTGAGTGAAGTGGCGTCTGCAAGGGTTTTCGCGGCGGCGGCAGCTCGGCGGCGGAACCGAGGTTCCCAGAGCGCCGACCTTGAGGCGCGCGGTTCCGCGCCGCGCCACTCTGCGGCGCGCGGCTTTTGTCACGCGCGCACGCAGCGGCGCGTGCCTCCCTCTGCGCCTGGCGCTGCACACGCGGCGGCGGCGGCGGAGGACGTGCGCTCCGCACGGATTACGTGGGGGCGCCCCCGCCGCCGCAGTGCACGCCACCCCCAAGGCAGCGCGATTTTTATTCACTCGTTTAGCCTCTAGGATGGCTCTTGGGCAGGGTGCTAACTTCTCGTGGTGTGGTCCCGGGTTGGATTCCCGGTCGAGGCGAAAATAGTTTTAGCGTGTCTTTAAAACAATGTTGACAAGGTCGATGCTACGAGCGGGAGTCCGTGGCACGAATTCCACGACGAAATCGCCCCTCGACGCAGTTCATTACCCCGCCATCAGAGACAACGCCATCCCTGTTGTAAAACGGCAGGGTTACTAATAGTTTCCTTTCCCGACGCTAGTTGCGCAGAGAAGCTCCTGGCATGCTACGGTGCCACAAACGCGTGCTACCGCCACCAGTAGAAGACATTGACATCACTGGCCTATAGGATGGCTCTTGGGCAGCGTACGAACGTCTCGTGGTAAGGTCCCGGGTTGGATTCCCGGTCGAGGCGAAACTAGTTTTAGCTTGCCCTTAAAATATCGGTTTCTGTAGCTATGTGACATAGAAATGTCCAGGCAGGCGGAGTTTGCTAGTTATGATGAAGGGAATAAGTCACGATGAAGGGAATTCGCCACATGTGTTTCTTACTCCTCAAGCATGTTAAATAGGCCCAGACATGAGCGATACTGTTAGCTAATCGGCAAAGTCGGATAATCGATCCTTAAACAGTAGAATTTGTATGTGACACATGGGAAATTGTATGTTCATATTATAAGTTTAACGTATAAAATGAACATTTTTTAGCTCTGGAATCCCTTCCCCCACTCTTTTTACACACACACTTGTATTTATGTAAAGGTACCAATTAACTGGGTTGGCAAGGTCTGAAAACTACGTTGGGCAATAGAAATCGTATTTGCATCAGGTTTGAACTACAGATTTGCTTTGATATTATTAGTATTAACATAATAACAATCAGATTCTTCCCTTACCATACTCAGAGAGAGCTCAAAAATCATAGCTCGTAAAAATGAAGCCCAACGAAACGTGTGCATAGTGACCCTAAAATTACTCCCAGAAATAGAAAGGGGGTTATCACGGTATTTACTCAAAGGATCAGGGGGAAATGGAGGAAAAACCCTGAGCGTGTGAGGGTCATTGACTCAAAACTTGAAGTACAATACTTCTCTAAGCAGTCTTTAGAACATACAACAAGAATGGGCATGTCAATAGGTTGGAGGACACCACAGCCCCGGTGAGAATTCAGGAGGGTATTAAATTTATTGTCTTCGTACCAGGATACTAATTGCAAACTTTTTCCGGAGCGGAGCGTCTAAAATTACAATAATAAATGAACGATTACAGATAACACAACGAAACCAATGTTTTTTCTGTGGATATGATGAATAATGTACACGCATGTGGCCTTTGACTATTAACTTTAAAGAAAACCCGATGCCAAATGCATCTGCATATTTGGTCTCCCAAGTCCTTGATTAGGATTCATTCATTTGAACATTTTGAAGAATTAAAATCATGAATGAAACACTTAGAAATTGATTATGATGAATGGGATGCGGGGTTCGTAGCTGGGACAAACACACTTTTCCAGCAGGGGAAGTTCAACTCTCTGGGGGCGGGGGAAGGACGATCTTCGACATTTCACTGATCCGTAGCTTCGAACAGATAAACAAAACAGTCGCAGAATCTGATTCAGTAGATACCTGGTGGTAAACATAGCCAGGATGAGACTAATTCCTCTGAATCCCGATAACATCGGGAGCGGGTGCGCAACGCCATGACTGCGGAGGTGGGACGTGAGCGGGTCCTCGAAAATGCGCAATTGGACGGTGTCAAAAGGGATTTGATTTAATGTAATTTCAGTTTTTTTAGTGAGGAATTTCAAAGCGATGTCATTCGATGCTAACTGACGTCTCTGGAATTAATATTGGTCGTCAGTCATTATAGACGATGGTGATTATAGAAGAAAGGTTTGAAGTTGATAAAAAATCGAACAATTAATGATTGAAAAAATCTGACTTTGAATAATAGTAATAAAAAATCATTTTAACCTATCTGTTTCACTCATATGCGCATTATTTCTCACATTAATTGAAAACAACATTCGCAGTTTAACATGTTGCCGTGGTATTCGCCTCAAAGCAGTTAAAGTATTCATTTATGATTTAAGAAATTACAGAAATTATTATTGAATTAGAGAAATGTTAATAACGTATGATTCTTGTTCTAATTCAATATCGTTTCGTTCCTTGTTATAATTTATTAGTTCTAGAAAGTTTTGTGTACATGCAGTGTTGAAGGTGTTTTATCACTTGCGATAAGAGTTGTGTTGACATCTGATATTCTCGTATCTTCTCGTAAAATAAGCGTGCTCCGTCATTCAGAATGTATCTGGCATCTGAAAGAGAGCGAGTAATATTTTGGAGCAAAATTTTGAATTTAAATAACTGATTTTCGCACGTAAATGAATAAGTTTTTCCTTCCTAAAAAACGTAAAAATGATCGCAGCTAAGAGAAGTACAGAATGAAGTAAGAGAGAAGGAGAAATTTGGTCAAATGAAAGGCATGCGATTACGTGTCTGCCAGTGCATGGATTCCATCATCGTATACGTCCGACAGATTTTCCACAAACCAAATGAGAAATGTATTTGCAATGAATGTGAAAGACAGATTGGGCGTTATTGCATCAAACGGACCAAATCCTTACCAAGCATGCAGATACCTAAATGCACGGAAAATAGGATAGCGGATAGGATAGAAATTAGGATAGAAATTCACATTTACTGTGCATTTAGTTCTTCATTAGCACTTACCACTCATTTAGTTATGTCTATAGTATTCTGTGCTATTGAAGACCACTATTTCGGGGTTACGTGTGTAGAACGGAGAAAAATCAATATTAAAGTTCCTATAAGCATTTTTTACGCCAATGTGGGGTAAATGGATGCTTTTGATTTTTTGTTTGCCTTGCTGCTCGTGAGGGGAACTGAAAACGATCGATTCTGATTAGGTGTGAAATACATCTAATTAATCATCACTTTGTTATCAGCTCTATAGTAGATCGCTTCTGTCAACATCCCAGTAAGTGATCGATGGTTCTTTTATTGATCGCGTTGAGTGTAATTGCTAATTGTTTCGGTTATTGTTCATTGATGATACGATACATTTAGAAACAATACTAGGATATTAATATTTTTACTTTTCTTCCCTATATTGTAGTATAAGGAGGAAAAGTGTTGGAATCAACAATATAATCTCGAATATCGGTCATAAAATCCGCGTTTAAGTTTCTTTACAGCTATAAGTTCGCTCACATCAGAATTAAGGTCTATTAGTGCTGGTCCAATTCTAACTTCCGGTCTGTAATTAATTCTAGTAGCTTAGTGAGTACAGTTTTTCATATATAATTTTTTTATACAAAGGTCTGTATTATTAGTGTCACTTGTTTGTTGATGAATTTATTTGTGTATTTTCCTCTTGCTTGCTTTCAATGGCAAACAACCATGGTTTAAATTCATTCTCCTCTGTTGACGAAGCCCCGTTAACCTGACTACAGTACGGTGATTGATCGAGAAACTAATAGAGTGAGTTTTTTAAAGTTCGAATGTTGTTTTTAAATGAATGTATGTATTTGGCATTTTGGGTCGATAGTCCGACTTTGCCGGCAAGCGAATTGTGACCCCCATGCCTGGGCCTAGTTAAATTCCCATGCTTGGGGATAAGAGCGAAGATATACGTTGAACATAACGTTTTCCCTTCACCGTAACTAGCAAACTCAGCCTGCATCAGCTTTCCTTTGTTACACAGCTACAGTAACTAGGACGAATTTAAAGGAAAGCTACAACTCTGTTTTTGCCTTTGTTTTTAAATACAGAGCTCAATTTTGAATTATTGTTGAGGTATATGTAAACGCTATTCCCACAATCGTATGACACAGGTGTCCTTTCACAAAAAAATCAGTGATGGTGGTGCATTACGATTTTGAGCTAAGACGAACGGAGGATATATATGCATGTATTTCCCTATAACGTAGCGTACATATAAAGATCTTTTTTAATATAAAACATTTCCATTACATTTTCAGAAACATGTTGAACTTCAGTTTACTGTGTATGATGATTGTACGTATTGTTCCAGAATGTAAAAAATTTCCCTCTGAAGAACATGAAAAACTGTTTTGAGGGTTTTCTATTATCCATTTAGTGAATAAGGAAAACTCTTCTACAGCCACATCCCACATATAAAGTTTTTCATCTAATTTTTGGCGTGCATCCTTGCTGCTCGAAATGTTAGGGGTTTGTCCCAACTTTCCAAGACATTTTTTGCCCATACTGATTCCTGTGGATTGGACTTTTCTGGATAAATTCTTTAAATAATAGATCTTTAAATGATGTCATGTACTTTTTTAAAACGCGCAGTAATTGTTGAGTAATGACAAGAGGAGTGAACAGTTTTTGTAGTTCCCACTAGTTTTATTTGTTTACTTGATAATTGGGAGTACATTTCAATGGTATTTTGCCGTGTTCTTCTTTCAATCTGCAGAATTCCCGATCCCATTTTAGTGATCACGTAGATGAGCTATATTTAACTAGCCTTAATTATTATGAAATTACTAAATATGAATATAGATTGCTCTATTGAATTCCTTTCCCGCCACTAGGTGAAAACGCCTTGACCAAATGCAGGATTCGATCTCCCAATGCACCATTATCCGCACCCGGCAGCACTAATTAGGTCGACATATGCAGAAGTACAGTGTGTGTTGAAATTGCCTTTCTAACCTGGAACGAAGTATCTTAGCTCTGCAAATGTTCAGGTTTTTAAAAGTTACGTTAGGTCTGCTGCCTTCCCGATGCACCCGCCTGATCAGCCCATTTGTTATTGCGCCGACGCGGCCCATCGGAGTCATCGTCCGGGAGATGCGACCTCGCGGAGAAAGCTTCGATGCGGCCCCACCGCGCTCCGCCCTTCCTCACCCAACAGCCTGGCTCGCGAAACCTGTTCGTCACTCATCGGCGCTGCGGGAAAAACATCACCCAGTGATGAAATAAAATACTCGTACTTTCTTGCGGCGGCCGTCTCTGGCGAGCACTTTCGTTTGCTGTCGAACGAGTCCTGCCAAAACGGGTTCCTGCGGCCAAGGCCTGCCTGCAGACAAGGGCAGGTGCGGCGCGAACATTGACTTTACGGGCTTCGTGGCATGTTTGGCACGCAGCGCAGGGGCCATCCGGAAGAGAAATTTTTGCTCGGCTCTTTTCGTTAGCGAGCTGTTGGTGTTGATTCACTGTTCGTTCTCTAAGGGCGTTGAAAGTGACGTTACAATAATGTTTTGGAATTAAGACAACCTTCCTATAGATGTGACAAATGTAGTGATAAGAATAATTGATGTAAATATATGTTGTTCAGTAAGATCTTTAATCATTTATAAACGTTAGATGAAATGTACTTCTATCAGCACAGCAATCTATATAAGGTTTTGTTGAATGATAATCACATCTAAACTTTACGCTCTGTAGGCACACACTAAACCACGTTATAGTATCACTTCAGGCAGGAATAAAATTACGCTTTGGGCTTTGGGGGGCTTATGTCAACTGCATCCCGCGATCAAATTTTCCTGAGCAGTTTACCTACCACCCGAAAAAGGCATAGCCTTACTCCATCCCGTTGTTTTCCTCCTTGGTATGAGGATTCATTTATACGTTTCCCGAGGTCTACTTAGAACATTGACAGATTATATTTTATCCACTTCTGTATGATTTCAAGAAACATTTGCATGTATTTTTAGAGTATTGTCAACGTAAAAAGCCACAACTAAAAAGTTTGTGAAAACAAAAAATGAAATCACCTATTATGAGCATCTTCTTACCTCCATTTACCTCTTCTTACCTTCAACAATTCTCAAGATTGTGCCATGTTCACATTTGTTCCAGGTTTTCTCTGAACTCCTGTGAGAATATCTATACACGCTGCTTATGAATGCAGACATAACTAAATGTTTACTCCTTCCAAAAAACCGACTGAATGAAACGGGATAGAGTAGGGCTGTGCCTTCTCAAGTAACGAAAAAATCACCTTCTCTTCTTACGAAGTATTCGTAAGGCCAGAAAATAAAATGAAAGGGGATTAGGTGGGAAGCGAGGGTGACGGTTTGATTCCGAGCTCGTCAACGGCTAAGGTTAATAGTACCGTAAGTATAGTGCATGTTTTATTGCGGGAGGCGGCGTTGATCTTCCCTCTCAGGCTGGCGAGATATAGCGCCGACCTACTGCGGCGTACGGGGTTTTTCTCTACCAGGTATCTCCCACGAGTGGGGCTACGCCCCAGCCGGGACAAGCGGTAAGCTCCCGAGTAGTCTCCCGGCATGTGTAGTAATACAGTGCGGTAAGTGGACAATGTAAGGGGTGAGGATAGGACAAGGAAGAGGACGGAAAGACCGCGCGCGGTCCGTGGCCCGTTTGTGAGGGTATTGCTCAGGCATTGTGTTGATCGGAGAAACCACGGAAAACTACCGATCAGAGCATCCGGCCGTTAGAATTCTCCTCCAGACAGCGACTGAATTCGACCTAGCTATCTAACTAGTAGAAAACCCTGCCACGGCCGGGACTCGAACCTAAGACTTCGCGATCAGAGGCCCTGCAGTGACATGTTGATGCCCTCTGCCACTTCTCCTGGCAAAGAACTTGTGCATGGCTGATTATTCGCGACTGAATTCGACGTGGCTTGTAACGAGGTGGAATTCTAGGACCTCCCGGTCAGAGCCACTGCAGTGACATCAGTTGATGCCCTCAGCTACCTTTGGCGGTGCGAGGGGAGGGAGAAACTGACCGCGGGATGCAGTCGGGCGATCCATTGGCCGTCTGCGCCGAGGGCGAGCGGCGGCGGCGGCGGTGGCGGCGGCGGCGCGCAGGTGGCCGCGAGGCGAGCGGCGCCGCTGGAATGTCGCGTGGCGCGCGAGCAGCGGGTTCTGTTCCCGCGACGCGTCGCAACGCAACGCCATGCTCGCGCCACCGTTAGCGCGGCCCGGCCCGGCCGCAGAGATGCTCTGCAGATACTCTCGGAGGCAGCCGCGCGCGCGCCCGCGACCCGCCTCGGCATGCGACGCCAGGGGCGAAGCCTCTGCTTCACGGCGGGAAACGCTCCATGGCGTGGGGAATAGATACGGTATTCTCCACCAGCCTCAGCATTGCGGTTATTTTAATGTCCGTTGTCCTGCTACGGTTTACAATGAAACTCTCTGCCCTCAGTATCCAATATCAGTTATTTTAACGTCCAGGGCAGTGGTGTCAAGGTCTGCTACTGGTGGCAGTGGCACGCCTCGCGGCACCGTGCCATGCCACGAGTTTCTCTGCGCCACTAGCGGCAGGAGATGAAACTATTAGTAACCACGCCGGTTTACAGTAGTGATGGCGTTGTCTCTTGGGGCGGGGTTATGAACTGCGTGGAGAGGCGATTTCGTCGTGGCACGAGTGCCACGATTGCCATGGACCCCCGCTGGTGTCATCGACCTTGATAATACTGGTCTAGGGTCTACCCCAGCCTCCCGTACGTTCATGCCGCTGTGGCCCTTAGGCAGGGGCGGATTCAGCCGATCATTTTTGGGGAGGGGGCATCATCAATTTTTGTTAAATAATAAACATATTTATTATATTGTATATTCGTTTTGTAGTGTATATATGATAATTACAAGATTATCCTTTAGATACATAATTTTAATATAAATAAATATGTAAATCAATTGTGTAAAATATAAAGGAAGTTAAGAAACGAAAACCCTAAGCCTTTTGGGGGCCGAGCATGGCCTCCATGGCATCCCCTGGATCTGCCACTGCCCTTAGGCCTTTCGCGGTCCGCGCCCACCTGACGCTGCAACCCACTGGATTGGAGGCCCTTAGCTAGCGTAGCTAATGGCAAACGACCCATTAGAGGTACCAGACTTTAGAATTCTCATTCAGGAGCAACTACGACTCGGTTACTTAGCTAGTGTTGAAAATTTTGTTAATATCGGGAATCGAACGAGAACTTGCCAGTTTAAAACGTTTTATCAGCTTACTCGTTATTGTATACGATAACGTTCCTGATGGAGTTCACGTTTGTGTGCTCTTGCAGTCCATCATAAGTTGCTCTCATCACCATCAACGTCAACGATTCTGAATCTTGAGATGACGGAGATGACGTAAATTTTTTTCGAAAAATAGGAGGCACTGTGAGGACTGGGAGAGCATGTTCTTCACTCTAAACTGTTTATCGGCGGAAGCACCGAGATGATGTACGGGATCTCATGAGAACTTGCGAAAGGTTTTTTGCGACAATCTCGAAATTCACTTCAATGTCTGTGAATCGGAATAGAGTTGAAGGTAAGCAGAGACAACCGCGACAACTGCTCTTCACTGCCTTTGCGAGTTAGAATTGCATGTGAGATCGAGTCCGTATCTGTGCACTCGGCGACTGTTAAAATGAGAGCTAAATACACGAGAAGAGAGTCATGAAGCTAGACCATCACAGTTTGCATGCGCAGTTAGGAACTAGCGGTATCTATATGCACTATCGCTGTGCAGAAAACATCGATTACAATCCTTAGCAAATCGCGAGATATTGAATTTAGCGATCACGTTTTCTATCAGAATTGTTACCCATACGTTAGTACTTTGTTTCATTAGTTTTCTTACAAGAAAACTAATGTTTTTTGGCGGAGGCTGCCCATCGATAAGATAGGAAGTCAATGTTTTTGAGACGGCATTTAGTGTAGCCGCCTTCCTCTTGTGACGTTACCGAGTGCAGAGATTTGGCGCGTGAACTTTATGTAATGGTTGTTTTGGCTTCTGATCGTGGAGTGGCAGGTAATGGGAAACTCTCCTATATCTATCAACTTAATCACCATTCATCTTGTTGGAATGACGAGGGTACCTAAGTATCAGTTCCCTATACTCAATCACTAACGAATCGGTAGAGATCGATCGAGATCCGAATCGGTAGAGATCCGAAAAATATGACACAAGAGGAAATAAAATATCTGGTAAACGAGAGAACTAGAATCGGAACGAACTCGTCTGGTCGGATCCCAACCTGGGCCTCGGGGCACTGAAATCAAGAATGCAGGCTTGTTGCGTACGACCGAGAGGAAAATAGCATCTGGCTACGCAGCTGTTAGATAAGGAGCACATAAAACACACGTAAGAGGTTGCAAAGGAGACTCCTGTACAATGAGATTGCAATATTTCCATGGTTACTTAATGGTCTGAAATTGTACATATTTCATGCTTTGAAGAAGGACATTTTTTCATTTATCCCATTCAGTCTCTAGTGTCATTTCAATGAAAAGCATTCAATACATTCACGATGAAATAAATGGAGTGACCGCAGGGCACTTTATTTCAGTAGTTCAGTCTTTCAGTCTTACAGTATCATGTAATGAATAAGTTACGAGGAGGTTCTTTATTACGTTTTCTACGTTACCTCTAAAAATCTAGATGTTCAGTGTTGTGGCGCTTTTATGATGATTGCTGATGGCATCCACATTGAAGAAATCCTTGTAGTGTTAGCACTTTGTTCACAGGGTTTTATGCTCCCAACTTTCACACGTGCAGGGTGAACAGCCGATAGAAGTGTTGTGAGGTGAATTTCGTAGTTTGTTTTCCTGCATGAAGGCATCTGTACGATTAGCTATTCTAAACAGATCCCTACACGTGCCACTGAAGTGTGATGAGTAGAATGGAGTCCTTCTTTCTCTTCCCGACCAACACTGTAGCAAGCACATCCAAGTATCCTTGATTGTGCAGTTACAGGAATGGTAGTATTAACTTGTTGCGGTGTCTTTACGTTATTAATAATTTCAAATTTAAATTTAAAAAATTTTCTCTATCTCCAAAAAATGCCTTTTCCTTTGTAAATTTGTGCATGAAATGCATTCATATTTATTTCTTTTCATTTTGACTAAAAGAAGAAACACGTAAATGATTTATTTTATCAATCCACTTAGATATTAATAACAAAGTACCTTCCAGAACTATTGTTAATATTTTTCTAATATAACTTTATCCATCGCAGGGTAGTAATAGCATAAAACACTTCCTAGTAAAAATGTGTGAAGAATTTCATTTTTATAAGAATAAACTCTTAGATGGCGGGAATTGGTCTGCGAATGACTTTCTTTCCGCAGTTGAGTGCTCCTTTTCAACTAAATCTTTATTCACTCAGCCGTCGCGCCTCGGTGAAAGCTCTGTTGTGGAGCGATTTCGTTTTCAATCTCCGTGATACTCTCATTTGTGTACATTGGAACATCTGCCGCGCCGCGGAGATGCTGCCGCCGCCGCCGCTTGCAGCGCCAGGCGTGACGGAGACCCAGTTTTCGATCGGCGACGCCCGAGGAAAACGAAACGCGTGGAGCGGCATGGAGCGGGGCGTGTCAGGGCGTTGGACGGAGCGAGGCGAGACGAGATGGGGCGGAGCGGGGCGGGGCATGACGGGGCCGGGCGACACGAGACGAGGCGGGGCATTTCGGGACGTTAAGCGCGGGGCGGGGTGAGGAGAGACGAGACGGGGCGGAGCAGGACGGAATGGAGCGGGACGGAGCGAGATGGAGCGAGATGGAGCGAGACGGAGCGAGACGGAGCGGGACGGAGCGGGACGGAGCGGGAAGGAGCGGGACGGAGCGGGACGGAGCGGGACGGAGCGGGACGGAACGGGACGGAGCGGGACGGAGCGGGACGGAGCGAGACGGAGCGAGACGGAGCGGGACGGAGCGGGACGAAGCGAGACGGAGCGGGACGGAGCGGGACGGAGCGTGGCGAGACGGGGCAGGTCCGAGTGGGGCGGAGTGGGGCGGGGCATGACGGGACCGGGCGACACGATGCGAGGCGGGGCATTTCGGGACGTTAGGGGCTGGGCGGGGTGAGGAGAGACGAGACGGAACGGAACGGAGCGGGACGGAGCGAGACGGCGAGGGACGGCGAGGGACGGAGCGGGAGGAGCGGGACGAGGCGGGGCATTTCGAGACGTTGCGGTGCGTGGCGGGGCGAGGAGAGGCGAGACGGAGAGGGGCGCGACGGGGCGAGATAAGGCGGGGAGGGGCCGGCGGGGCGCGACGAGACGGGGCAGTAAGGGATGAGACACGACGATAAGCGACACGCTGAGCGCGTTTATGAGACGAGATATGATGAGACATCAGGGTTGCGAGTCGAAATGAAATGACACCACCCTGAGAAAAATACTTCATTCCAGCCCACTGATTCCTACATTTTGCACAAAGGTAGCTTGTGAAAAACGGCCCGGTCAGTTTGTTGTAGCATCGTGGACGATTATGACGTATGTGCACACTCGATTCACTTAATCAGGAATAGGTTCAATCTTTTGATCAAACACGTTCATTAAAAAAAGTGCGCTAACATTTTTGGGAGTTTTAGATACATTTTCTCACTGTACAATCAGCGGGCGAGACGGGCGAGAGGAGAAATTGGGGCGAAACGAAACGTTGACGCGACGCGGCGAGACAAGACGTCGAGGCGAATCGGCTGTAAGAGGAGACGCGTTGGGTCGAGACGAAACAAGGCAGGGTGAGACGTCAGAATAATTTTAGACCAGAGATAGGTCGAGAGGAGGTCGATACGAGACGACCTGCGGAGACGAGACAGCGTGGGTTGGGACCTGACGACACGGAGTTGTGAGGGCCACAGAGAAGCAGGGCTGCGATACGGGGATTGGTGGAGCGGGGAGAGGAAGGACGGAGCGAGGTGGAGAAGGTCGGGTTGGGGCGTGACGAGAACTGTACGGAAAGCAGCAGAGCTGCTTGAGGTGCGGGGATGGGTGGAGCGAGGTAGGGAAGGGGGGGCGGGGCGGCGAGCTGCAGCGCTTCGCCCGGGGCCGTTGGCCGCGCGCGGGCGCCGCCTTCGCAGAAGCATCAGCGAAAGTCGCGGCGGCGAAGGCGGCGCCGGCCACGCCAGCAGCAGCAGCAGCAGCCACTTGTTCCGATCTGGAAATATCGGCCCCGCTTTCCTCCGCGAACGCTCGCCCGCCGCGCCGCACCGCACCGCTCTGCGCCGCCCGTGGCGCTCGCCCGCTCCGAAAGGGGACGCTCCGAGGGCGTCCCATCGGGAACGAGATAGAGGCGGGTCAAAATAATTTACGATTCGTCAAAATAATACAGTAAACCCTCATTAACACGAATTCCAACGGACCGAAAATGCGGGAGTTTGTTATAAAACTTCGTGTTATCCGAGTTTTATAAACGTCTGTATTACTGTAATCCCTTGCCGGGACCGAAGTTTTGTTCGTGAAACGGCGAAATTCGTGTTAAGCGAGTTCGTGCTAACGAGGGTTTACTGTATAAGGCAAAGTAATACACTAGGTCAAAATAATTCGAGAACAGTATAAGATTAGTTATCTCACCACATGTACGTTCAGTGAAGACCTATAGATCGATTAATTGATCCGTCTCTCGACTCGGTACTGAGAACGACACAGTATTGAGCGTAATCGGTAGTGCTTTAGCTTCGCAGCTCTGGGCGCCGGTCTTCAGATTCAGGTCGATCCATATGGATTGGGTTGGATAAAATTACTTCGTGGCAAATATTCGTAGGATATCAATCTTCGGTTCTAGTGTCTCGGATTCGGTTCCCGTTTGTTGAAGTCTGAAAGTCCTTGTTGTCGCTGACTACAGCCTGAATCTTGTTACTGAAGTCGAAAATTCTGTAACGAAGGGTGTGGGAAAAAAATTTAATTGATTACTACCGTAACTGACGCAATCGATGAATACATGCAATTATGTCTCAAAATAATCCATTCTGCCTTTATGTGGGAGATGATTGTCAAAGACGAAATATACGAAATTGATTGTCGTTTTATTTTTTACGATTTTATCCTCTGTCGCTTTCTAACATCCCACGGTCTGTGAACTTGCATTTCTTCCGTCTCCCACATGGAGAAACCAGCCCGATGTGCGTCCGGCCGTTTTGAGCTTCTACGAAAGTGCCGATAGCCCCGGAAGCTCTCTGTTCCACGTCTACAAGACCGGCTTAGTTGGCTCTGGGCATCGACTAATGTCACTGCAGTGACTCTAACCGGGCTGTCCTAGGGCTCCAGTCTCGGCGGTGATAGGATTTCGACACTAGCTACATAGCTACGTCGAATTCAACCGCTGTCAGGAAGAAAATTTTAGCAGCCGGCTGCTCTCATCGGTAGTTTTCCGTGGTTTCTCCGAAAGAAAAAAAAACAAAAAAAAAACAGGCGAATCCCGGAGCAGTACTCTAGCAAACGAGCCACAGACCGCGTGGGCGACCTTTCCTTCCTCTTCCTTGTCCTATCGTCACTAGTTACGCACACTTACTTACGCACATGTGTACTTACAAGCACTACATTACCATATATGGCAGGAAACAGTCGGGAGTTTTGAGCTTGTTTGAATGAGGCTGTGTCCGTCGATGGGAGATACTGTGCCGACGTGTCGAAGCAGACGACGCCGGAACTCACCAACCAGCGGAGGAAAACACCGCCACCTCCTGTGATAAAAATGTGCACTGTACTTACGGGACTAATGACCATAGCGTGTTAGGCGCCCGGAGAAAGGAAATAATCAATCAATCAATCAAAATGTCTACGAGGAGGAGCTGCGGAAAAAATGCGCCTGTACATATCCCCTGCCCTTAATGTTTCCACTTAATATTGCTATATTTTGATAAAAGTAGCGCCCACACTGTACAAAATTGTTAAACTGATATTGAATGGCGTGTCGAAATCAGTAAATATTTAAACTTTTTGTTTGTAAACTGAATGTTTGTCGTCGTGCAGTGTAATGCAGTGCAAATTGCAATTGTACGGCGTAAAGTGCTGTGACAAGTTAATCAAATTGCCAATTGTGTAATGGATTATTTTATACTAATAATAATACTTCATTATTCTTGTCGACTGTAAAATTTATTTCTTTTAACATTAATGTTTATTAGACGGTTTTATTTTTCATGTTAATATTTTTAAGAAAGGCCATCGACTTATACGCAATTGACGTTTTTAAGCTACGTTTTTGAATATATGTTGTCATCTAAATACGTATTTGATTGTTTGTGAATGAAACTAGAAAAGTTTACGTTCACACGCAGACATATCTGCCCATTTATGTACATACGTCTCGCCAGAAGGGAACATAAATAGAATCAATTACATTCTCGTCATGCCTCGTCATGGCCTCCTCCGCTCCTCTCGTCTCCCCTCCTCGTCTCATTCACGAGGTGACATCTATTGTCACTCTGTTGACAACCTGCATTTTCGGAAGCGTAATTCGCAACCGCTTGAAAGCAACAGGTGGACGTTCGCATAGAAATCCTCCTCCCCCCCCACCCTTCATCCTTCCGGGCTCGTTCCGAAAAACACATGCGGAAGCGCGCACCGACCGGTCCATGTGCGTGAGACCCAGCCCAATTTCCTTCCGACGTTTCGCGCACCCGTCTCCCTCCCCCCCGCTCTCGCCCCGCCCCGCGGCGCGCGCGAGCGCACTCTAGCGTAGAGGGCCCACGCACTCGCACACGCACCGACACATATGCTCGCTCGGGTGCGACGTAAACACTCTGCACTGCGCGTGGTAATGACCGACGCGCGGGTCAAAACGCGTGTTACAAAACGGCGGCGGACTTTCTCTTCGCAGGTGTCATCCGAGGCGGAATATTAATGGATCGTTCCATTTCTCGCGGAAAGAATGTTCACCTTCACACCGAGTGGACGGGTAGTTTATTTAGTTTTAAGATTTTCACCTTTCTAATGGCATTGTGAAGTGGTACGAAGGTAGTCGTAACTGATAAATGGGTGTACGAACGAAATGTGATGGTGGGTTTTTAACAACGTCACTCTGATACCACATATGTTCGTGTGACGTTTATTGTGCGTTTATGTGTCATGTAACTGTACAATTCTCTAAATGTGAGGTGAATGTGTAAAATCCTTTTCTTTCTCTACAAATCCTATTGTACTGGATGGTCAAAGCACGCCTTGCGATTGGTATTGACAATTGTAAATTGTTTAGCCGTATTAAAAAATCATAACTCAAAGTTAGGATATGTGAGCTTGAGAGTAACATTTTGAAGGTCAACTGATTACGTTGATGTGAAATTTTGTAACAAGATACAAAATTACATAAAAGAATGAACGACGAAAAAATGTAATGTGTTTCTGAAATATCAATATTGTAAGGTTTTTCTTATTGGTGTAAATGTGACTTCCTTATTTACTTGGACCGAATGTGGTAACATTTGAAGAAGGTATTGAATGTAACCATACAGTTATAACTAATTTGCAAAAATTTTCTTTTATTCGATTTACACAAAGAATTAGGTTTCTCATTATTCGGTTATTCCTGAACCAATGAAACAGACTCAAACAATCTTTAGCTTAAATGAAGTGATATAGTCATTATAATCATTCTATGTCATTATGAATACATCATATCCATCTCTCCCGCTTTAGTCTAGACAATGGTTATGTAAAAAGCGTAATATATTGAGTGTATTGGTTAAGGCAGAAACGAAAATGCTTCATTTAAAACCTAATATTTTCATTTGGAAGCATCCACACGAATTGGTTGATGAAACTTTTGCCCTAGTCCCTGGCATTCATAAAAAAGTTTTTTGAGGCATTGGCCTTATTTTTGTGAATCCGAACAGAAGCGAGACGTCTTCGACAGTTGTCACTCAAATTACAAAGAGGCTGGTCCGGTGGCCGAGATCGCCAAGATAGTAATGCCGTGACAATCTCGGGTTTGAGCCCCACCTCGAGCATGGTTGTATGTGTTCGTTCTTTCACCCCCTATCATCACCATATCGCTTCATCCTCATAGATACCATAAAGTTAAAATCCAATAGTGGTCGCTAATGACCTAGAAGTTGATGCTGGGTCATTCCATGCAAAAAAGTAGGAAATCTGACACTACATCTCAGAATTTAAAAATATTTTGCCACCTTACTTATCATGATACCTGCATGAACCAGGTACGATATTTTTGTCTCATCAGCCATTGTTTAGCAACAATGGGCACTTGAAATATTAGATTAGCAGTCTGTAGACATTCCTTTATGATTTTTTTCCGATGATACGCAAACAAGCAAAAAATATTAAAGTGACACAATTTGTAGAAGAAATATAAAGGATAAATTGACACTAAAAATATTTTTTTTATCTTGAGTCTTTAACAATTAGGAAGTAAACAAATTCTAAAAAATGCAATAAATGGAAAAACAATATTTTTAAATTCTTGAATTTTGGAAGAAAAACTGCTGAAACTACTTTCAAGCTACTCTGTAAATTTCATCATGGAATCTTGAATGGTTTTAAAGTTATGAATAAAAATATCTTACCGGCGCTCCGTAAACTAACTCGTCTCAGCTGCTACAGCCGCCGCGCCCAGCCCTCTTCGTCAGCACTCGGCGTTACTTTTTTCCTCCACGGCGCGATGGTGGATTTCGCAAAACTACTTCTCTAGGATCTTCTGGTGAATTAGAGTACCTCCTCACAGCAATTTTGTTTTCTGAAACTGGAATCACAGCGTGGATACTCCGTGTTCCCGGCACTATTTTCAGACCTACGAATCTCCCAGTATTTAAAAATTCGGCCTCTACTTCATGTTCCTCTTTGCTGGTAAAAATAAAATAAATTCCTTCCACATTACTGTTCGCCCAATCAAAAAGTTCCCTAGGGGTAGTAATACAAGTTCCTTGAAGGCTTGCATAAGCTGCAAGTCTCTTGATGGTTCCTCCTATACCGTCACAGGGACCTTTTCCGTGACTCGTGGCAAAAAAGTGCCATTCGGCTGGGACTTGGAAATCCTCCTTGTGATACGTGACATTGCAGAAGTTCTTTCTGTTTTTATATTGACCAGCCGCGCCGTCACTAAAGTAATAAATTTTACTAATTTCAGAAAATTTCTGGAAAAGACAGTAGAGTAGTTTCTTCTGAAATAAGTGCACTGCAGCAGAATCATGTACTAAATAATCAGAAATTATTGACACACACAGATGTTGCAATGAATTATCTTCAAAATTTCTGTAATAAATAATAAATGGATGTATTGTTGCTTGAGATTTGTTCCAGTGGCAACCTTGAATCGCATCCTGAATAACGAAACTATAATTTTCGGAGTAAGCACCAATGACAATTAATTCTCCTGGTTGAACGGAGTTTTTCAATTGTTTTAAATATGATTATTGAGCTCTCGCTATAAAGTTATGAGCTTTGAATTTTTTAAGGTAGGTGATAAAATTACTGACGAAATTTTCAGCATTTGCTTTAACAGTAATAATTTCGGCTCTGTCAGTTGTTGTCCACTTTTTGTAAATCATTTCTTCAACAAGGTTGTTTTTAAGGCTGAAATTTAATAACTCAGAAAGAGTTTCTGATTCTGGGCACTCACTGCATTTATTGAGAAAGCAATTAGGAGAAGGGCTTTCACAAACCAGCTTTTTAATGAAACAATCAATTGTGTTCCTTTGTGCATCATCTTGATGAATATGTTCCAAGCTCATACACATCAATTTCGTGTTTTCGCATATTGTGCACACGCAAACATTGTGAGTGCCTGGTGATCCAGCTAAGACACATTGCTTTGGCCGCATACCAGCAAAACTCGAGAACCCGATTTTATAATTTGGGTGTCTTTTTTTAAATTCCCTAAAAGTAGCCGTTTTTGCTTTTTTACTTTCTTACCCTTTTCTTTGACAGATTTTGTATCCTTCATGCCAGCCATAATCCTACTTATATCATCCTCTTGATAAAAACTTTCTACAAGATCTTTTACATCACAAGGAAGATTGCGCTGATATTTTCTGTCAGGGTAAGTCATGACACCCTTCTGATTTTGTGTTAATTTTGCCGTACGAGCTACATGAAGAGATACGCTAAATTCGACCATTATTTTTTGTTCACTCCAACTTTTTGGCAAACACGTTAAAATCATATATTTCTCATTAGCTGTTTTCACATTTGAAAATTTTTCTTTGAATTGTGTTAACATTTCTTCTCCATCATTGCTTTCTGTACTCACATGAAATAATTCAGAAACTGCTTTATTTACGGCACTCACCTTTCTCCTTGCGTACGATTTCTCTCGGGTTTGCTTTCGCAATGACAATGGTGATTGACCCAGAGGAATCAAAATGTTGTTTACATTACTGATCGTGGCTTCCTCTGCAACTCCTGGGGCTACGTACTCCTCTTCACTTGATTTTTTCACTTCACTGTCTGTTTCAGTTGAGTCACTAAGATCTGTATTGGGTATTTTAGATATTTTGAGACGACACAGATCGCATATTGCTTCACCTACCACTAAACTCGATATTTTCTTCCGCATCGCCTCTGTTATCTTTCTCTTACCCACCCGACTTTTGTGCTTCTCAAGTCCGAATGGATTGCAGCACCAAAGCGTGTTAAACGTATTCACAATCTTCGGCATTTTCTATCACGATGTATCACTGAACAGTAACACTCGAAAACTAAGCCTGTAAAGTGGTGTCAGGATCCCTTCGAAAGCATCGATGGATATCCCTAGGGAATGAACTTGGCGGTGCCTGCCTACGACCTAGCCTCACCCCTCGCTCGGCAAGGGCACGCGACTTTCAACCTTAAGAGCAAAATGCGCGTATACTTTTTACTTAATAACTTACGTATTTTTTAAGATTCCATCGCGACACTTTGCAGAATGGTTATTTATTGGTTCTTATTGCAGTGTGTAAAATATGAAAGAAAAGAAAATGTTGTTTTTGAAGAAAAATGTATTTGTTTAATTTATTAGCATTTTTTATTATAAACAAATGTCTCAATCCTTAATATATTATCAACTGCTTAAAATATGATCATTTATCTTCAAAATAGTGTGCCCGTTTTTGAAGTTTTATTCATTTTTTGAACGTCATAATTATTTTCATTATAGAGTACATTGTGTCATCGTCCATGTTTAACCCGCAATTGTTGCTAAACTACCAAATATATTAATTCCATACATTGTCTTTTAACTGTTCATTATTAGTAGATTAACATAATAAAATATGAAAAAAATCTGAGACTCACTGTCAGAAAACTTGAAATTTTGCATGGCATGACCCTGCTTCCTTAAATAAGAAAAAAAAATTCCAAAGAGCCCTATCACGAACTGAGTGGGCAAGGGTGCCCACCCAGTGGCGAGCGTGCGCACCCGAGGCCTGGCGGCGGGGGCGGGTCGCGTAATCGCGCGGTCATCTCGCGGCCAGTGACGAAACGGCAGGCGTCGCCTTCTCCGGGGAAACGTACGAGGCTGCGGACAGCGCGAGCCTTATGGGGCTGTGGCGGCGATGTGGGCTACTGGGTCAACTGCTCGCTCGCGCCACCCCCACCGCCGCGTCGCGTCGCCGCCACATCAGCTCCCCCTTTCTCTCCTCGGAGCGCCGGAGACACCGCGCCGGCGAGGGCAGCTAACGATTTCGGGGGCGGACGCGAGCTCGGATTAGCAGAGTCGGGTACATTACTGTCGCCGCCTCGTAAAAGTGAACAGTTGCGAGAACGTCTCATTTATTCTGTGAGCAGTTACTATGAAGTTAATGGTATGAAATGTCACTACTGAATAGCTAATATTTACATTAACATTGAGCGAAAGGGGAAAGAGATTCTTTACTTTTTCCTTACTGTACGTATTAAACGTTACATACGTATTAAACGTAAAGTAGTGTATTACTACATTTACATGCTAAATAACCCTTTAGCCACGGGAGTCTTAGAAAGCAACTTTAACTCGCAAGGGAGTGGAAATAACATAAACATATATTTTTTCTGAACTAAATTTATCAGCATCTATATTTATCTTGCAATTACTATTAACGTATTTTTATCTAAATATATTACTAAAATTAGGGAAAATTATGTAAAAAAATAATACAACATGAGATACACAGTTTCATTCTTGTGTAAATAATTGTTTAAGAGCTGATAGTGTAGAAATCTTTGTATTCAGCGGTTCAACTTTTCGTGGCAGCGACGATAGCTGTAGTGATTACGAGCCATGCTTTAAGATCTCGTTAATTTAAAGGACCGTGGTACGAAGGGGGATTTTCTCGGAATAAACTCGAAGATTTATTCCTCTCGACAAGTCGTGTGTTCATAAATTACTTCGTGAAGGCCGTTGGGATCGTTACAAAGCTACACCTTACGTGTTTGTTCTCGGAAATCGCGTGACACAATTTCGTCTGAAGGTTCGTTGGGACATGGAAGACAACGCATTGCGTAATGACTTTTCACTGTTAAATTGTTTGTATGATTGTAAGACTTCATTTATAATGTGAAGAAAGATTGAACCGATGCACAAAAGTATCTCGATTACAGCAGATAATAAATATTGGAAAATCAACAACCTTTTGAATTGTTACTGTTGTCAAAAAATAAATTTGAGTGTAATGCTGTGTTACAATACCGTATAAACTACGAAATAATTCAATTATATATAAATGACTTTTGAGTTATGAAGCATCAAATTGAGAGTTGTGGGAGTCTTGGTAGCCGCAAAAGACGAGCTATGTGTGTCAGGGATGCACATATTTATTTGCAAGCATAGACGTAACTTGGAGCACAACCACTTGCTTAAAAATTAACATCTAGTTACGAATATCATTTAGACTCTTCCGTAATTTTCGACTGTATATTCCAGTATCTAATTCTTGTAACCGTAAAGTCAATGTCTGAAGGAATAATTACATAGGCGAGCATTTAGGGGGACCAAGGTGTCCTTGGCCCCTGAAAATTTTTGAAAGGAGCTCCGAAGCTTGTATTAAATTATTGTATTTTCATAAATATGTTCAATCCATGATTTTCTCATCTTTTAACCTGACAATTTTGGAAATTGTTACACAACAAGCCATTTGGCGACAAATGGTTCAACATTTAATCAGTTGTATTAATTGTATCATCAATGTTATAATTTCATTCTCCGTAATATGTTTTATGCATTTACTAGTACAAAAAGTAAGAAATGTTCTTGGCCCCTCTTGTTTTAGGCTGCGTGCACCTATCGATAATAATTATGAATGGCGAACAATATTGAGGAGTAAAAGGGAATGAGACCATTTTTCATAAATCTAATTTCATAAATCTGTCCTGTCCACTAACTGTCTTCAGAGAGTTCGAACCGCTCCCTCAGAAGTAGAAGGCCAGATGTTAACACTTCCCTCTCTAATCGTACGTTGAGGGATTTCTGTGTTCCATAGATGGCCTTGTACTTACAGTATTGAATTTACAGTTTCACCCTCGCAGAGTTGTGGCCAGCTGTCAGCCTCTGAGTACCTGGGTTAAAATCCAGATCCCTCCAAGTATAATTTGAGGGCAGCAAAGTTGTAGGGTTCCGCGAGGTTCACACCTTTCCCCTAGTTTATTCTACCACAGCGCCGTCATTATAATCCCATTATCACTATGAATGTCTATCAATGTGAATGACAATCACTATGAATGTCTATTAACAACAATAATTAAAATTATTGTTGTAATCTTAACCAATATTTGTAAGTGTGATCAGTTGGATTTATTAAAGTCGAATTAGTTCACCATTCTAAGTGTATGCCATTCAGATTCAAACACTGAGAATCATACTTATCAATAATATATTGACACCGCATTTCCCCAACGCAATTTCCTTCCCATCCAGAACTTACACTCTCATCTTTTTTATCATAAGCATGCGTTTTGCTCTACTGCCTCCATATTCTCCTTAAATCCAACGTACGCTTACTAATTCGTAACCAAGTTGCGATCCGACGAACATTCCATTTCAACTGCCAGAGCCTCTTCCGCCTCACACGTCGCGCTTCTCTGTTGTCCGCGACGTTCGTGCACCTAACCTGCGCCTTCTTCCTTCGACGTGGGTCCGTCGCTGTCGGGGCGTCCCGCGCCTGTGGCAGCCGCTTTCCACGCCGCCGGCTCGGCGCCCCATCACGACTGTCTTGTAGGATACATATAAATGTGAGAGTTTCTGGCATTTCGGTTGGAGGATGTTTTAAAATATTCTGAGGGTACATATGTGAATTAAGATAACTACACATTGACATACTTTCTCCCTCGAGTGTTGTTTCCCGGCTGTTCTAGTGTGGGCGTTGTACTTTTGTTTCACTTTAAAAGTAGATCGAGGGAGTATTGTAACACCACATGTCAAAATACAAACTTGACTAAATTGCTTGTTAGCAGTACAATGAAATTGCTAAACGAGACACAGTAGGTTAAAGTGTTTGTTTAAAGCTGCTTGGTGACGTGCTGCAAAATATCACGCATGGTACACGTACCTCATTAAAACTATAATTAAAATGTTTGTCGCTTGTGTTCGTTTAGTGCACCCCTTTAACAAAAAACCACAACAACTTAGAATGCCTTTTAATCACGTTCTTCTTCCTAGAACACACTTTTCTCAACTGTCACTTGGAGGGAAAGAGTCCATTTGACTTGGAGCACTGTTGACGCGGTCCATCGTGTCACCAACCAACACAGCTACATACCTTCTCGCTCAGGTATCACCGACGAGCGATCTATTCTCCACTTCAGAGCTCGTGGTCGTTTCGGCTGTGTGTATAATCTCTCACCACGGAAGCTCTATGCGAGCGCACGACGTGAATTCGCTTTGTCACCGAAACTTGCACAGTGTCCTGCACTGCATTTGCTTGCGGGGTTCTCGCACATTTGACTGCCTGAAAAGGTGGGTACAGTGATCTTTCTTCCTCGGATGAAGTAGCTGCGCCCCGGCAAACGGAGTCGTCTTTGTGCGGCAGAGTGAATGGGTGGTCGAGTGCGTAATGGCGGGATGTGTGGTGGAAGGAAGTGCCGAATCCGAGAGGCGTGTTCCTCCCGCCGTTGTGAAGAACAGCGTCGTCATTCGCGCTGTGTACATTGCCGCGTCTTCTCGCATTCCACTGGTGGAGTGTGGATTTTGGAATCGATGACGTAGGAGATATTCATACTGTAAGCAGTGTTGGGTTGTTATATGTTGCGCTCTGTTGGTTTGTTCGTGCTACATTGTAGCCTTTAATTTTCCATTAGGATCTTTGCGTATGATCATCACGTGCATGAATAAGATGGCGTTTAACGCCAGGTTTTCCATATGAGAAGAGTTTTCTTGAAATGAAATTTTATATGTGACGTCAGAGAAAATATATCAAAAATTATAATTGATGTGATTGCGAAATTCTTTAGAGATTGGTTTACTTTCGCAACTAGCAAAGGATCTGTATTTAAAACTTCCGATCTGGTAATTTTAATTTTGAAAATAATATTTGTAAGTTTCATCGCTTCATCGCTTTTTCATTGCTTACAAATATTTTTTCTTAAAATATAATTCATTATTTATTTCTTTAAAAAATATTTCGTAGTTGAGCTCGTAATATAATAATAATAATAATAATAATAATAATAATAATGATAATAATAATAATAAATATCTTTGTAAATGGCGGGGTTGAGTCATATCCTTCTAACCACACATTAAGACGCTGGAAATATCTCATATGTGTTACACTTCAAATTCTGCACTTGCTCCCCTTGTGGCGTGTTCTACCTCGTGTTCGTGCTCCAGTCGCCCCTTGTGTGTTGTGGGAACCGTGTGTCACCTGATAGCACCCGTATAAAGCATATCTTCGGGGCGTCTCGGTTGCTCACCCTTGTCGCAGTCCCCTCGACGGGCCGTGCAATGGAAGCGTCGCATGCAAGCTAGTGGGCCTCGCGCATGATACGCTCGTTCGTCCTTCTTTCCCCCTTTGTACTCTAACAAAGAAGCGAGTGCGTGAAATTTTCTGTCGGTTTACATGAGATTTACTCTAATTGAAATTAACATATTTAGCTTAAACTTGGAGAAGAGTCTCTTGATTCCGGATTTACCTTTCAGTTCAAAAAGGACAACATATGAAACAGCGTTCTTTTTCAAACTAGGGATGATCCACGGGAAAATGCTGTCTTCAGCATAATTTATCTTGTCTTCATTAATTGACCATTTGATAGAGCGAGGGTGATAGATCGACCGTTTGATTGACCGTTTGATTGATCGATTAATTTGATGTATTAAGCGACTTCTTGGTTAGCCTTTCAACATTCAGGTTGATTTGCGGCTTAACGTTATTTCTGAGTAAATACGAATTATTAGACGATGATATGAATGTTGTTATGGGTGGGATACGTTGTCAGTTGCTCTTGTACTCCAGACAACAATTACAATTTCAAAATGCCCATGCCTTTAGCAGCATTTGAACACACAACCTTCGCTTTGTTCCTAGCGTTTCCGCCGTTTAGCTCGGTTGTTGTTTTTCATTTGCATAGATTCGGATTCAGAGTCAGATTAATTTTCCGAAAATTATACTCCTTCTTTTAGCAAGCCCGTTATTATTTCAAAACCCGTCTCAAATGCAAATGGGGTGAACCAAATCTGCAAAAGGACGTTCTCAGATGGCAGAGGGCTGGGCGCGGAATGTACCCCTCTGTTGTTTATCAAATGTACAACGGCCTTAGTTTTAATCTCTATTTTGGGATATATTAAAACCATAATCTTAACGCCTATTTTATTTCTACTTTATGATTTCTATATCAACGCCTGTCGATTGACGAAACCCCGGAATACGGGAGATGAATAATTGATAGGCGGTTGTTGATTGAAATGATCAATAATGATGGAGCAATGGTGCAAAGAAAAGTAGGGGAATCGTGCGACAGAAACGGAAAAACCTGGCGCAAACTTCTCTGTCCACCACAAATTCTTCATGCGTCGTCCACGAATTGAACCCCGGCCCCAGGACCCGGCGCCGGAAGACGAGCGGTGTAGCTGTTGCAGCACAGGCCGCGCCCGCGGGCGGCGTGCGTGAGTGCGCGTGTGGTCTTGCCCGCGCCCAGCCGGTCGATGGCAGCGCCCGCCGAGGGCTGAAGGCGGGTCGAAAGTCGTTAGGCGGCGAGGGGCGTGGCCACGCAGGTGCGCTGTTGGCGCTGCAGCCGCCGCCGCCGCCCGCACCCATCACGCTGGCTTCTCGACACCTCCACTCATTCACACTTCGCACCCTGCCGCCCGGTCAGTCAGCTGGGCCAGCCGTTCCCTTTCCTCTCGGAGTTGCGTAAATGTGTTCCTAAGCTATGTCCTTGTGTTCTGATTTTTTGTCATGTTTTCTCCCAGTCGTTTTTGTTCTTTTTTCTTTCTATTCTATCTCTTCTTGATAATTTTTTCTCTGTTCTCCACGTCTTTCCTCTTTTCTTGCTTCTCCACTTTCTTCCTCTTTTTCCTCTTTCTTTCTCCTTTTTCTCTCTTTTCCTACCTCTCTCCACTTTCTTCCTCCTTTTCCCTTTCTTTCTCATTTTTTCTCTTCCTCTTTCTCTCTGTTCTCTTATTTTCTTCTTTATTATGTTTCTTTCCTTTTTATTTCACTTAATCTTTTTTTCGCCCTCTCTACGCTCACTTTTCTTCTAAATCTCTTCTCCTCTAACACAATGTATCTTCACTTTCGTTCGCCCCTTTTCATTTTTTCTCACATATCCTTTTTGTCTACAAAATCTACTTATCCTTATCGGCGTCGCTAATGTAATGTTACCTTTCGCCTCCGCCTGTTGACCCCGCGTCGCCCAGACCCTGTGTTCCCTAATGCTCGGCAACCTGCGTGGGCGACGCCCTACGCACAGCCAGTCACATGGGCGCTCTCCTCTTACTGGCGCGCCCCCTCCCGTCTCCGCGGGTGTTTTCACCCCTTCATCGAGTCTCTCTCCCGACTCTTAGTAACGGGACTTTACACAATCGATTTGCGCTGCCGGGACTCTTTGTCGCTTGTTTGGCGGTAGTTATTGGAGTTCTGTTCGAAATCTGGCGAATTACTGGAAGGCTGCTTTAGGGGTGGGAATATAATACGTCTTATTATTGTCTTCTGTTGTTTCATGCTTTGAGCTTCAGCGTTGCGACTTCATGTTCCTAATGATTGTCACCACCTCTTCCCTACAGCTCGGGATCTCAAAGTAGTACGCTTACTATCATTTATATCACTTACATAAACGAAAGGCTTGCAAGGGGTACGCAAGGGGGACGTCCTTCGCAGATATATCTGGACGCCTGATTTTCAAGATATTGTAATATCAGTGAAGGGATACTAATACTTTATTTTGTTGTGTAAAGTTATAGAGTTGTGTTTCATTTTTTTGTAACTATTTACTACGCGAATTTAAATGAACATTTTAAATAAATGAGCAAATCTCTTAAAAAATTTGTTGGATAGATATTTAAAAAATGTATTCATTAAACGTTTCGTCATGTGTGAGAAGTACAATCTTCAAATAGTTCAGCTTTTGACGACGTACCGCAAACGTTTTTGTCTTCTCGCATCTGGTGAATATTCTCCGATGTATTTTTTTTCCTCCTAGTGAGTCAACTTTTTACAGTCTTTCCTCTCAATACTTACAAATAAAACTATGGCAGATGTTAACATTAAGTGTTTGTATTCTTGCACATCGATTCACTTTTGTTATTCATCCAATTATTAATCGAAGGAGTCTCATGTTTGATATTTGAAACCTCATCTCGTTCGGTTTATTTGTCTTTAGGGTAAATAACTCGCCAAGGCCATTGTTTTGTTAATATTCATGTTTGTTCTTGACTTCCTGTTTTTAGGCGTCTTCTAATATACTGATAATTTATTCGAACTTACGACTTACTTCAGTTTTAAAGTCAAAAGACAGTTAAGATTTCAAAGTATTATTGTAAACAATTTTGATATTGAGTACACGAGACAACACGTCACATTGGTTTCAAATGTCAATTACTGTTGCTCATTATTTCTTTCATTAGACTGTAACAGAAAGCTTTGTTACGTGTGCAAATTAAAATGTATATTTTTTTATGTTTACTGAGGATAAATGCTTGTTTTGCGTTAGTTTTCAGTCCTTTCTTGTTTTCCGCCTTTTCTTAATATCACTAAAGTTAGTGTACGCAAGCAACGAGTTTCTAGCAAGGGTTACTGTTTAATAATATCCTCCTTTGCGGTTTCATTAAAATTTCCTACCAAGAATTTCCTTCATTTCGTAATCACGAAACAGTAACAAACGAGTTAATGCTCATATATGGGCTGTCTTGTGTGTTTGTGTTACATAAGTTCATTAACATGCCTCTTTTAGATATTTCGATATTCCCTCCATTCTACAGACCAACATACTTTCTCTCGCCTTGCGTAAACGTGAGAACGTCAACAGTCGTTCGTTGGGAGACGTCCCCTCGGGAGGTCACGGGATCCTCGTGTGTGTGTTTCATAGAGTTGCGTACATTTCAATCTGAAGTATATTACGTATTCCACCATGACATAAGACAGTTGTTGTTTTATAGTGAAGTGCAAAGAGAGACGCTTTTACTGTAATGCTATTTCTTGTTCGCTTTAAGAATTCGGCAAAATTTTTAACAGTACCTGCAGGGGGATAAACGAATAAATTAATGAATAAAGAATTTCTTACATATTTTTTATTTCACAGGGCACTCTAATTTAAACAATTGTACGTTTAATGTGAGTAAACTAAACTTTGTGATCGTGACAACTTCACCACTAAGAGAAGGTAGAAATCCTTCAGTGTAGTTTACACGTACCGAAGTTCATTGATTCGTTAGATAGATTCAGTGTCATCCCGACAATGGCAGATTCCTTTGTCGGAGTCCAAATGACAACACTTCCCGTGTGCAACGATGCCTAAATGAACCGTGCCGGTGGCAGCGATGCAGGCCACGTGCGCGGGGCACGGCCGCAGCTGCTCGCCTCGCCTCGCCTCGGCGCTGCGCCGCGCCGCTCTCGTTGCCTGTAATGGGCCGCGGCGCGGCGCGGCGCGGCGCGGCGGCCCCTTGAACCCATTTCCACGTAGGGACCGCGGCGCGGCGCCGGTCACTGCCATATGGCACAAGCAGATTCAGTGCCCAGTCGTTCAATGCCTGCCGATAGGTCGAGGTCCTTGGAATTGGTCCCGTTTCGCAGATGGTAGTTTCGATCGGATATTTTTGCCTATATGTTCGAAATTCGTGTTGAATTAATGTTTGACATCATTTCTTCAGAAGGAAACTGGTCTTCACTACGTGGAGTACAGTTTGTCGTAATTAATCGTTTTTCTCTAAACACACTTTGGAATATATAAAATTTAAGTTTGACGAGAAAGTTGGTAATTGTGAATGAAAGTGTAGTTATTTCATTTTGTAAATTTAATATCTACATATATTGGAGTTGTAGTAATATCTCACGGCTGTTTAGTAACTCTTTAGAAGATATACAGTCAAGTGGTTAACTTCTATGTTTTTTATGTAAAACATTTTATCCTTAAAATACACGTGCAATTTCTCATGTTGTAAATTACTCGATGAGAATACAAATCTTTAACGAAAAAAGAAAATAAATATTAATGAGAATAACTTCATGGCGTTATTTATTAAGCGATTTTATTCCAATCGAACCATCGAGTACGTGAAAACTGTTTGTATTTCTGAGGATAAATCAGGCTCGTGATCATTTGAACGTTCTCTGTAACCGTACTCAGCTAATGGAATATAGGATCCGATCGGGTACAGTTAGCGGTTAAGTTTTTAAGAACCCGCGGAAGTCTCCTGGTTGTGGCACCTGCGGTAACTGAATCAGGCGTGAGGTGGCAGAAACATTTCCAATCTTCGCCTATCAGTCACGCGCGAAACACGTTTAACCCGCGCTCAGTCGGCACCGCCCTGTTACACGACACGAACGTCTCGCGCGCCCCCTGACTAACCGGCGGGAATGTGGCCGCGTGCGTGCGCACGCCAGATGTTCGCACGGCGTATCTCCCCGCCCGATGGGATGAGTCGCCGCACAGATTCGGCTGCGGGTTTAGCTGGGTCGACCTTTCGCGTAGCGGCTAACGCGAGTTTTTTTTTTTTTTTTTCACTTCTGAATAAGAGAGTTCAAATCATATCTTTTCCTTCTTCATTTTTAGCTTAATCATCTTTTCCGGTACCATCAATTTCATTAGTATCACCACCACCAGGAAGAATTCGAACTCTACTAGCTACATACATAGGTCAAATTCAGCCGCTGTCTGGTGGAGAATTCTAGCGGCAGGCTGCTCAGATCGGTAGTTTTTCATGGTTTCTCCGATCAACATCAGGCGAATGACGGAGCACAACCCTTATAAATGAGCAAAGGACCGCGCACGATCTCTCCTTCCTCTTCCTTGTCCTATCCTCACCCGTTACCTACACACAAACTCACATGCACTACATTACCACATATGTAGGGAGTCCAGACGGGAGCTTAGAGTTTGCCCTAGCTGGGGAGGTGCCCCACTGGTGGGAAAAACACCGCGTGCCGGCGGGTAGGTCGCCGCCGGATCTCGCCATTCAGCGGGGGGAAGATCACGAGGGAAAACATGCACTACATTCACGGGACAAATTTCCTCAGCATTTGAGGCGGCGGGGATTACTTATCAATCAATCAGCGATGGCTTCTTCACTTCTGAAAAAGAGACTTCAAATTCCTTCTTTTCCTTCTTCTTTTTCAACTTTATCTTTTCCGGCACCAACAATTTCATCATTGTCACCTCCACTACGATCATAATCATCATCATCATCAAAGCTTGAATTTTCTTCTACTATTACACCCCACGGCCGGCCCCATGATGAGATCTCTTCAGCCCTATTAATTTCATTACTCTTAATTCACAGCACTAGTGTCCCGTATAACAGGCAGCTGACCTGTAAGTACTCAATTCCTCTATCGGCGCATTAAGATGTTACTAAGGGGTTCTCAACAACTTCGTTCACAGACTTTTTATCGTTGTATAAGTACTTTACTCACCGGAAATGAAAGACGTGACTTGATCTCTCTTCCGTCGTGAGAAATCTACTGAACTTCAAATACGACGTTCGTTTATCGCAATATGGGTGGATCGGGATTGTCCACCTGGCTCACCCAGCCCGACAACTTTGGTGTATTGACGCCAGTATGCTGGCTAGTGTTCCACCAAAGCCGGTATTTACTTATTTATTTATTTTATGTAAAGGTATTAAAAAAATCCGTTGGTGACCGGTTCCATAACCAGCGACTTCAACTGGAACCTCGAGCAAAAATCTAGACCAGGGATTCCCAATTTTTTTTCTGTCTTCAAAAACGGGAAACAAAAATGAAGCGGGGGCTAGTGCGCGAATATCTCGAAATATGGCTAAGTAAGTTTTCAAATAATGTCTTTTGTATTTCAAAGAATGTTTTAAATGTCTAGATGGTTTTATTTACATCATCCGAAATTTTTATCTAAAAACTTATAAGAGCTTAAAGGCGAGGGTGCCAATATTCAAGAAAATTCGGTATTCAGTGCAACACTTCTTTACGTACTTCCAAGAATATCAAAACAGTAGCTGTGCATGAATAGCAAATATTTAATGGCGCTCGGCCTTTTCCTTGGATCCCTTCTGTTGCATGACGTCAGTTGCGTGGTAAGCAGTGGCACACTGAATATGAGCCAGTCAGTATGCGCAATATGAAAATAACACACTTAAATATTTGCATTTTCAGTAAAATATTTACATTTTTGAGTCAAAATCGAAACTGTTTCATTGTTTTTCAATTTTTCCCGAGGTTTTAGGTATCTAATGAAACCACAATCACCTCTCAAAAGCCCTGAGGTCGCATATTTTTCCTTTAATTTCTGCGCGTAATGGAAATTGGTAATCATTAACAATTATTCATATCAAGTTAATAATGTGCATCTTCTCTCATTAATAGTATATGCATGTATTTATTTTTTTTAGCATTAAGTGTCAGTGGGATTTAAAATTATGATTCCGTTGACCAGTGGGTCTGAAAGCTTGACTGACAGATATTGAGGGTTCGCAGAAGGGGGCCCCTCCCATTAACACACCATTTCTCCATCTAGATGCTCATTACTCACCACATCACCTGGTGCGAAGATTACATATGGTTTAGACAATTCATTAATTTTCGTGAAGTCTAGTAACAGCTACATTACTGTCTCACTGGTCATGCATAACGGATTTTTAATCGCGTATTTTGTTGATCACCCGACAAAATTCAGCTGTGTTGTCGTCTTAGTTAATTTTTTTGTATGAGAATTAAATTATTTCTTTAATGTTTAATAGATCTAACCATTTCACAGAACGTGCGCGTTTATTTGTTTATTTATTGATGTCAAGTCAATGCTAGTCGTATTTGACTTCAATGCGGGCGCAAAAACTATAAAATATAAATATCCAGAAGGGACCAACTCCACATTTGCTCTGTAGATCAAAATTTGATCAAGATGGAGTTATTCACCCAGAAGAATCCTTAACCCTTTTTGTTAGGATAGAAGTACAGTAGAGTTAATTGCTTGAAGTAGCATACGAAAAATATGATCGTTGACCGGTATATTAGGGCTCGCCTCGATTTTCTAAATAATTATCTTCATCTTTGAAATTTGCTTATTTATAATGGATAACAATTGAAAACTGCTTTATACGAGATATTATATCTGCTTTCGCCATTTCAAACGGAAGACATTGTGATCTTTCCGTACCCCAAAGAGGTCTTTTTTGTCTTTATTATGAGTCTATGACATAAGTGTCTAAGCCGTATGAGGGCCCTGGAAATGAGTGAATGATTTTTGTGGGAAAATTATAACATTGGTATTAATTGTGATGGGGCAATTGTGGCATCAGTTGCGCGGAAAACGGAGACTCCGGAGAGAACCTGCCGCGAACCCGTTCTGTCCACCACCAGGAACGACCGGGATATTCAACCCGATCCCGACTCTGGAAGGCATGTAGTCGGACCGCCGCCCCACGGGTCATCCCCAAATAACGAAGAAGCGCGTACAATGCCGCCTTGAGGGCCCAGAGCCCTACTACCCCAGTGCGAGGCCGTGATGGATATCGCCCGCCGCGCGTGAGCAACGCGCGGACGATGCCCGCGTGCGGGTGCGCGCCAGATGCAGCGGGCGCCCGCGGCGGCGAGATGAGTCGGCGGTGACGCAGGTCGCCGCGCAGTTGCGTTGCGTTGCGTTGCGTTGCGTTGCGTTGCGTTGCTTCGGGCCTCTTCCTCACTCGCCGCCGCTCAACGCTCGCCTTGTTCGTGCCGGCCCGGCCGCGCCGCGCCACGCGGACGCACGTGTGCCGCTTCCGAAGCCGCTCCGGCGAAAGACCCCCGGCCCAGTCCTCCGCACCACCTCATCTCTGACATCTTCCTCCTTCCCAATCTCCTTCCCTCCCCATCCTCCTTCCCTTCTCATCCTCCTTCCCACTCCGTCCTCCTTCCCACTCCGTCCTCCTTCCCTCTCCATCTCCTTCCCATCCCACCCTCCTTCCCTCCCCATCTTCCTTCCCTCCCTCTCGTCTCCTCCCTTTTCTCCTCCTCTCCTCTTCCTTCCTCTCTCCTCTTCCTCCTTTCTATCGTCTTCCTCCTTCCCCTTCCTCCCTCTTCATCGTATTTTATGGGAAATGTTGCCTTTTTATCTGTAGGTGAAATCGCGGTATTCGATCCCGGAACCATAACAAACAGTTGCGGCGGCAACAGCCTCCACTATACACGTCAGCATATTTAGTACGAGTTAAAAAAATTGATGTAAATGTACGTTTCTTTAGAGAGGCCCACAAATTATGTTGTCTCCTGCAAGCGTCGCACAGCGAATTTAACACGAATTTTATTTTATTCAATTGAGGGCGAACGTTACTAAAAATGAGTCTGCATTTATTGGTTACAAAAAGTGCGCTTGTAATAAATGAGCTGCGGTTATGGAAGCTAATATTGCATCTCCAGTTCAGCTAAGATATCCAGATGACTTGTCTCTCATTAGAGCGTTTGTAAGCAATTCTGAAAACATACAAAAGGATAATATCTATTGTTGTGTTGAGTCCATCCACAATGTGGTGGTGATGGTGGTGGTGGAGGTGCGAAAAGCAAAAGATGTTCTCCGGAGAGATCTCCTAACTTTATGTTGCAATTCGGAACGCAAGGTAGCGAACGGAATAAATGTGTGAATGGGTATTAATGCAAGAAGTAATTTTGCGTTGCCTCGACTAGTTTACTTTTTCCAGTTAGTGATGTGAAACGAGTCATGAAGTTAGAAGCTAGTGGGATAAACTCATTCAAGAGTGTACTGTACAAACAGTGTAAAATAAAACGCGCCGGTAAAATCAAATTCTTGGATAAGGGAAGCGAAAAGTTAATGTGCTGATTCATCCATGATTTTCGACGGAATTATTTTCTCCTGTCATCTTGTGAATTGAAGCTTTTAGTCATTGCTGTATTTCGCGTTTTTGGCAACTGCTCACATGTCTAACGCACATTTTAGGCAAGCAAGCACATTTTACGCAAACTCACTGGCAAGCAAGAGAATCATGTGTTCTTTCCTCCTACTTAGGAAACATATCTCAGTAAAACACATATCCATCTCACGTATCAAGTTATAACTCAAATTTAAGAGAACAACATGCCCTTTTGTTACTGCATATTTAATCGGTTTCTTCAATTAATTACAAGTCACTGTATACCACTGTTTCTTCAGACACGTGTTCACGAAAGTTACTTATTGTTTTGGGACTCGCACCACACCATCTTCGCGATGAGTCCGGAAAGTCAGCATTACAAATGCGGAAGGTGGCGGGCCACTTCGCGCTTTTGTGTTACGTCGGGAGTTGTCGGTCACACGTTTACGGTCAAGCTACCTTCTTTTCCTTGTTCCGGTTCGCAGAGCTCACCACTTAAGAATCTGTTAAGTTTCGAGCCTTTTTAAGTAAATAATAAAATTACATTTACAATAATAACGTAGTTGGAATGAGACGTTCTACATACGTTAACGCTTTTTTCTTCTCCACTTTTTTCATTCGCCTTATCCTTCTTACATTCTTCATCTCTTCTTTTGTTCTTCTCTCTCTTTCACCTTCTCTTCATCCTCATTATAATCCTCTTCCTTCTCCTCTTTTTTAATTCTTAAAATGATGATGGGGTGTCGACGGCCAAAACTTAAAATCTATGCCAGGTCTTTTCCGGACAATTATGCAATCATGAATATCGTTCCCCTAAAATGTTACCTCAGTCATTATATACATCGCTTATTTGACAAAATGTACGTCAATATATACAATGAAGTACAATGTGACTGATGAAGTGGAAGGGAATGGTAAGGAAAGACCATGAAAATATGACACTACTGGAAGATGAGTGATTTGATATTTTCAGTTATATATTTCAAAATTAAATAAAAAATCAGTATTGCCTTAATTTAATCAATAACTGTTGATAATTGTCCTATTATGTTGGCCATTAACTAATATGGTCCCCGATTTAGAATAAGGAGCATTAGAATTGCTTGAACACACCAAATAGAATACCGACTACACGGAATATACGTATGAAATGTAATCTGTGCGGTAGATCGTCTTTTGCTTGTGGCGAGAGATAGGAAACAAGGCATGATTATGTACTGAACAAAAATGAATGAATTAATTTATTTTTTCTTCTAAGGAACCTAAAATACGCATGTTAACGTGTTAAAAGATGTGTTGAATATATGCATTTTAGAATTGACGAATGCGGATGTCAGATCAGTCTAGAGTATGGGTAAACATGACGTTAGAAGGTAATGTTATGTTTTCTCGTTGAGAAAACTCTTTTCCGGACTTTGTAACTCTCGCCGTCACTTCCTGTTTCGCGGTGTCGAGTTTAACCGGAAGACAGAGATTCCAATCGAAGCATCACCCGCAGCGAAAGTCACTGGTTCACGCAGCCTTGCTTTCGCTGACTAATGTGTTGCGTAGTAAAGTCTGGTGAGCGTGAACACATTAAGAGCTGGCTGGAATAGGTGGAATAGCGCAGCTTACTTTCACAATTTCCCAACACAGTGACTACCATAGAAATCATCGTAATTGAATTAGATGTAAAGTGATATGCATGTTTAAAGAATGGCTCTTTAATGTAGAAGCACGATTAGCAATCGATGTCAGGTAGGGTTATTACGATTTCTCACTCGTTATTTTTAAATTGTTAGTTTCTAAGTGATTATAAAGTATCAATCCATGTGATGACGAACAGCACGGTTATTACGGTTTCTTATAGTGAGGTAATATGAACCGAGTTGAAATTATTTTGTATTGTAATGTAAGGAAATGCCTATCATTAGACGATCAGAATTGTAATTACGTTTTTCACTCGGTATCAGGAAACGATTTAGAGAGATCTATACACTCTCAAACTGAAGGAGTTTTCTAAAGATCAGGCCGTAATATGATTTATTCAGTTTTAAACGTGCTGAACGTGGATCAGGCCGTAATATGATTTATTCAGTTTTAAACGTGCTTAAACGTGGACTCTCATAATGTACGCTCGACAGTGTCGAAAGAAAGGGTTTCTAATAGAAAACCTAAAAACTAGCCAAGGCAAAATGAGGCGAGTAGGTACAGAAAGATTCTTTAAAAACACTTGTTCTAAGATTGTTGGAACATACTGAAACGACTGGTTGGAGGATATGCAAGTGTCAACGGTAGGTAAATGGACGCAAGTTAAAAAGGCCATCGCTCGAGTTGAGTCAGATTGCCATTGACTATATAAATGAATGATATTTATAAGAACATTTTGTTTTATATATACTGATTCCCTCGTAAAATACAAACTAATAAGGTTGAATAATATTCTTTTTGAATATCTGAGAGACGAATTACCACGCTCGCGTTTAACTGATTTCGTTTTATCGTCCGAACATGCACACAAAATATTATGTAATACAGAATAATATACGGAGTATATTGGAGCGGCGTGCACAGGGCTACTAAATACTGAAATAAAAACATATATTTTCAAACAAGAAAGCAAGAATTTTAATTCCTTTCTTTTTTTTTTCTACTTCTTCCGTCAACAATACACGGCGCGTGAACATCTACGTCCGCTTGGCAATATTGTTATGGGTTTCTTTAAAAATGACATTACCCAATTACACGAATTACAATTGATTACAATTCAAATGCCATTAATTAGTCGTTAGCAGTTTACTGATATTTAGGAATTCCTTTCTTTAAGACAACTCAATATTATTACCAATACTATGTACGTACGTACTTCAAAGCAACAATGAAAATGAAAACTAACAATTACTAAATCATAGCTTACAAATTATTGTATTACAATAATTCCGCTTAAAAAAAATTTCGTGAAATTTCAAGAGTCTCATGAATGTTTGTTTACGTTTTTAATATGCGCAATTTCAAAGCTGATTTTTTTCTTTGATTATTTCGCGAATGCATCACTTCCCTTTTTCTGCCTCGTCGAAAACAGCGCCGTTGCCGGTTCGATGGTCCTATGCGCGCCCACTCGCACGCATCGAATGTCCACGCACGCTCCACTCGTGCACGGGCCGGTTCTCTTCAGTATTTCTCCCCAGGAATTCCAAAAAAAATTGTCCAAACACTTACGTCACAAATTCACTACAAAAAAATAGTACTTCTTCTCTCTTCAAGTATTACTGCATTGACAACGTCCGCCCAGTTATATGTTCATTAATTACTTTCTCTCCGCCGCCCAAAAAATGTCTAAGTCCGAAAAAGTTTAAAAATCACGAATACGGCAGACCATGTTCTCTCAACCGCTGACTAGACCGAAGTGCCGACAAAATCATGTCGATTTAACATGTTAACTCGGATTATGAAAAATGCCGGCGAAATCCATTTCGCTTTTTTTTCATTGTTGTTTCCACAAATTTTTTTAAAATGTTCAATATTTCCCGTTTTAACTTGTGTTCGTGTTTATTCGTTTCAGCTTTTCCCCAATGTTAAGGTTTTCTTGTCAAAACGGTTGTTTTCTATTTATTTCACGTCGAAAATGCTAATTTTTCTGTCGACATTCCCCAGCAGTAATTCGTCGCTTGTTTTCTGGTATTGTTAGTTTGTGATATTTATTTATTTAGAACGTTCAATGTTTTTATAACTCTCTAAACCATTTATAAATTTTGCTTAATTCATATTACGACGATTCCCTCCGCCTCTCATTGTTTAATTAGCATTTCTTCGCAAAATCTCGATAATTCAAGTCATGCTGTTTAACATGTTCGACTGGGCTTTTCCTATACATTTTCAAATTACAATTTTAAGAGAACCCGTCGTCCGATCTCGTTCAAACAAAAAATACAGCGTTCATTTAATTCTTCTTCAACTAACTGGTTAGTCAAAATTTCTTTCCGAATTTGTTGAACCCCTTAAAATTCTCCAGAATGATCGAAATACACCTTCCGCGGCGCGCTGTTCTTTTGTCTTGTTCATCGATTTCTAATACACGTTGTTTGCTTCATAGACTATAGATCCTAAATATTTATTCTTTTGTCCACAATTGTTTTGGAGTATTCCTAAGAATAATGAAATCATTACAATAATAAATGTATCGGTAATTTTCAATACATTCAATTGCCTTGCATCTTAAGAGGACCCGGAAGGCGAAAAATTAAAAAATATCGATTTTCACTTTGTGGCCAATTAATTATCTTCAATAGTTCCCCCTTTCGATGTTGTATTCATTTTATCTGTACTTTGTTTCCATGTATTGTTTTTACAATGAAATAAAATTTCTATGCGGTCAACCTTGCTTTGCATGTTTGCCAATGTGAAATTATTTCCAACATACAACACAAATAAGAACACAAGGGGTGGAAACTAGGAGAGTGTGAGAAGCAAGCCGGACACACGATGACCTCAGTGAAAAAGAAACTGGAAGAGTTAATGTCGAGTGTCTCTCAGAATCCATTAGATAGACTTGGAATGTTCTAGAGATACATGGCAAACTTTGAGGTCTGAATCGCGTAAGTTTTTTTGGTATTTAAGGAACACTATTTCCTAAACTATTAGAACTAGAGAATTCAAGGCTTTCTTCAAGAAGTCAAACTACAACTTTTATCATAGCCGTTTTATTATATCTTATTATCTGAACAAAATTACATGTACATGAACTAATATCTAAATAAAATTATGTACATGTACTAAAAACTTTGGGTGTAAATGTTCTACCCTTTTAAAAGTCCATATCTACAAAAAAAATAAAATTTCAATTACGTATGTTAATCAGTTTGATAGAACTCTCAAATATTTTACAAGAATCTATTGCTATCATTGTCTATAATATTAAATGTACATGTTAGTTCAAGGTTTTTGTCTCAGTATGATGTAATTTTCGTGCAGCAGTGCTTTCGTATGTAATCACTTTCGCATCCGTGCAGTGCGAAAGACACCGGAAGTACTGCTGAAGTTCGTACGTATTTCGGCAAGGCCCGATCTGGGGGCTGTATCGACAGTGGAAAGAAATAAAATAATTTTGTGATTATTATTATTATTATTATTATTATTATTATTATTATTATTATTGCTCCATATCACGACTACAGATGTTATGAGTCGGCTGAGTATAAAATCTACTCCAGGTTACAACTAGCTACCTAAGGAGCAGATCTAGGGACTGTCGGTGCCTCTACAATACTTTGCGCAAAATGTGAGCTGTGCCAAATAAAGCAATTTCTTGCACTTTCCAGTCCTTTGAATGATCTGGAAGTTTAGCTAAGTTCTTACACAAATTTTGCGGAACAAATCCCAGAGCTCCGATAACTATCGGTACGATCTGTGCTTTTACGCCCCACATTCGGCTGATCTCAATTTCCAAACTCTTGTATTTAATCAATTTCCAAACTCTTTTATTTAATTAATTTATTATTAAATTGATTAAATACAAGATTATGTATTAATTTATTATTATTATTATTATTATTATTATTATTATTATTAATGTGACATACAACTTCTGAGCAGCTTTTGTTGCTACCGGTCACTAAGAGTATTGTTGATTCTCGGAAAGTCCGGGTAAAACTCAGATGGCAGACCCGTTCACACGGGACACGCGGAGCAACGCTCTCGGTAGGCTGGCGTCAAGAATTTTTCGAGCTCGGTACTCGTCCCGGAGGCGGCGTGTCTTGCTCTGGCCTCCCCCCGTAAGCGGCCCTAATAATAGCCTCCACTTGTTCCGGGCATTGTGGCGCGCCGCGCTGGGGAGGCCGTAAAAGGACGCAAATAGCGCGCGGATTCCCCGATGACCTCCGCCCACGCCACGCCACGCCACGCCACGCCACACCGCGGCGCGGCGCTGCGCGGGCCCTCGCGTGCGGCCGTTCGCGGCCCAGTCCCCGCGCAGCACCGGGCAGAACTCCGCGCTGTGGGTCGAAACGGCGCCAAACGTGGCTACCGTAATGGAAAGCAAAGGACAATCTCTGGTAGTTACATATCCTCTTGCCAATTTGTCGTGCTTGGCAGGCGAATGACAGCCTTCATTATATAAATCCCGCAATAAAATTCCATGACTCATTTGACTACAACAATTTTGCACGTATAAACGCCTAAGAACATGTACTTTGGAACCGAAAAAATATTTCACTGTCAGTGTAGTGAATGTGTAAAAGCATTGTTAGTAAAGAATATGGCGCAACGAGTAGAAAACTATCAATAATCAAAATTGATTTAGTCACTATTACTAGACGCTGTAATGGAACAAGTTGATAGCTTCAACTTCAATGATTCATAATTTAAAGAATGTGTACAATAGAATTTAGTAGTATCTATTACGATGGCAACAGCCGAACACCTGCCTGGAATTTTTTACGAAACAGCTGAATGACGAACCATGATATCATAATGTTAAAAATGTATTAAACAGTACATTTTTGTTTCAAAATCTCACAACCAGATTTAAAAGTCAGTTTAGTAAATTGCAGTAAGCAAATACACTAATTTTAAATATGAAGTACATATATATTACATTATATAAATATGAGACCCAGTGAATTTATTTACCCTTACGTATCTTAGCAAAGTTATGTTTATTAAATATATCGTGCAGTATATAAGTTTTTAAATGTGATTAAAGTGCGACTTAATTTAAAAAATTCCTGTAATAAAGTATCTCCTTATTGCTACCGGGATTAAAGTAACAGTACAGAGAAAACAATGTACCTCTTTTCTTGAACTAGTATTCTCCCCAATATTGTATTTGTCGCTTTTATTACAGTCATCGCTGCCTTCTGAATACCTTCCAAATTGTAACGGCAGTACTATTGCTACTCTCAGATGTGACATACGTGTGTTTTAAACAAAAACAAACAAGAATATTTAAAAAGGTGAAATTTTTCATTTGACGTGGGAATTAAATTAACACCTACTCTTAACGAGGGAGAATTACTCGTAGGTTACTCGTACTATTACGTTCGGGACTTGACCATTTTCTGTCGTGAATAAAGTTCTAGTTAATCTCATTGTTAGAATAATAACTATTTTACTTCCCACAGTTTCTCCTTATGATAAAAATCGGTAGGAAAGAATAGAAAGGTAAATTGGAATTATTGGTTAACACTCTCTTAAGAAACAACACTGAGAAACTTGGATCGGAATAAAAAACAACTCGATCTGAATGAAAAAGATAAACAATGAAATCTTCTTTAAAAGCTTTATCGGATATTTGCCGAAATAAAACATTTTTCGCTGGTTAAAATTAATAAAAATTACTGTTTTTTAAATTGTTTTAAATTGAGTTATTTTTTGGGGTCTACAACTTAAGAATTAAAAATAATAAATAAAACGTAGAATATTCATATAAATAAGTATCGTTTTCTGGTATTTGTAAGTACTTAACCTTTCCTTAAACAGTTTCGTGGTAAAGTCCGTATTTGCGAGAATTACACTATTAGCAGTGCAATGATAAATACATTTTTGAAGGAGAGGAATTTATTCCTGTACGCAAGGCGCCTGTACTACAGCGGCGGCATTCTTATGTGAACAATATTATGACGTCCAGCGAAGCCCCGGTGCGCGCACCTTGTAATACAGTTAGATGGGGTGGGGGCGGGGCGGAGGTGCCGGCAGGGGCAGGGCGTGGGTGGAAAGGGAGCCGGGCGGAGGGGCAGGTGGCGGCGGGGCCGCAGGCGAAGGCAGGGGGCGTGGCGGCGTGGCTGGGCCGCGGGCGCCGCAGTCGCCATGTCGTCGCCGCCAGGGGGCTGTCCGCCCCTTCGCCGCTCGCTCATGCCCGACATCCGGCGGAGGATGCTCGCCTTCGAGCCCGGTAAGGCCCACGTCGCCTCCACCTCTCAAAGGATGGGAACGATGCATCCGCGGAGGAGGGCTAATGAGCAACAACACTAACCACGTGATAAGGACTCCCATTTTTTTTTAAATGTATTGGTTCGTAATATGAAGATTCGTTCCGGGCACGTCAGCTTTTGAGGTCATTAAGTGTAAGTGTAGTGCATGTTATATTCCGCAAGTGTAGTGCAAGTTATATCCGTGATTGGGTGTTGTTTTCCGCTAACACGCGAGATCCAGCGCAGATCTAAAAGTCAGCTTGCGAGTTCCCTCCTCCAGATCCCTCCCCCAGTGAAGCACTGCCCTCGTCGGGACAAAATCTAATCTCCCGATCTCCCAACATGCATGATGGTGTAGTACACGTAAGTGCAAGTGTAAGGAGAGAGGACGGAGAGCAGAATGAATGATCACGTATGGTCCGTGACCCGTGACACGTTTTTCTCCTTCAGCCAGTAGTTTAATTAGACCCAGCTGTTTATCTAGTGACAAAAATCCGTCACAGTCGAGACTCGAACCCTAGAGTCTCCCAGGCAACGACACTTCAGAGGCAACGATGTGACCGCTGTACTATCGCAGCAGTTCCGCTAAAACTATTAAAACTGTTAAATTCCATCTTTGTTTCGGCATTCAATAGCTTGTTCAGTAAGGATATTAATTGCGCTGAAAGTACTTTACAATTTAATCTTGTTATTGCACTAGTAAATGGAATCTGCATTATTGTTAAAAAGGGATATTATTGAACTTGTAAATTAGTTCATGTATCTATGACAAAGAATAAGAATTTGAAAATTATTCCAAGTGTGACACAAAATATCAATATATAAATTTATTTACTACTTTTGGAGAGGTTTCATTCGCAATAATCAATGACAAATGTGCTGTTAATCAGGCCACCGACTGCGTGTGCCAAATGTTTGCTTGTGACCTGAGTATATTAAAAGTGACCTTATTAATTATGTATAGTTAAAATTTAAAAAAAAATAAATGGTATTTTTTCCGGAGGAATATGCAACGTTCGTAATTCTACATTTAAAGGCATTAAATTATTTGATTGTGAATTAGAATATTTTAGAAGTATATTATTTTTTCATCTTTTCTTTTGTGTTGACTCCATTCTTTTGAAGAAAGCCTCGCAAAACAGCTTTTTTTTTTTCAATTGTAAAATTATTGCTCATTATTTATAGAAAGGTTCTTGATTTCAGGTTCGTTAAAACACTATTTCCAATTGCCAACGTTTTGCCGATGTACTTAATTTTCGTCGTCGCTACAAAATACACAATATACTCATCCAAATTCTAGTTGGGATATCATAGGAGGAAATCTTGAGATACGTTATGATGCTTAGAAATGAAAGAAAGAACTCGTTTGTTTTTACATGATGTTCTAATCCCTTGTGTTATCCATTTATACTCTTTGGTGTTATCCAAGAATTGCTTTTGCGTGAAATATTTAATTTTCTTTTCTGAAGAGGAAAGCAAGTGTTAAAATGAAATGAAAGCGTTAAAAAAAGAATAATATTTATCGTTTGTATCGATAGTATTATAAACCGCGTCCCATGACTCCTGCAGCAAGTAATCAATGAATAATTTTCTTTTTCTTTTAGAAAACACTCTACTCATACGTGTATTATTTATTGTGTCATTGTTCGCATTTATTACCATTATACGAAATGCGAACAATGACACAATAAATAATACACGTATGAGTAGTGTGTTCAAAAAAAATTCCATCGAAAAGTTTAAGTCCCAAGTAAAATCTTTTCTGCTGCATAACTGTTTCTATACAATTCGAGACTATACCGAGCATCAAAAAGGAAAGTATCCTTAATTTTAACAATGATAGTTAATGTAATTATTTATCATTTGGACTGTACAATTCTTAAGAACCTGTAACAAGTATTGTACCACAGTTTCTGGGTTGATGGCCCCCATCTCGATCAGGTTTTTCGTGCAGTTTCCCTGATCCTTGAGCAAATGCTGAGATGGTCCCTTGTTTTGCTTCTGGACATAAATGTAACTTCATTATTTGTGCACGTCTTCTGAATTTCAGTGGGAAATATAGTTATTCAAATTATCGTTTTTCATATTATCGCGACAAAAAGTATTATTCTTTCATGAAGAACATGAGGGTTCAGGGCAGGAATTTATAGCTAATTTACCTTTGAGAATATATTTTATTATATAGGAGCGAATATTTTGTCAACAAAACTCGAAAAAAACCTCTCTTTTTTGTATTCAAAATTCGACTAGAATATGGTTTCGGATAAGAGACCACAGAATTATGAAAACGTGCACAAAATTCACTTCTCCCCATAGCTCGTCACACGCAGTTTTTAACTGTTTTTGACGTAAATAAATAAATAAATAAACATATATTAAAATCACATAATACATTTGGCACTTACCTTTAGATCTCCAGACATACTTATCACTTCAATCACCAATTCTGAAATAAAAGTTCTATTTTTATATTTGGTACCAGAAACAAACATAACTAAATTAAAATAACACAGAGCAAGAAATGTAAACCCGGCAGAAACGTTGGCAGTCGTATATGGTGTTTTAACTAACATAAATTGAAGAACCTTCCTTTCATAATTATCATTTCACGTCAAGATTCTTTGTTTGATTTGATACTTTCCAGATATTTTAGTACATACATACCTTATTAAAAATAATTTGATCAGTTACTACTCGAATTTAAGCAACTCTAATTACGCCCATTTGAGAAATTTTTTCCAAGCATATTGAAATTAAAGCGGCAGAAAGGTTTTTGGGTTGCGGAAAGATTTATTTTTTATACCCAAAATAGAGAAAATAGTAATAATATTTCAATAATAATAATAATAATAATAATAATAATAATATTTTAAAAATAATAATAATACCAAAAATTGATAACGATATTTTGAAAGAAAATGGCGCGTGCGCGCGTGTCAACAGTCCTAAAGTGATCTCTACTCTTTGGATGGTGCGGTTCCGGTGTGTTCCCATGAGTGTTGATGTTCAGACAAGATAAAGAAGGAAAAATCAGCTTGTGTACACTTTTCATTGTTTGCATTATCAACATCCCTGTATGCAAGCTCGACGTCTGTTGGTTTCATAAACCGTTCCGTGTGAGATGAGCCTTCGTTCACATCCTTATCAAAATGGTACGCATTAGTTTTTGTTTTCAGTTTTATATTTTTAGCGTTGATAATATTGGGTTCAATACAAATTTGAATCCACCCAATGAAATATTTTGAGTTTCTAACAAAAGAAAATTCGTCTTGAAATATGCCCTCATGCACACGGATTTACATTCTCTACAATATGAAAATTACTTAAGGCATTTTTCATAAACAATGAGTTGTCACTCATAAGATCACCGGCAAAATGTTATCGTCTGTGATATGCCATCTTAAGTGCATTTCTTTTCTCAAAAGCTTTAAAATCTTAATTGGAATATGTTTTCAGCTAACAATCAGTTTAGACAGTGCAATGGCTCGTTGGTTCGTAGGATGTAACGGTATCCATTGTTGGATATACGTTTATTGTGTACAGTAAATGTTTATTGAGTTGCAGTTGTTTAAATTTACAAGTGAAATGTGTTCAATCTATACCGTCTAATAAGTGTATGTGGAGTGAACTTTCATGATTATTTTGCGGGAACAATGCTTTGAAACAACCATGGGTACGCAATCATGTGTACATTGTGTCTTAATGAAAGAGTAAAACGTGTAAGGAATATTTTTTATTTCAGATTTAGTAGTCTCAGTATATTGTTACATTTAATTTAGGCTGAGTACTGCTGACAGTGATCAGTGATAATTTCTAATTCATTCGCTAGCAAAATCGTATATTTATTTGAAAGTAATGGGTACAGTTCCTGCTACGTTAGAGCGAATTTTGCATGTCGCGCATGTGAAAGTTACTTTAATGTGTTTCTGTGCTCATCAAACTTCACCGATTAATTCCTTACCTAATAATGAATTTTACAACCTAAGAAAATACCTATGCCTATTCTCCGTCATTGTGTATCTTGTAGGATTATGAACTCTAATTGAGACTTTTAGCATATTAACCCGGCTGCTGTCCTCAAATTTACTCCTTCTCAAGATCCTTGGGTCCAAATGGACCCATATAATTTCTATTGCAGATTATTTCCTTTTCCAATTATCATATTTAGTATTCTTAATAGGAAGTTAAAGTTATACACCGAAATGTTAATTATACACATTTATTTTATTTATAAAGTTGTGCAATAATGTAAAATATTGGTCTCTGAGCATGCGTGATAGCAAAATAATGAACAGCACATATAGAAAAAGTGTATTACACACATGTAGTAAAATGTGATTGACATGATTTTTACCAGTAAAAGTTTTTATTTAGAGCAACGAAAAGTAAGTTTGTTATGTTTTGCAACTCACTCCATTTTCCCCCTTTTCGAATAGATTCTAAAAAAAATAATTTTTAAGACGGTGAATTTTGCATCGGATTTCGAGTTTTCGACTTCTCTTGATGACGAAGTTTGTGACAGGTGTGTTCTCCGTTCAATAACGGATTTACAAAAGATTCCCCAAGTTTTCTATAAAAAGTGTAATTTTTTATAACATTTTTATTAGTAATGCGAATTTGCTTTTGTGAAAAAAACCGTTTGAATTGATGTAAAATTCTTCTTTTGTCAGAGAACCACAATAGGCCAAAAATGTATTTTTTTCTATGAATAAGAACTAATCATATCAACAACTCCCTTTGTAGAATTATAGGCTGTCATTATTACTGTTTCTTCTCTCCAGATTCGCAGCCTCTTGCATCATTGTAAAGGGTGTTTTGAAGGACAACACACTTGTTCATTCGTGGCACATACGATACTAATGTCGGGTAACTCACAAAAGCGAAAGTAGAATGTTAGTTTGTTGTGCCCTTTGTCTGGAGACGTTTTGGCGGTATAGAAGATTTGTTTTTGTGCATAGTTCCTCCGAGAGTGATGTCTCGTTTGAGAAGCTCCTAACCTAACTTGCATGTTGTATGATGTAAAGAAATTGACACGGGTTATATTGTTATCCTTCAGAAGTGAGGATAATTGTAGCACAACTCTTATTCTCAGATTTTGTTTTCTAGGTTGCCCTTCTTGTTTGCCAGAGGTTGTGTATTCCACATGTAACGTGTTTCATTCAACATTTCCCTCTGTATTTGAAAGGTCTTTCGCATGTGCTGCCGAAATGGACAATTGCCTCGGAAAACGCCTAATTATTAATTGATTGTTACACACAGCTGAAGATTGCACAATATCGGAAGAGGAAGAAACACATCAGAATGCTACGTTCAAGGTTTAGAAAGAACCGTCTTGCCGCAGTTTAGAGAGCTGAGATTGCTTCCAGTTGTTCATAAAACTTTGATAGTGTTTTGTAGTTTCATAGTATTATTCGATGAAATATCGTCATTGTACCCCTTATGAGAAGGTAAAGTCTCCAATGACAATTCAATCCTTCCATAGTTGATTTTTAAGAAGTTATTATATCAAATTACCAACGAGAGTTCAACATGAGAAATGTCATGGGTCCAAATGGACCCGAAGAACTTATGCGTAAAAAAAATTATAATTCTTTTCATATTGAAAATAAATTAATGACATTTTATATACGGGTAGAAAACATTCAAAAAATAATTGTCATGGAGTATCAGAACGATCGCACCATTTTCTTAAGCTGTACAAGAAATTAAAATTTTATTTTGGTCGAAATGGACCCGAGGACCACAGCAGGGTTAACAACAATGTTACTAATAGTCCTTGTTAATGTAGATCTAGACCCTTCTTGAAGCATTCTATTAATTTCACATTATAAAACAGCAAATTACGTACCATTTTATCTCATTAGAAACTATGAACGTTATTGCAATTGACTTCGGAATATTATTTAGAAATCCTGAATAGTACAATTCCTGGCTCACAACTAAGAATATCCTGTAATTTTGGTGTACTCCTAAGAACTTCAGATTTACTTATTTTCTTTCAACTGCGAGTGGTTCTCGAAAATTTTCTCTCAGCTAGTTTCTTAACTCAGTGTATGCAACCCGTGATGCATTTGTGCTTTGCACATCAGACACAGTAAGGCTACAGCTTATTTTCAGTAGAATAAATGAATGTATTTCACATCACGGACGATAAATCTTCGTAGATATCACATATTAAAGATGCAATTTTACAGTGTCATTTCGATAACTTTCGAAGTATGTTATTGAGAATCTTTCAACCAAGGCGGTCGGAGTGAGGATCACTTCGGATAACGGGAACACCGACACGTGTAGTTTCGACGTTCGAACATAACAAATCCTTCAAATTTAAGCAATTTTGCTAGGCAGTAAAATCGAAATAACGTAATGAAGATTTTTTATTACACCCATCTACATAAAAATAATGAATTTAGTAAAATATAACACACAAAATACGAAAAAAAAATGAAATTAGCATATAATCCCCTTTTGCTTTCTGACAAAAATAGAATAATTCCCGTTGAATAGAAATCTCAGGTAATATAATGTCGGTTAAATGAGACGCTACTCTAGTGCAAGACACAGGTAGCCGAAATATTTAAATATGAAACTCAAAAGCAGGTTTTGGAAAGAATAAAATGATCATGAAATTGGGAAGAGGTTCACCGAGAAGATATGATGCTGCGCGAAAACTTATTTTGTGGCCCAATCCAGTCGAACTTTTCTTCTCTTCCTTTTTTTAGCAGTACCAGTTCTTCTTTTTCGTCTGCTTTCATTTTTCTTCTTTGGCCATGTTAGCCTTTATTTCGTCTTCATACCTTGTTCTTCTTTTAACCAATTTTGTTCTCTCGTCTTCTTCCCCCTCTCTCTTCCTTTCAGCTACGCCAGACATGATTTCTTCTATTCACATTCTTCCCTTTCTTCTATTCATATTCGCTTCTGTTCTTATTCCCTTTCTTCTTTTCGCAGCGTTAGTCGTTCATTCGTCCTCTTTCTCGTAATCCAGTTGGGCGTTGCTGATTGCGTGTGTCCGCGTGTTGCAGGGGACGCGGAAAGTGCGGGCGTGGACGCCGCCGCCACCGCCACCGCCGCCGAGGACGCGAGCTCAGTGTTCCCCGACGGGATGATCCCGGAGCCCGAGCTGTGCCGCGGGGGCGCCGCGGGCGCCGCCGACCTGGACCGCCGCAACCGGCGCAACCACCACGGCCCCGCCGCGCCGCCCGCCGCGCCGCCCCTGCCGCCGCCCCCGCCCTTCAGCCCCGAGGGCCTCATCCTCCCGCGCAAGCTGCACAACCCGTGCCTCGAGTCCAACGACCACAAGAACCTGCACCGCGAGCTGCTCTTCAACCAGAAAGTGTAAGGGGCGGCTTTGGCCATCTGGCTTCTTTCTCAGATGTCTCAGGATGCAACACTGATTGGTACAAACTTCTAGGTCATGTAGGGGAAATGGAAGATGATCACTTTTTGCTAATGATCATGTGGTGGTAAATTTCATATGACGAAGTAATAAACGTGACATTTTCTCCTGATTAGTAGGCACCTCATCATGCATTAGTGTTTGGCGACTCAAGAGACAGCTGTGCTGCGTCTGGACGTGACCCACCAAACACAAATGCATGACGAGTTGCCTACCATGTAGGGGTACGTCCGCAACTTCGTTGTTCGGATAGGCCAACAATCACCCACAAGCAAAAGATTATAGAGAGAGCATTCGATTACAGTCTGTTCCCATTTGGGAATACCGAGAAAAAAAATGGGTTAATTTCCCACCATAACTTTATTGGCAAAAAGTTATAATCTTCGACTCCTCCACGTGACAGACTTTTGTAACATTTATTCTGAGACATCTGTATATTTATCTATATCATATTGGGCAAATATCAGGCCTGTGAAACTTTTCAAAGAATTGGTTGTCTCAATAGCTTAGTGGCTGGAGCACTGAGCGGAAACCAGGAGACACAAGTTCGAATCCTGGTCGGGGTGCTCAATGCTTTTAACAAATTTAATTATTAAACTATTTATTTATTATTTATTTTTACATGGTCAGGCTTCCTCAATTTTCTCTTCTCTGAAATTTCTAATACTCCAATAATCCCATCATGACCAGAACTTCCCAGAAGTAAACAATAATTAATTTCTGAAAATTCTATTATGCTCTATCCCATTGTTTTATAGTCCAGTCCTTCATGTGTGCAAGTTAATATTCTCACTATTTTTAAAAACTTTCTTTAGTTTGTTTTTACTTTCAAATTGTACAGTTAATGCCATACACCATTCAGAATTTGCAGCTTTAAAGATAATGCTCAAATAGGAGTGTTGCAACTCTTAAATAAATGTTCAACCATGCATCAACTGAAAATAAGCGTTTTTGGAATAATGTTTAAGCATCTTATATCCGGTTGAATTTTTCCTACATTTAATTGTACAAATAATATGTAAAACTAAATAACTCTGATATCAGTGCTCTTTATTTTCTACAGACACAATCCTTCCTTAACCCCCTAGTTTATTCTCGTATGTTTCATAACACTAGAATTTCATTCTTGTCCAATTCTGCATATTAAATTTATTTTAATTGTATTATCCTGATATGCCACTTTATCTTGATGGGCCTACAATGCTTGCTTGGACCATTGACTGTTATCTTCTCACCTCTGTTACATGCAGAATTGAAAATACTGCTCTCATACATCTGCATTTATTCCACAACATCTTTATGCACCTTTGAATCACTAACACTGATGACTTTACAAATCATTCTTTCCTCACTAACTTATTCAGACGAATTTAATACACAATATGTCATGAACCCCTTCTCTGTCTATACATTCCTCCACATAACAGACTGTTGGTAATTGAAGAAGACAATTCTCTCATGAGATTACTAGGGTACCTCCATGTTATCTCCCTTTACAGATTTATAAAAGATGTTCTTTCCCCTTGACTATTATAAAACATTCCTTGTTTTCTTCAGATGGTTTTAGGGATGCGTTTATGTATATTAATTAAATAAATAGAATTGTTGGATATTTGGCTATGTTATAATTAATATATTTTATGATGGTCAAATATCATTGAAGATTTTTAATTATAGATTGCCAAGAATGGCTCTCATAATAAATCAGTGTACGACAGTTCAAGTGTTGAAGATAGAAAGTGATATACTAATTTCCCTGGCACAGGCTTGAAAATAATAATGCACTTTTAGTGCAATTAAAGCCTTGGGCTATCTCTGGGATTTACAGAATTAAGAAGGTGTGAAATAAATACATATTTGTATAATTTCAGTGTTTTGAATTTTGCTTGTAATGTAGGTGGGAAGAAAAATAATCTTGATTCTTCTTCAATGTTTCCAGTCATGTGAAAGTTTTGGAATTAAATTTTAAATATTTTCTTAGCAGCTGATTAATTTAATATCTTCAAAAATATGTTTATTATTTATTATGGGATTGGTATATTAATAAACTGTATTTGCAAATGTCATGAATTAACAGTAATTTTTGTTTTAGGGGAAAGAATGTTTTAAACCAAAAATCAGAACTTCAGAAAGCCTTTGGAAAACATAAGGAGCAACAGGTGCGCAAGGAATTAGAGCAACAGCGGCAGAATTCTAAGAGTGATTTTGAGAGAATGGTTGAAGAAAGAGCTCGTCGAATGGATCTGGTAAGTGAAAGGGACTTCGCAGTCTTTATGTGAAATATACTGTGTTATATGTTTCTAATTACATGTATTTTTTTGTTTTTGTAGTTGGAGAAAGAACGATCAGAGGAGTCTGACAAATGTTCTCAGGGAGAATCGGAGTTTTTAAAGGTTCATGCAAAAATGCGTGCTCGCATGGACTCAAAGTGATGGCTTATTGTGAGAGACTGTATTCCCTTGCCTGTAATGGGCAGCAGTAAATGCTCTTTAGACTTTGTGTTCAGGGACCACATAACCAATGTCTTCTGGAACAACTTTCTTCCCAGTTTGTGTGTCCTATAATAGTGGACAAGCATCTGTGTCTTAAAGACTGCAGTTATTTCTATTCTGTGTATTATGTGTATGTAATAATTACTTTTGTCAGTGCCAGCTACTTTAGTTTATAATGTAAAAACAAATCTATTTCATATTAATGATCTGTATTTTCAATAATTGCAAAGAAACAATGAATGGTGAGATATCTTTAAGAATCCTTATAAGTTTTGTATTTACAATGATAGTTTCTTGATTTAAGAACCTTATATTGTGTTCCTGAATATTTTTATGAATTATTGTCTTTTGAGTTGTTGTTCAGATATTTTCTGTGCACAATTTTCTATTGTTGTTTGTAGTGTACGTGCAATTTGACCAAGATGCCACTTGCATAGAATTTTGACGAATTCTTGTAGTTACTGAACCATTGTTGACTTTCATTATTCATTATTTTTTGCCAGTCCACTTATTCTTATTTTGAATTCAGCATCTTTAAAAAAATTGTTTTGTTTACATGGTGTAATGTCCATTGAAGTTTCAAGAAGAGTTATGTATTACTACTACTAATACAAATAAATAATGGAAAAATTCAGTACATATAATTGAAAGTTCATGTAAGTGGTAGCACAGTCAACTAACAGATGGATTTCTGTAAAACATATTTTGGGATTTCATTTTATTATTGGACCAAACCAGCAAATTCTAGGAGCTTTTTGCTACAAAAATATTGTGTGTAGTCAGACCTGTGATATTTCTTGTAGTTTCCTCTATTGGAGAAAGCACTTTGTATGTATTTTTCAGGGAATATGCAGGTATAACTAATGTTAATAAAGAAAACTGTATTCATACTGTTGAAAGAATGCATTGACGGTAAATTTTAAAAAATTTAACCACAATGTTGTTTCTTCAATGCAACAAATGATTAATGATGGATAAAACAGTGTAATATTTATCAGGATCACTAATAAAATGTAAAGCATCTATTTTTGTTACAGTAGGCTGACTTTCTCATTGCAGTGGTTAGATTTAATCTTGTTTTCTAAAAATTCTTGTTTAGTACATACTTCATATAATACATTTTGAGTGAGAATACAAGAGTTTTTATTTCATTAAAAATATCACCTCATAATCTATATGAAATGTCAGTACAAATAAAATAAAAAGAGAAAAAAAAGACAGACCTGCAAGTTTTAAATTTTGTTTGATTACACAAGTCATGTGACTAACAATGTTAATTATGTTGTACATTAATGTTATACGTTTGTTTCACTTTAAAATGCTTTATGTCAAACTCACCATCCTAGTAGTAACCCTTGCTAGCTTGTAGCAGTGGTAAAAAGTTAAAAGAGGATTTAAAAAGAGTAAAGTCTAGTAGATTGTAAATAATATTGATATGAATGCATCTGGTATCGGTATAAATAAACTGTAAATGCTCCATTGTATATTTAGATGTGTTACACCAATAGGCCTTCAAGCATTTGTAACCATTAATTCCTGTAATTTTTGTGAGGCACTGAAAAATATTATTCATCAGTTAAAAAATTATTTATTTGTTCAGGTATGTTTAGTTAGTTATTTACAATTCTGTACCATCACCATTATGTAGCCCTTAGAGTTTAATGTAATGGAGAATTGGATATTTCTAATATTATAACAACCTTCAACAAATTTAACTAGCGGTTTATTGAAAATAATTAATGTTTATTTGCTTTATAAAGATAACCGAAATGTGGAGTTATGAGTTGATGAATGTAAATTATTGTTCCAGTGCCCAGAATAAGATTGCAGAACTGTCAATTTCAAATAAATATTATAGATGATTAAAATGAATTTTATTTCTTGAAATTCCTCTCTCTTTACACCTTCTGCTTCTAATGCAAATCATTTTAAATATTTGTATAAAATAAGAGTGTATGTGAATTTATTATTTTTGTTAGTTGAACAAGAGGCATTTGGTAGCATTCCAATGTCTTTGAAGAGAAAGACGCTGTGTATGCACTAGCACGTGTATGCACTGCTTTGAATCTGCACAACATCCTTCCACAGAGGGAAAAATTCTTTGACATGGAGGTACAAATGTCCACAGAACTGAAAAGAGTCTCTCCTTTTTCTTCACCATTCAATGCATGTTCACGCTTCAGTCACCTTAGATCTGCATCACATGAGCATTGCATTGACAAGCATTACTAAATGCATGGCAATGCAACACGTGTGCTGGAGGCCTTATTGGAATTGTTCTTTCTCTCCATTCCTTAGTACCCTTTGCATTGATTTTATTCTCTTAGCTCAACTGGTAACATCCATGTAAAACACGACACTAACTCAATACTAATGCTTCTATTTAGTACCCAACATTTCATTTAGCTTCTTACACAGCCATTCCCACAATTTCGTGCTAGAGATACATTCTGATATTTAAAAAAATGTATTATCTTAAGATCTTCAACTTATACCTTTATTACTAGATGTCTTCTACGAGAGGCACTCCGAAAGTTTCCGAGAAAGTAGTTCCAAGAAGAGGAAACTGACTTTAACCTTTATATTTTCTCTAAGTATCTCCCCCCCCCCCCAGCATCTACAAGGATTTGGGCAGAAGTCAGGGCAACTATTTTTTTCTAAAAGAATAAGGTGTGTTCACATTCACAGAGGTGTCTCGTGCAACGTGGTATAATCGGACTACCGAACTACCGCCGTGCGAGATGAATGTAACATGTTTCGGGCAGCGCTCATACTTCAAGACAGCCGTTCTCCATGTGAGAAATACCCGAGAATGTCACAGGGAATTGGTGGAATCTCTTGGGAATAATGCCATTCCATAACGGGCAGTCGCGAGATGGTCACGAGAATTTCTGTGAGGACGCGTAGCAACCAGAGACCAGCAACGTATGTGGCGACCTGTGAGTGTGCGGACAGACGTGGCATGTACGGTAATCGAGCATCTGCCTAATCGGGCCTTTAGAACGGGTGTTTAATGGGTAATGCTTTTGGAATGTTGTGAACTCGTGTATGTTAAAATGCTTTAAAACATGAAACCAGCACTATAATTTCAAATACTTTAACAAGTACCGTACGAGAACGGCAATTTTGGCGTATCGTCAAATGTCCATGTACTTAGTTCATACTCCACCCTTTCATGTATATATTTTACATTTTCCACCCGTACTCGTATTCTCACCAAAAAAAAAAAAAGCTCTTTGCTTGTGCCCTAACTCTCGTATACAGCGGGCCATCCTCTGAAACCGTTTTTGAAATGCTGCACACCATTGTTCTTTAGGAAGCTTTGTTAGAAATGCTCCGTAGACTGCTACTGCATGTTCTGGGGTCTCAAACCGACATCCTCTGATTGTTACTCAAGCTTTTGGAAATAAAAGGAAGTTGCAGGGGGCCAGATCTGGACTGTAGGGGAGAGGGGTGCTGTAGAAGTCTTACATGATTGATACAAATTCTTTGGTTTTTTGAGCTGTGTGAGCTAGCGCGTTGTCATGATGCAAAAGCAGACCACTCACGACTTTTGGGAGACACACCCAGTTGTGTCCCAGAGTGCTGTCCAGGTGCTGTCCTTTGATGCTCAAGTGCAAAAGTTGCTACATGACCACTGGCGGAAAAGAAGGAACACACCTTTTTCTTTCCAATACTCTCTGATCTCTTGGTCTTTGCTACTGCTCTCTCGTCGTGGAAGATCCAGATCGTCGATTGCTGTTTGGTTTTGGGATCAAATTGGTATATCCAAGATTCATCTCCAGTTACAATATCAAAAATTTGCTTTGCACGTCCTTTTTCAAACTTTTGCAACATTTCTTTATACACAAACTTTACACACTTTCAATACAAACAGAGAACTGGGAGAAACCATCTCTCCTACAAATCTGGTAAAAATGATGCTTTCCTCCAAAGAGAAATGGAATATAGTAGTGACTATGGTCACAAATATACTGAGAAAGAAAGAAAATATTCTAAATTAAGAAGGAAGAGCTTTAGCTAACCTGTCACCTCCACGAAGTAATGTCTGACGACGGTTTCCATGGAGGTGACGCCATGGCTCAAGCGAAAGGAGGTTAGGTTTTAGTCGGTACACCAAAGCTGGGAGTCCGACATAACTGGTTCGCCGGTATTTCTTCCTAATATGGACCAACATTACATTTCATTCAATGGTCTCTCTGATCAGTGAGTGGTAAATAATTGATTGACCAAATGCGTTGTCAGCTTCTGAAAATGAAGAAAGGGGACAGGGGTGATTTCAAATTGTGAGGAGGAGAAGGTCTCGAGTAAACAAGCGCAAAATGTTTTAAAACTTAAAATTCTAAGTTATAAAGTTATTGAGCCTATTCAGAATATTTTTTTAATTATGCATTTATCTTTAAATATAATTAGTTTTATTTGTCTTTTATTCTAGAAAGAATACATCATACATATTAGTAAATTGATTGGACTCTATTTGTGTGTTGCATTCGAATTTTAATTTTTTAAAAAATGTGTGCTTGTTTACTTACCTCTCCTCACAATATAAAATCACCCCTACCCTATTTCCCCTTCCTTCGTTTCCAAAGCTAATGACATGTTTGGTCTATCAATTATAAGCAACTCACTGGTCAGAGAGTCCATTGAATAAAAAGTTGCTTGCTGGTGGCTCAGAGCGAAGTCGTTCCCTTTCACCAAAGAGGTCCGGGTTCAATTCCTGTCGATTCTCGTGCATGTGAAATTTGTTTCAACAAAATGAGTTTGGCTGCTTCACAAGGGCTAGTCCAACCGTGTGAAGTGTTCTAAACCCTACTCCTATCCTAATTCCTTCCTAATTCTGGCCACTGGATAGTGATGCAGGAAAGCACAGTAGGAGGCGCATACGCGAAGATACTACTTGGCAGTCCTCTTGACACTGACTGCAACGAGATGTGACATATATAGTAACAATGTTAATGAAGGATTACTCCGAAGCACATTTATAATGGAGGATTACTCCCAAGCGCAAAGCGCTCAATGCCCCCCAAAGGGCTTGGAGACACGTAGCGTCAATCATTTATTTATTTATTTATTTACGTCAAAAACAGTTAAAAACTGCGTATGACGAGCTATGGGGAGAAGTGAATTTTGTGCACGTTTTCATAATTCTGTGGTCTCTATCCTAAACCATATTCTAGTCGAAATTTTGAATACAGAAAAGAGAGGTTTTTTTCGAGTTTTGTTAACAAAATATTCGGTCCTATATAATAAAATATATTTTCAAAGGTAAATTAGCTATAAATTTCTGCCCTGAACCCTCATGTTCTTCATGAAAGAATAATACTTTTTGCCGCGATAATATGAAAAACGATAATTTGAATAACTATATTTCCCACTGAAATTCAGAAGACGTGCACAAATAATGAAGTTACATTTATGTCCAGAAGCAAAACAAGGGACCATCTCAGCATTTGCTCAAGGATCAGGGAAACTGGACGAAAAACCTGATCGAGATGGGGGCCATCAACCCAGAAACTGTGGTACAATACTTGTTACAGGTTCTTTAGAATTATACAGTCCAAATGATAAATAATTACATTAACTATCATTGTTAAAATTAATTCTACTTTCCTTTTTGATGCTCGGTATAGTCTCGAATTGTATAGAAACAGTTATGCAGCAGAAAAGATTTTACTTGGGACTTAAACTTTTCTATTGAATTTAATCATTTAATGTCTTCTGGCAAAGTGTTGTAGAGTAATGTACATGAATTGTATGTGAATTTTTTGTAGTGAGCTGTTGATACTGCCACCTGGTGAATATGATTACTACGTCGTGTGTCTTGACACAACAAATTTAATAAAAAAAAGAAGAAATAAAAAAAAGTAATGTTGGTCCATATAAGGAAGAAGGTGGTTTATTTTGAATAACAAAAAATAATGTAGGCCTACTCTACTAGTCTTTAAGGATTTGATACATAAATTACTATTAAAGTGAAGAGGCCAATGGACCCTTCTCTGATAAATGCACAATAGTGGTATGTCCCACACAGGTACTCCCGAACGGAGGTGGACAGGAATGCAATGGATACGCAGCTAGCAGCTATTCCTGCAAGAATTACGGGGAGGGGGCGTTGAGGTGGGGGCGATAACATGTATGGCCCAATCAACTGATTCCCTCCCACACGTTAACATCGAAACGCTTCTGGTATTTGCTGGTGAAAGTGCTCCCAGGATTCTCGAAGGCTCTTTTATCCCAGGAGCCAGCAAGAAAAGAAAAGTATGATAAGCTCAAAGCTAAAACGATTTTGAGAAGTCAGCCAGTGTTATAAAGAATAGGTGTGTTGCAGAGTCTTCTGGGCTTAATGGTTGTTAAGGACGAATTGACTGCCTATTGGGTCATGATGTGAGAAACATTGAACACTTACCACAGTTAATCAAGATTTACCAATATGTGAATTGGCAAAAAATAAGTCTTCTTTGACTGCCTGAAATGCTCTAGAAGTTTGTAATATTTATTCCAAACCATTTTGCTTTGACCAAAAGGATTATGACACTGTATTAGTGCTGTAATATTGTTCAATTAAATAAATTCTGGATGGCCATGGAGAAACAAGTCCTTAAGAAGTAGGCTATTTACTAAAAGCTGTTAAAGAGCTGTACAACAGTTGTGTAAATCAAATTAAAATTGGTAGAAACTTTTTTAACCACTTCCTGTAGAAGGCTGATAGCAAGGGTGTTACATAACTCCAACTCTCTCATATCTAAATAAAACTTGGAGAAAAAAGAGGAAATTTGAAAAACAATCTTGGAGGAAATTCGAGGAAAAAAGTTGCAATATATATATATATATTCTATTTCATATATAAGCAAATGGCAGTGAATGAAAGGGAATAAACTTATGGCAATGGAAATGGAATCAGTGTTGAAGCTATGGGCAAAATAAAAGATGACAAAATTAAAAGTAAAGCAGAAATGAATCTCAACATTATCAATAGCATTAAAGTTAAAATGCTCAAATGATATTTTAAATGGAATAAGTGAAGAATGATGGCCTCAAAAACTCTGGAATGGGCAAGCTGTTTGACACAGAAAAAGAAGAATACCTAGAAGTTCATGGAAGGAAAGAATGAAGAAGGTAATGGCTAGAAGAGGATTAGCTACAGGAGACTGCAGTGACAGACAAAAATGGAAGTTGGGACGCCAGAGGCATCTAATATAAAATTCTGGCAATACTATTACTTCTACTCCTACTACTTATTACATATATTTAAAACAACCTGTTATTACCACATAGTATATCACATATCAAATCAAAACATTCATAGATAATGTTGTTCTTCCCATATTCCCTCCTCCACTCCCAAGAAATGTTGAGAAGTATCCAATTAATGTTTTCACTATCTTACCTCTTTTAGTTAGGTACCCTATTAAATGTGTACTTGAGAAATATTTTTGGTGAATATAATTGAAAGTCATTCCAATTAAATGTTGCATTTAAAATATTATTTATATTTCTTGTGTGATTTTATATTGAAGGTATTAATTACTTTTTCTTTTTGCATGCGACTAGTACAATTATAATACAATAAATAAAATTAGAAATACAATATTCTTTAATACAAATCAAATTGCATTCGATTTTGAAGGAGCAAGTAAGTGTCTAATGTTTACAGGCACATCAAACTATAGACATTCGCTCCATAAGTATAGGGCATCATATCCTGGGAGGAGGCAATTTTCTTTCTTTTGCCCTTTTCAGTAGACATTTAGATGCCAACTTCTTACTTGCAGAGCTTTTCCTCCTTCAGGCATCTCACCCCATGTGGCACTGCTCGAGAAAAATTTCTCACTCACTCGAGAAAAATTTCTTACTGGTGTCTCACCATGTATGGTAGTGTAGTACAGAAGTGTGTGTAGTGTAAGGAGAGAAGAGGAGACAAGGATGAAGAAGGAAACATCACTTGCAGTTTGTCAGGGTACCACTCTGGCATTTACCTGGCAGAGATCTAAGAAACCACAGAAAAAATACTAATTAGAGCAGCCAGCCACTTCCATTTTGCTGCCAGTTTATGTATTTTACAAACATATATGCTTGCAGATGATTTCACTGTAAAACATAGTTTAACTTGAAATTACTAATATTATTCTTGTGGAGTAATTGTCTACCTACTCTTTTCCTGAATTTGATGATACATTTTCTAAAATGTTTCATTATTAGGTTTATTTTATGTATTTGAGATTGCATACATTTTACAATAATAAAACCTTCAATTAATAGAAATGAATCTCAATTTATAGAAATGTCTAAAGATTTCATATAACTTTGAATTCAAACTAGCTTTATGGCACATCTAGGTCAAATCAGGATCGATTTGAAGTATTAGCAGACTCAGCACATATTAACATCCCCTGGTACCCCTGGTTGACAACACTTATCCCCTTGTTGACATTTTAAAAATTTGCAGGCCATGTACAGCAATAAAAAATGATGCGCCAAAGTAGCCAGGCCATGTACAGCGCCAAAGAAATGTGGGGGAATTCTCGTATAACAATATACAGAGGAAGGTGGTGTTGCTTTAACCTGTTGTACCTTTAATCAGTTGTTGCCTAGAGTGTGACTGATGAATTTCAGAATTTAGTTTACCTACTTTATACTCCTACAGCCAGAAGTACTTCAATTGAGTCTTGTCTTGTCTTTAATTGGAAAGTTTGTCTAGTGTCATTTATAAAAAAAAATTTTTTTGCGACCGTCAAAAGTAAGTACATACTTTGTTTGGATTATTTTGTCATAATTTGAATTATGTTTATTCTATTTCATAGTGAAAAATACAAATATTTGCAACAGACATTCTAGATGTAGTTCTAATTCATTCTAGATGTAACATTCTAGAAGTATGCATAGAATCAGTTGTACCGTTGACTGGTCAAATAGCAAACTGCAAGTTTCGTCTAGAATGTCTGTCAGAAAAAGAATAGGTAAACAATTACTCCGCAAGAATAATATTAGCAATTTCAAGTAAATTAAACCATGTTTTACAGTGAAATCATCTGCAAGCATATATGTTTGTAAAATACATGAAATGTCAACAATATTAGATCAATGACAGTATGTTTTGGCAAATAAATAAAAATGAGAATTGCTGTTTTGAAGGAGAAAAAAGAATGTAATATGAGAGAACTTTGCTTTCGATTGAAATCTCTGTGATTATATTTTTTTATCTTCTAAATAAATCATTTTTTATAACCATTCATTCTGGCTTTAAAACTGGCAGCAAAATGGAAGTGGCTGGCTGCTCTAATTAGTATTTTTTCTGTGGTTTCTTAGATCTCTGCCAGGTAAATGCCAGAGTGGTACCCTGACAAACTGCAAGTGACGTTTCCTTCTCCATCCTTGTCTCCTCTTCTCTCCTTACACTACACACACTTCTGTACTACACTACCATACATGGTGAGACACCAGTAAGAAATTTTTCTCGAGTGAGTGAGAAATTTTTCTCGAGCAGTGCCACATGGGGTGAGATGCCTGAAGGAGGAAAAGCTCTGCAAGTAAGAAGTTGGCATCTAAATGTCTACTGAAAAGGGCAAAAGAAAGAAAATTGCCTCCTCCCAGGATATGATGCCCTATACTTATGGAGCGAATGTCTATAGTTTGATGTGCCTGTAAACATTAGACACTTACTTGCTCCTTCAAAATCGAATGCAATTTGATTTGTATTAAAGAATATTGTATTTCTAATTTTATTTATTGTATTATAATTGTACTAGTTGCATGCAAAAAGAAAAAGTAATTAATACCTTCAATATAAAATCACACAAGAAATATAAATAATATTTTAAATGCAACATTTAATTGGAATGACTTTCAATTATATTCACCAAAAATATTTCTCAAGTAAACATTTAATAGGGTACCTAACTAAAAGAGGTAAGATAGTGAAAACATTAATTGGATACTTCTCAACATTTCTTGGGAGTGGAGGAGGGAATATGGGAAGAACAACATTATCTATGAATGTTTTGAAGAAACTAAAACTTAAGTCTCTTATTGAAGAAGAAATATTTCTGTACATACATTTCCTAAATGTTCATATAATACAATGCTACCCATTTAGTCTATATTCTGAGAAATTTGTCAAGGTGGGAAATAATTAAGATTATTCAATTAAAGTGGTTATCTTCAATTTTCAGTGTCCATTAGATACAATTTTGCTAAGTTTCAAAATAAAGGGTTAAGAAATTTTAAACTATCTTTAATGTTTGAAAACATGACAAAGTTGAAGAAACTGAGCTTTTTGTAATATGGAGTAATCCAATAACACATTTTCTTTCTGACAACTATGAATGACTGATGACATACTCCCACCTACATAATTACCTGGTTAACTTTGTAAGTATGACCTATTTTAATGTCTTAATGCTTCCACAAAAATGGTCTTTGGAGAAAAGGTTTAGCAAACAGGCTACTAAGACAGGAATTAGGTCATCAACTCAAAGAATTTGGGGATATAATAAAGCCTTTTTTCCAGAATTGGTATGCAGGAGATGAAAAAGAGAAGAATCGTGGTTTTTGAATGACAAATGGGGAAAGTCTTCGGAGTAAAAGTGTTTTCAGAATGTTGCTATCTTCTACGAGGGGAATTTTCATAGTTCCGGGGGAAACGGAAGGAAATAGTGAGAAAGCTACAAGTTTACTCTTCAGTTAATTAGGGCAATTAACAATATTTTATCACGGTTGATCGGTTTCAGGCTGTGTTCAAGCATTTCCTAAATTAGTAGTTGCGTAATTTCAAAACAATGACATTGAAAGTGATGAGCGTAGGCCTATATACTACCTACTAATACATAGTTTAATGAAACAGCTGCTCAAAGCTTTGCCCAACAATAAATATATTATTTTCTTTCGTAGGAATTCTAACGAGCTTCCATACTATTTTGCAACAGTGTTCTTAGAAATGTGACCTACAACATTCTGAATCCTTTGCCATTGGGACTTCAGAACGAATCCTTTGCGTCAAATGGACTGCCAACAGGCAGAGGCATTTGGGTAGGGCCGCGGAGCCACGGAGCCAGACGGCGGGCCTGAGCAGGGCCCCAGGGCCGGACCAAGAGCGAGGAAGGCAGAAGCAGCGCCTGTTTACGGCGCGAGGAAGGGCAACGGGAAGGGTGGATTTGTTTTAGTAGAGTTGTACGCTTTGTGCTTAATATACTTTAACATGTATCGTTAATCATTAAACAGTCGGCTGGAGCTTCAGAAGATCGTAAGGAAATAAATTTATTACGCTTTAGTTCGAATAACACATTTTGTTCTTGTGTCACGATGTCTGTGAGAATGTCATCAAAACAACTGCGGGAAAATGCCCAGCTAGTATTGAAGGACAAGAAATATGCTCATCACTTGCAGAATGTTTTGTCATTGATCCAAGTATATACTCATTTTGTGTTCAGTAAAAAAATATAAGTGAGGTTATGAGGCTGAAATCGAATTACTTGTTTTTTTGTATTATTTCGTAGGATTACGATAGTAATGATGTCCAGCCGTGTATATTAACGTTAGAAATGATTTTTGGTGAACTTCTGAGACGTAGAGAAGTGGGTAAAGTATTTACATCACCAGAAAAAAGTGAGTGTGCCAATTCTTAGCCTTACTTTAGTAATTCCTTAAAACCCTCCTATGTTTTATCATGAAATTAGTTTTATTATTAGTCAGAAATATTGGGATTCTGTAATGGGGCAAAGTATGTCTTATGTTTGTTATTTTAGGTGCATCGTTTGACACCAATTATGGTGTTTGGCTTCGCCAACGATATGAAAGAACTTTTACTCGCTTGTTGATTGTTTTGAAGAAGCACTCGAGTGCTTCTCAGTTGCAAGCTTTATCAACAATGATGAAACTATTAGCACTTGAAGGACGTTACCCTTTAGAAGATACTCCAAAGGGTGAATTCTATTTTCCTGTTCAACGATTGCAAGTATGGTTATTTCTATTTTCATGGTTGTTTGACTTGATTTAAAATGTTGAAGAAAAACATGATGATTCTGATGTATTCTTTCAGTTCATTATCCTTGCATTGCTATCTTCAGAACAGAACATGACTGATCCATTAATTAGATTTCAAGAGTTTACTTCATATTATGATGTATTGTATTTTGTGTGGAAAATGTTACCAAATATTGCTCTGAGTCAGAAGAAACCTAATGAAATATTTATCAAGAACTTCCTATTATTGATTGATAAAATTCCACTTCCTACAGAAGAGGAATTGAAGGCCAACTCGGAAATGATCCTGTGTTCGCCAACGGGTATATGTATGTTTCTGTATCGCTGTTAGATAAAAAAGGTTGAAATTTTGGTTTTTATATTACTGGGCATGTGTTTTTTTGTATTGCAGTTTTATTTTTTAATTTTGATGTTACTTTTGATTGTGTTGTTTAAATGGCAAATGAATTTGTGTGTGTATGTGTAAGCGTGGGTGTTTTTTAGTACTATTCTTTAAAATGTATGTCCTTACATGGTATTGTTCTGCAGTGGATGGCCCAGGTTTTGTATTGAACATGCATTACTTGAGGAAATGGTTAAATAGAACGTGGGGATGTGTAATGCATTGGGATCATACTCCAACTACGCATCATCAGTTGTTGTATGTACTACTCGAAAAAATACTTCCTTATTTGGATCATCCACTCCTACTGACAGATTTTTTAATGGATTCATTGGATTCAGGTAAATAAAAATAACTTTGTTATAAGCTTTAATTGCCCCCCCCCCCAAATTATTATTAAAAAAATTCAATAGTTATTGAAAACAATTCTTGTAATTTCAAAAGTTTTAGAAGTTGAAAAATACGTGGATAAAAAAATGTTAAAATTAGAAATAACATTTTCTTGTTAGTAATAATAGGTTTTCATTGAAGAAACAAATTAAATTCTATTTTTCTAACAATATAACCAAGAAATTGAGTCTGGCCTAACAATGAATTGGCATTTGCGTATCAAGAGACTAGCAGTATGTGGCTTTTATCATATGTGGAGTCAAAATAAAAAATTAATGATTCCTTGGGGGACTGAATAAGTCTTGTTCAGAATATATTGTGTGTGATACCTCTTCACCCCAGGTGCACTTAAAGAACGACGTCGGTAGCAAAAACTAATTAATGCATATTTGTGTGCTAATTATCTATTTATTTACTTAAATGAGCAGAATAGGCAGCAGTAATATTGTATACTCTTGAATCTGTTGTAATTTTAATTGGAAAGAAATAGGAAAACATATTTAGAGCAAGTTTTAGTATACATTATTTATTTATATTTTCGTTGTCAGAAATAGAATAAATGTCTACTACACACACTTATAGAGAACTGTGATGTGTGAACTGCTGTTATATGACATCTACTTAGCAGTACATCAGCCATGAAAGAGCAAGTTACAAATTAAGGATGATGGCAAAAAAATGATCACCAAGAGGAAAGGGAATATAAAATAACCAAAATAGGTACAAACAAGTATGAGAATAGAGAAGAAAGTTTAGTTGCTTAGGATACAAATTATAGTAAGTCAGAAAAAGTCTTGGACAAAGACTAATAATCTGTAATAAAATCAGAAATGTAACTTCACTCTCTCCACCCAAAACATCACTTTGACTCGTCATACATGATTGTAATTGTATATGTGACCTAATCAATTATTATTATTATTATTAATAACAAAATGTTTTATGAAATGCAACCACAAAAATAAAAACCCGGCTACACAGCATAAAATCTGAATGAACCAGCTATAGGATAGTGAAATGTAGATAGTTATGGAAAGAGACTAGTAGAAACAAGATACTTAAGGGCATTATTAAAACTTATGAATAAAAGTGAAGTACAAAATAAAGCCATCAGGAGACAAAACTAAAACAAAAATTCAAGAGAGAGTAAACAGATGAAATGGAAGGAACACATCAAGAAACGAAAACAGAATGCTGAATAAAAAAGATCAAAGCCAATATTGGGGGAAGAAGGGGAAAAGAAAATCTAATAAGAATGGAAGAGCAAGGCACACCTTAACAGCAACTAAAAAAGTAATGCAGTAATTAATGAAACAGACCACAAGATCCAAACTAAATTGATGATAATTATAAAAGAAATTTATTGCAAGAAAGAAAAACAGAAATGAGTTAGATATTCCAATTATATTTAATAGTTAGTTGAAAGACAAGTGCTGGGAACACCTTGGAAACGACTAAGGAAACACTGGCAAAGTTAAAAGGAATAGGTCAAAAGGCTTGTATGTTTGAGGTGATGTTGATGAATGAATCTTATTTCAGTGTGCTATTTTCTGATGTCCTTGACAATCTTGGACTTGAGAGAAACTTGTTATTTTAATTGTTAAAAACTAACACTTGTACTACTGGCCAAATGGGCTGTGAAAATTGACTAATAATATACAGACATAAAATTAACGAAAACTAAATTTTTAAAATGATTGTTTCAAAGATAACTTTCAAAGAAAAATTGTTTCAAAGATAGTAAAATAATTTAACAAGTGTTGATCACAATTATTGAATTTTGTTGAATTATTTTAGCTCATCTAATATTCACTTTCTATTATATTAATTTGATTTCTTAGTACTCATTTCAAATTCATATTGTTCTGGTGTTTCTTCATATGATCTGTAACATAAAGACAGAAGATTTGATATCTCGTTATTCATTTCAAACATTTTATTGTAAACAAATATTCTATATTCACAAGAACACGTCACTGAAAGTTCAATACATGCTGTTATTTACAAAAAATACTTTTTACTTTTTTCTCAGGAGGGGCAGTTGGTGTATTGGCATTGCAAGGAATATTCACTCTCATTCAGAAGCATAATTTGTAAGTTTATACCTATACTTTTGCATCAGTAGGGGTCACATATACCGGTAATTTATATTGATATGCGATTTTATACCTTTTATGATCAATTTTTAGTAATTTAGTTGCCTTGTTTGTTTCAGAGAATATCCCAATTTATTTGTTAAACTGTATTCCATGTTTGAACCAGAAATTTTTCACACAAAATATAAGGCCCGTCTTTTCTATTTATCTGATATGTTTCTTAGTTCAACGTGAGTATAACTTTTTAATTTTTAACAGGTGTGAATGTGAGTTGTGATAAAAGTTAAATGTTGAAAGTTTTCTTTTCTTTTGACTTCTACTTGTAAATTATTCACAATATTCTAGTTAGGTTTTTGTTATTTTCTAATTCTGTGGGAACACTTACATTTTAGTTACTAAGCAAGAAAATAGAAAATGTTTTTGAGAATCATGAAAAGAACAAATTTTAGCTTGATATTAAAGTGGGATATATTTTTTATTGTGCAGGCACTTGCCAGAGAATCTTGTTGCTGCCTTTGCAAAACGTTTAGCACGTTTGACTTTGGTAGCTCCTCCTCAAGATATTCTTGTAATTCTTATGTTCATTGGTAATCTCGTTTTGAGGCATCCAGGATTGAAGCGACTGATAAATCATCCCACTGGAGGAGAGGGTAAGAAAATGTTGAAACTCAAAATAATTTTGTAAACATGGTTTGCGGAATTCATGTTTGTGAATTTTAAATCCCTTTTATTTTCATATTTCTCTCTTGACGCCTCGTTTACAATAGGAAATTCAAATCAGAAATTTTTTCAAAAAGGCGTTGTTTAAAAAAAAAATCTTAAAGCTAGTTGCTAAAAGCTCTTTTGTAGTGACTAATTTGTTTTTGTGATTATTGGGTGTTTCTATGGGGGCTGGTTTCACCAACCTTGTATGAGTTTATTGCTCGTACAATTAACCTTAAACTCAAGCTGTAATTGTGATTATTAGAGACCAGGAATACATATAACATGAAACATCAAAATATGTACATAAATATGTAATGAAAACAATGAGAATATGTAATAAATATATAAAATTCGATATATGCTATATTACACTTAACACTCAAACACACACATTCAAAATACCCATTCATACTGTATGTGTTTTCTTTAAAATGGCCATTTTTACAATTACTTTGAGCAATTACTGGTTCTCTCTGTTGTTTGTCAAAATACATTACTTGGCCTTCTTACAAAGCTATGCCGCCAGTCATTCAAAAGCAAATTAGAACACTTCCCTTTCTGAAGTTTCGGCAATGCTGGGCACCATGTCACCAGTCATATAAGCATCTCTCCTCCGAAGTTCCACAGGTCTGGATCTCCATCCCAAAAGTTCGTGATCTCCATCATTTACATTCACTAATAACGTCTCAGCATCTGAACACCTTCATATGTTCTAGTCTTGATACGTTCTCTCCCAAGTCCGTGCACCATCTAATCAACTAGCTACTTGCATTCCCTACAAAAACTCTGGAAAACAGCACGCTTCCTCTTTGTTGTTTTGTTCCTAGCATTGTTTTGTGGCGAAAATTGTGTTTTCTCCCTTATTCTGTCACATATTCATTTACAGTTCTTAAGTAAATTACCTGAGCAATTTATTTGAGTGTCCTGCCTCCTTAATTGCTTCAAAACTGTTTTATTTAGTACATGGTGTTTAAATCATTCCCTTGTCTCCTGATGTCAATTAAAGTTATTACAATTTTGTAAAATTCATATTATCCTCGCATCTGTTGCTCATTGGCATATCACAACTTAAAATATCCTTATTTATATGTTGTTACTTGCTCGGATTTCACTAATTTTTGTGATATTTGCGTAATAAACAAAAGTTCCTACACCTCTTAAAGCATAACTAATAAATAAAAGTTCCTACACCTCCACGCCATCATTTGTCACTATGACAATGCCATTATTTTCCTTACTAAAATATTCCCAAATATGTTCTTTTTTTTGGCATGTCCATGTGAACTGTCACTGTGTATCCATCTGTCTGTCTGTCCATCTGTGAACAGCATTAGCGGCTAAACAATTCAGTTGATTTTCTCCAAAATTGATATTCCGCAATTGATCCAGCTGATGTTGCAGCCCCTTGAATTTGAAACCAATATTTTAATTTGGGTTGGTCTTTCCATAAAACAGCAGGGCAAATTTAATAAAAAAAGGTACCACTTTTTTGATTAAATTTTGGTGTTGGATAGTATTTTCAAACATTGGAAAGGAAGTCAAAATGGTAATAAATTCGAATTTGTTGTGCATTTGATGCATTGTGAAAATGTTTGCAAATTAGCAATGTGATGGCTTTAAATTTCAGGATTTTTGTGGTTGTTGCCTGTGGTTGTTGTTTTGTGTTAATTGTACAATGTTGATAACATTCTTATAAAAGGAAATAGATTTAAGGAATGTATTATATTTCAAGTAGAACTAACAAACACATTTCTTTTACTTTAAGTTTTGTTTGATGATTATGGTATTCAGAAATTGTTAGCTACATCAATGCAATCCAGACAAGTGTGTAAGAAATATTATTCTTTCTTTCCTGTATGTGTTAAAAATTCTGTAATAGTTAAATTTATTCATGAGTACCGAGACCGCATACATTGAAGTGAGAGACAGTCATTACCTCTCCTTGAACGACTGTTGTTTTCACAATACACAAGTGTAACTTCAGCAATTTCACTTGGTGAAACTAGCAAGCAACTTAAAAACAATTAATTCAGTGATGAAAGTCGTCTAACAGATAATTAAAGGTGGTGAAACCGGCCCTTAGTGTGATTAACATCTTCATTGTTTCTTCATTTGCCCGTTATTGCCTCCTTATACTTTTTAAAATTATATGTTTGTATTTTGTTTGGTATTATTTCTTGTTTACTGTTATTACACAAAAACTTCTTTGTTTTAATGTTTATAAAAAACAATAGTTGAATGTCTTATTTTGTGTCCCATTGTGTGGTTCTTCTTCTTCTTCCTCTTCTTCTTTTTTTAAAAATCTCTCAGATGGTAGTAGTACTTGAGATTTGTATATATTAGTTCTAGCAATAGAGATACTGTTTAACAGAGTGTTTGAAAGAAAATCTTTTGAGCCCTTTGGAAACAGAAGGCATTAAAAACTATCTAAATATTTTAATTTTTCTTTGTTTTATTTTTTCTTTGGCTGGTTGAAACTATTTTTTCCTTACTGTCTGTTCATTAAGAGTGTTAGACAAGAGAAAACCTATTATAAAACCAGCTTATTCCAGGCTCTGGTGAGTTGGGCATGAATAGTTGTTGCTCATCTCACATCATATCAAGAAACATTGTACATGATAATTGTAAAATTTAAATATTTAATTCAAAGAAAGAATGAACTAAAGTAAAATTTAAACAATTGACATGGTAACAGAGGCATAGCTTTGTGTACACTGGAGCTCAGTTAGTGAACTTTTTATGATTAATTTGACAATTTGACTGATTGTAAAGCATGTGTGGTTACAAGCTGATGCAAACGATGCATAGTTAGTTGACACTTTTGGGGCTGCCCGTTGCCATGCTCCAAGCCAGTAGACCTCGGGAACAGGGCCACTGTGGGGAAATCCAGGCCTTATACAAAGAAGGTCTTGTAGGGACTCTTAATAAAAATTGTGCAGATGTGTACATGATTATTTCTTACAATTGATTATACTGATATATTAATTAAGACATACTTCACTGCTTGACTATTCACAACGGCTCTTTTACTTTGATTTTCCTGTAGTGGCCTATGACATTAGGTCATTGTTACACCTCCTGCCTTATAAAATGAATCTTTTTAATTAATTCGTGACCATCCATCTCAACGGGGCTCGTGGCCTCAGAAATGCTCTTACCATTGTTAAAAAGATTAGTTTTATAAGGCAGGAGGTGTAACAATGGCCTAATGTCATTGGCCACTAAAGAAAAATTGAAGTATAGCCATCCATTCCCAATTTGCGGTGTCTTAAAATGTGACATAAAACAAACTCTGCCCCACATGTACATTCTAATTTTGAAAATGTATTATCTTGAAAATATATCTGCAGCTAAAAAGAGGGTGGGACAAAATCAAGAAGATAGTCCAGACTAAAGAGACTAACTAGTACAAGAAATGCCTGTCTGTGCTATTTTGTATCAACATGAGTTTGAGTCAAAAGTACTCATTTTTTATAGATATATTTGTTTGTGTTCAGGTTAAGGGTTAAGGGAGTTAAGTTATAAGTGTATTTGTAGAAACATAGAAATATAATTTCATACCATCATTGTAAATCAAATAATAATTCAAAACTATTGATTTCACTGTATTTTAATTGATTGCAGATTTTGTCATTCATGACTCCCTATGAAAACATAATTCTGCTTTCACTCACAAAGATTAACTCCCTTTAAATAAAAGTTACTTAGGGGTCATCCATAAATTATGTCATGCTAGAGGGGGAGAGAAGGTCTGATGCAGCGTTGTGCTGTATTACATAGAGATAGGGAAGTGCATTACAAGGGGGAGGGGGTATTGAAAATACTTGAAATTTGCATTACGTAATTTATGGATGGCCCTTTAACATGTTACATTTTGCTGTTTTATTTCACATGTGCAAATATCTGTATTTTTTTCTAATTCATTAATTCGAATAAATTTTTCATGTTACTACTGTTATTTTTCCTATTCTAGTAAATGGTGATCCGTATATTATGGATGAACGGGATCCTTTAAACAGTTGTGCGATGGAAAGTTCTTTATGGGAAATTCAATCATTACAAAATCACATTCTTCCAAGCATAGCAACTGCTGCTAGATTTATCAATTCTCCTTTGCCATCAGTTGAGTGGGATTTGACAAAAATTTTGGAGCAGACTCCGGATGATGTAAGTTGAAATTTAACTAAATGAATGACGTAAGTTTGAATTAAATCAACTAAAGTGAAGTATTTCTGTTTTATGTATGTCACACAGTTTTTAAATTCGACATTAAATAAATACATAAATAAAAAAAAAATCTGAAAATTGCACAGGACTACAATGTGAAAGTCAATGTGTTGAAGAGAATAAATGTGAAAATATAAAATCAAAAAATGAGGGGAAGGGATGGTAAAGAAAATGGAAGTAAAATTATATATCAGAAAATCAATTTTCATAATTCATCACATTAACAAAATAAAAGTTAAGCAAAAACTCAAACAGTATTAATAATTGATCATTGACAATTGAATTTTATGGAACCTTCATTTAAATGTTTAACCCTTTCAGTCATGATTTTTTTTTTCCGAGATGAAAAATTAAAATTTTGTTTACTTCAAAATTTGTTGTTGTGTTAACTACCAAGTGGGGGATAAAAATGTTTTTGAAAAATCACCCACATTGAAAATTGAAATGAGAATCATCTCATATACACTGCCTACATTGGGTGAGAGTGTGGAGTTTTGCAGATGAGGACTTTGGGAAAAATGTTATAGGTTTATTTAATTACTGTTTTTACCCAAATAAGAGTTTTTTCCTTAATATCTCATTCAAAAAATAGGAAGTTGTCTTATATGTGCTGATGAAGCCTAGTCCATTGGGATCTATGCTTTTACTTTGTCTTAGCATGTCATGAAACTTGAATGTTGATCTAATAGTATCTGTGAAGGCAATGAAAAACATTCATATCTGTAATACATGATATTTGTGGTTGTATTCTGGGCTTCTGGCACAGATTTGCCAGGTGATTCAGACCAATATTTTTGAAAGGACCAATAAAGAACGAATCTCAAACAAATTGCATTTAGTGTGGGAAATAAAAATTGTTGCTGATATTTTAAATAGTTATAAACACAAAAATAATTAATTTTCATCAAGACATTTTTCTGGATAATATGACTATTTGTGGTTTTATTTTGACTGCATAGTATGAATTTTTTAAAATGAAAAATTATTCTCGGGAGACCTCTTCAAAATTAGAGGGTAGTGTTATTTCAAGGTAAATATGTTATTCTTAAAGCTGGATAAGTAACAAAACGTATTTGTTAATAATTTTTACAAAATGGTTCAGTTTTCTCAAAACTTTGTTTACATGTTAGGTGATTTTTCTTTTTCCCAAATAATCTCTACCTTCTGCTACACATAAAGGTAGATGATATTATGATATTTTACAGACAAAGGTTTTTCCCTAAATATCGGAGCCGAAAAATGCAGGGTCGTCTTATGTTCACAGATGAAGGCTAGTCGGTTAGGGTTTTTAAGGTTTTACACTGCCATTCCTTGTTGTGAAACTTGTAAATGTAGGCATAACAATAGACTGAGAAAACTGTAAAAATTCTCTGCATATCTGCAATACATAATTATATTCGTGATCATATTCTCGGTGTGCACTGTGAACGTGCATCTCAAACGAAATGGCATTGTATTAAATTAAATGAAACGTGAAAATGAATGCTGAGAGTTTGTTCCATGATGCTGGTTTGATGCCCGGACAGAGTGAATCTGCGTTTTGAACTGTTAAAGAAAGAGGCCATCAACAAGTGTGTGACAGATTGAAAATCTGGTTACGCAGAAAGGATTGTTCTTCGGTGGGTCTGATGAAAGACTAAGAAAAATGCAAATTCAATGCACAAAATTTTCAGAGGAGCCTAAAAACTCAGATGTTGCAGCATGGAAGCAGGACCAAAAACATTGATACAGTGAAGATGAGGGTAGTGACATAAACCATGATTATGTTGATTTTAAGGAACAAGAAAATGATAGTTCAGCAATAAGTCTTAATGTTCTTATCAATAAGACAATTCTCTAACCAATAAGACAATTTGCAATTTTATTATTGTGACTAAATAGTAAGAATTAGTTAAAACTAAAAAATTCTCAGGAGGCCTCTTCAAAATTAGGGGGTCGTCTTATATTCAGAGTTGACTTATATTTGGGTAAATATGGTACTTTTGATAAATTTTTAAATTGCATCTTTTGTATTTACTCTTTACATCATATTCAACTACAATTTTGGAGGATTTATATATTCACTGGTTCTTATGCATCAATACATCAACAAATTTGACAATGATTGAATATTCAAAGACCATCAGTAAATTTACTATGATATGGGGATATTTATTTACTTGCTGGTTCATACACAATCAACTGTCAAATTTCATGTGTATTATGTAAAGCATGATTGTTCAAAGACCTCAAAATAAATTTCTGAGCATCAACAATCCTATACTGAAAAAGTTTATGAAAGAGTATAGTTTTGGCATCAATAAAAAAAATGTGAGCTGATACAAATAATATATAATACGATGTGCAACAACAAATGAACAAATGTAATGATCTCTTTGATTTAATCCATTTCATCTGTTGGGCTTCTGATAATCTTTTAAAGATATTGTTGTGATATAAAATGACCCAAAACTTAACCTTGTTAACAAAAAATGAATAATGGAAGTAATATATTAAATCCATTTGTACAAAATTATTTCTAAAAATATGTTAAGCGCAAAACAATCATTCTATGGATGGGAAAATATGACTGAAAGGGACAATGTAATGAACTTATTAAGCTTGCACTGTAAAAGGTTGGTGATTGCTGCAGTGATTGATAGTTCAGATGAAATGTATACAGGGCTTGAAGATTTCTGGCAGATTGTAACGGAATGTCGTTCTGGTACTTGGGGAATAATTAATAAATTATACTATAAATATATAACTATTTCTATAAAATTAATGTAGTAAAATGGGGCATGTTTTGGAATCTTAAACTTTACAAATCAAGCACTGTATGTATATGTTTTCCCCAAATTATTTAGCTTTCAGGGTTGGCAGTCTTTTTTTACTTGATCAATAATTTTATATTGAATGTAATGAAAGATGTGCTCCCAAGATATTAAACATTTGAGCCCTTCATAGGGCATTGCATTATTGTTATTTTCTTTGCTTATTTAATCAAAATAAAATTAATGTTCATTTGATTTTCAGATATTTGTTAGAGAGCTCAAGAAGAAAGCTAAGGAAATCGCTTTAACATTCGATAAACCAACTTCAATGGAAGTGCCAGGAGGGGAAAGGCTGACCCATTATTGGAATTTTTAGTGAAATGTTTACTAACTCGTACATTCTGTATACGTATTGTCATATAATTCTGTGATGTACATAATTGTCTTTTTTTAACTGTAAATGTTTGTTTTATGTATTTTGTGTTTTTGTTGTTTATACAAACCAATTCTTCTCTAATAAATCCAGCCCTTTCATGTAAGAATATTTTTTTAATGTATGCTACCCCTCATTGTCAAAATAACATACGGAGATGAAATTCATCTTCAATCCTGGTAGTGATTGTGTCATACAAAGGTAAGTTCGAATCAGAAATTATCGTTCCCATATCCAGAAACATGAGATGGATAACATTAAAGGAGAATTAATTTTCTAAAATAGGGAGATGGGTACACGCCAAGATATGGCTTTGATTCTTGGATTGCCAGAAATGCCAGTAACTTCCCTGGTGCACGTATGGGACGTTCTGACCTGGTTCTGACATAAGATGTCTGCCAATATGTCAAAGAATTTCAATAATTGGGAACATTTTATCAATTCATACGCACGGCAACTATTTGTCATATATATAATATTGTAGGTACAATCGCTTATTTAAGCTTATTAATTTGATGAAAATCACTTCTTAAATCTGACGCGTGTAATGAAAATGTGGTGAATAAAAATGAAATGGAGACAATTAACATGGCATTCAAGAGGCCGTGATTCTCGCTTTGTTAATTCCAGATGGCGTTGTAGTCTGTTCTTTTACGAAGAACGTCAAGCGTGGCTAATCAAGGTAGGAAGAGGTAAGGACATTTTACGGATTTTTAGAAATTGTAAGGATGAAAAACTTTATAATAAGCCCGTATAATTATGATTGATAAAATATCGTTTTTGTGAGGACATTTAAGAAGTTAGGAGGTGTAGGAAAGACTTGCATTTCGAGTTTTCATCACGAGGGCCGTTGGACTATAGTTTCAAATTTGGCATTTATTTCACATTACTGATTTTATAATTGTCTGTGAATGGTATGCCATAGGAATGTACACCACGAGTGATTTTATTCCATTACACGATTACTAAAAACAAGTATGATGAGAAACATGACTAATATTTTTCTGCCCTAACCTTAGTGCGGCAACACGACAGCACGTTCCAAACATTGTCAGCTTCTATTACCTTTATTGGCGCCAGAAGTGAATCGTTGCGTGTGTAAATAATTAAGACATAATTACTTGTGTTTGCACGCATATGGCCCTTAAATTTGTGAATAACGTTATGTAATTTATTTTATCTTATTTTTAGGAAAATGAGCAGTTCTGAGGAGGTGTCGTGGATTTCATGGTTCTGCGGCCTTCGAGGAAATGAGTTCTTCTGTGAAGTAAGTGCGGAATGTCAATGCTCTATTTCTCCCAGTATTTAATTTCATCTATTATGGTCAAGTTCAGAGTGCAAGCAAGCTTGAATTCAGGAACGTAAAGTATTTTTGTTACTTTTGAGATATAAAGTGGTATTAATAAAATATGCAACAAAGCAGTTGTAAGTGCTACGAAATATGGATATTGATTGTTTATTTGCGTTGGAAAAGAGTTGATCCATACTGTTAAGTGGTGAACCTATTTTGATCTGGTGAAATGCATTAAAAGCGTTTGATGTTAAAGTCATAGGGGACTAGTGTATTGTAATTAAATGTGCAAGAAATCATATACATACACTCAAATTGACCTCAAAAAGTGCAGAGTGTGCCTTTTTTTGTGAAAATTGTAATATGTTAATGCAGAACAGATTTTAGTTTAACAAACTATGTAAACTTCAGTTTGCGTGATTATTTAGCTTTTCAAAAGAGCCCAGTCTTTTTTGTTAAATGCCAAATTATAAAAAACACTGCACCTACAAAGTGCAAGTGAACTTAATATTCATTTGGTGGTTTCTGTGGAATTCCACAATTTTCAAGATTTGGAGAAAAATAATCGTCAACAAAGCAGATATTACTAAACGTATTATTTTCAAATATTAACCAGTAATGTTTCTGGGATTATTTCTCCTTTCTTGGTTTATGTTTGCAGCTTAAACCAAGTAACACGGAACAAATTGCATTTTTTTAATTGTCAAAATTTAAGATAAAATTTGAAATTTGCAATTTCTTCCATGTTATATGGCTTATGCTGTAGAAACCCGTGATGAAGAGAAAATTATCACAAAAATATGTGTGGCTAATATTTGAAACAAATATATTATTGCTTAATACTTACTTTGTGAGAGATCAATTCTTTCTCCATACCTTCAATAACGTATTACTTTTAAATTAATGAGTACTACACATACGCCCTTCATTTATAGGTGTTTATTGATGAAGACGATTTAAGTTCATGGAATATTTCTCGTAAACTCTGTTCAAGTTAGTTAATAGTTATTATCTGGAAAGTAAAAGGTTCTCAGGATGCAGAGATTTCTCAAGGCTTATTTCATTGCCGAAAAGCTTCAGTAAAATATATTTAATCTTGCAAATGTTATATTTTTAATTCTGGAATTTTGCTTAGTAGTTTTCTATAGTTGTTCAAGTTACATTCCATCTGTACATAATAAGCTAAGGAAAGATGCTGGGTTTTGAGAACTTGTAAGAAACGTAATTTCCATATCCTGTTGGTGTATCATTCCTGGATAGGGGATTACTCCTCATTCTGCATCAAAGAGATTTAATACGAAAAACAGATGTTCACAGTTTGACATACTTGGTCATATGCAATTCGCTAAGCCCCTTACTATTGGACATAACTTGGAAACATATCTTGAGGCCTTAAAATAAGGTTTTCGTGGTCTTGAGTTAAATTTCTATGGGGTAAAGTACAAAATTAGACCTTTTTGGGCATTATGCTTTTGGTAGGTCCCTTTGTCCAGTAACATGGGTTGCCAGATCCTTTTGAAGTTGGATTCCAGTAGGAAGCTTTTTCATTTTTAAAAGAATAATTTATTAAATGTGAAATGTTTGCATAGGTCTTGATAGCTTCCAATTTTTATGTAATTTCCGTTACAATGGAAAGTTTTGAAGTAATGCACAGCAGCAGTAGCAGTTTTAAACATTGTGATAATTTAGTATGTTTGCTCCCCCTCCTCCCTCATATAATTTTTCTCTCCTATACAATTTTTTCAACATTTTTATATTCTTAAAATGCTCTTTGCAATACAAATTTCATTCAATTTATCTGAATTTTCTAGTAGTGGATTATAAGATGTAGACCAATGAACTGATAAAACAATTCCTAATTAATAGGATAAGAATTGTCAATTTAGGATTGTCAGTAATGAGTTACCTTATTATTGGAAATAATGATTACTTTTGTAAATACTGACTAAACATAAAATCTTATTGAGAATATTTTAGAAGTTAACTGGGGGGGTATTGACCGTTTATTATAATCACATGCACATTTGCCGTAAGTCTGTTTTTGTAATCACATGTTAAAATTAGCAAGAATAATTTTTAATAATAATTATATGCTTTATACACTTGAAACAATGAAACAATTTAATAAATTCTACATCTAAAAAGAACTTTATGAATAAAAAAGGATTTAAATTGAAAAAAATTAGATATAAAATTAATTAAGTTTTTAAATTTCTGATTTTTAGAAACCCTAACAAATACAATCTCCAAGATGGGAAATAAATCTTCAACACATTGATCTGAGCTAGTTGATGTTTCAGTCTCGGTGACCTTTGATTATGCTGGTTCGCATTCATGTTTGTTATTTTTATATTTGACAAATTAGAAGTTATTTTACTTTTAATTATCTCAGGCAAATAAAGTTCAAAATACGGCAATAAATAGAATTATAATATTGTAATTTTAATCAAAAGAAGTGATTAATTTGCTTAAACCTTTTCATTTTGAATTCTTTTTTTCAAGTTCGCTCTTGTGAAGTTGGACTAATAATTTTTTGTAGAATGAGGGATATACAGAGATTCACTCGAGGATATTTCTATTTCTGTAAACAATTATGTTCTCTGTTGGATTTAAAGAGGCTATTCTTCCTTTTATTACTTCAAAATTGCAGTTTGTACCATTTCTGAATTACCATAATTTTGGTGATTAATTCAGAAATCTTTGGTAATATAATGATAAAAATTCATTGAAATTACTATATGATTATTTACTTACTTCCGTATGATCACATTTTAATCCCCTTGAAAAATTAAGCAAAGTTTTTGCTTTATCAAAAGCACTGCAGAAGATCTGGGCACAGTCATTATTTTTAAAGGAATTGCTGAGGAGAGAATAGTCGGGCTGAAGAGCCTTTTCGCACTCATACGATCTTAATACACCTGTTAATGTCTTTGATGCAACAGAGCACTTTTGATTGATAGTTTCGACATGAATTTGAAAGCATATTTTATAAACCTACTTTATAAAACTCTTGAAAACTTTTGAAAATTATAAGTTTTGATTTACAAGTGATTTTTGTTGACTCAAGAAAAATGTTCAAATTAATTTTTCGTGTCAATGCTGTATTATGAAATATAATTAAATTGTAGTCTTTGCTACCCCTGATTTTCTGACATCTTCATTATATCAGTTAGGCTCTAGGTATAAAAATTAAACTTCCTGTTTCCCTCAAGTTTTGAAAGTATTCCTCTTAGTAGAATTTCTCCTTTGTTCGCACCCTCAAGACATTCTATGTAGATAACATATTGTACATGAATTCACAAAATACAATTGGATGAAAGGTTTCCATATGTTAAGCGGTTTCCGTACGTATTGCAATCTAGATGCATTTTATATTAATGAGAAAAGACAATGGTAATCTTCTGTTCGTTTTTATTCTCTTTTGGGTAGTATTCTTATGGTTTCTGTTTGGGTATTAGAATTCTTTCAGCAGCTTTGAAAAATTTTGCTCTGGTGAAAAGGCAGGTGCAGTGTAAACATGTGATTGTTATATTTAATGTTGCTTAGGTGTGTTACAATATTGATAACTGTGGGTCCTGAAGCTGTATTGTGATTTTGAAAAGTCCAATTTAGTGTTGAAGACAAAATGCATGAAACATTAGTTTTCTTTCCCTTCAATTTTTAAGTTGCTTCTCTTTTTTCTCATATACTTGTCTTCAATACCTTCTTTAGACATTGGGTTTGGTCTCATAAGTTCTGCTGAACACCACCACTTTTCTCCATGTGTTCTAACTACAATTTATTTCATTTTCAAATGTAAGGAGTATATTATGATTAGTGTGAGCAAGTTTGGCTTAAGTCCCTTTTTGTTATTATTACTTTTACATGACCTTTAACAATAAGAATCACTTTATTGCACTTCAAAAGTTGTTTTAGTAGGTTTTCATTTTGCCTTTTTTTTTTTTTTTTTTTTTACCAATTTTAGTTTCTGATGTCTATTTTTGCCATGTCTTGTTTTTGCCCTTTTCTTCATTATTTTGCTTTTTTCTTCTGGCACTATGATCAAGCTGGATATGTACCTGCAAGCAAGGACAACATGAAGAAATTATTATTTTTTTCATGGGCTCTATTTAAAATCTGAATGAGAAAGGAGGTTGATACCAGTAAAGATTTTTTTCATAGATGCCGACAGGCTTTGTTTGTGCACGGGGAATCCCATCCTACTTTTGAGTATAGCCTCTGCTGGCTTTTGAGTACAGCTCTCGGTATATGATATACCCTTCTCAGAGCTGGCTATTACGCAATTATGAAGAATGTAAAGCATTATTTTGTTTTTACTGATAGAATTTTAGAATAAGAAGGGAGTCACAATAATGTTTTGAATAGACAGCTTCACAAGTAGAATAAATTTGTAGCCATTCGAACAGGATGGTCATGCGAATTAAGATTACAAAGAAAAGATTGTTTCCTTACATGTTAAATGCTAATGTAGATTTTATAAAACATTTTAATTATTAATTTTTTACACTAATTCCTTTTAAATGTGATTTTTTATTTTACATCTCTGTTTTCACTCCTACTTTAGTTAGAATAAATGCCTTTTTGTTCTAATTATGATTTTAAAAAATGTGTAAAAAAAAATTATTTATTTTAAGTTGGTTTGTAAATTAGCAACAACTTTTGATTTACACCAGAGATGCATTTTATAAATTAGAAGAAACAGAAATATTAAGTACAATAAATTTTTAATTCAAATCAGACCAGCAATATTAAGATAATTTAAATACGTATAAATGGGTTAATATATTTTGCATTTAATTTTATTTTTCATAATGCGATCAAAATACTTTTATGTGACTTTTTTTTGTTGCAAGTATTGAAAATGAAAATATATTTTGTGATCTTGAAATGCTTATAAAAGAATGCATTATTATACATATTCATGCCTTAATGTTTTATAAAAGACAGTATTCTGTTCATGTTCCAAATTTCTTTTCATTGCTTCCAAAAATTTTAATTTTTAAAAATTGAATGCGTTTTGGAGATTCTATATGTATTTGGTGGACTTTTTCGAGCTTGAATTCAGTTTCTGGTTGTTCCGTTTTTAGTTCTTGCTTTCTTATTTTGTATACTACACACATTGTTGTGCCAGAAGAAAAACACCACTATCACCACCAACAACAACAACAACAACAACAATAATAATAATAATAATAATAATAATAGTTGTAGTTATTTGCAGTCTTGATGAAGTAAATTAATTTCTGTGAAATAAATGAATTGCATTCTTATAGTTTTAAATATTTTTTGTGTAATATAATATTATCATTTTGAAAACTGGTTTGGCCCCAAATTTGGAAATATGTTAAATTGCTTTCCCTCTTCTATTCTGGGGATTCTTTTACACTGTTTTGGGAAGCCTTTAACCTCTTCTTTGGTTCTGAGTTACTCTTGTAATTTTGGTCAGGTTAGGTGAGTGAGAAAGAAATCTATTGTCAAGTTTGACCATTATTTATTCAAAACATCAAGTAAGAGGAAGGATTGAGAGGACAAGGAAGGTAGAAAAGCTTGAGGTATTGTTGGCCAAGGCCATTGACATATTCTTTTGAAGACTGACCCTGTAGAATTGTTGGCCACCATCTCTGTAAAGAATATTTTGAACCGGAGAGCTTTGATTTTCCTAAATTCTAAACCTGTTTACATTTTTGGCCTTGTATCCTTCATAAATTAATCATCGGGTAACCTGCCTTTGTCTATTCATCTGTCTGTCATTGATAGTGTGGCCCATTTTGGCCCCAGTGTATGGGGCAATGGAGATGTCATTTATTGTGTCTTGGTCTGCTGGTGGTTTGGTCTTCTGGTTCACTATTTGGAGCAAGCAAGGTGCCATGTAACGTGTCTTGGTTTGTTGGTGGAGACTGGGGGGTTGTTGTTTTTGTTTGTTTGGTTTTTCCCTTCATATCATTGTAATTGAATTAAAATTGCTCAAATTGGTAAATATGAAAAGTCTTTTAAAGCTTTTTGAAGCATTGGAAATGGCACACTTTGGAAGTTTAGAGAGAGGGTGGTCACCTTCGTGGCGAGGTGCAAAATGATTGGAACGCCTGGGGGGGGGGATAATTGCCCTTCATTTAGAAGTAGGATTTTATTTGGGAGTGACAAATATTGGACTTGGGTGATTTTTTTGTTCAAAGAAATTACATTTCTGTTCCTTCACAACATCAGTTTGATTGATGTATAATTTATGCAGAATATCTAGGTCACTACATAAAATACAAATGTGGGGTATTCTACTTTGTAATAAATGTACTTTGTTTTGTAATATTCATCTTCCTGTGATATTAGTGCATTGTGTGTATTGACTGAAGATAAAATACCATCTCTGGATTTTTCACTTTTCTTTGAAGTGGAATATCGCAGAAAGATGACGCTGTATGAGAAATATGTAATTATTTGCCACTAGTACTTACTTTAATAGGAACATAAAATATATTTAGAGCAATTAGTTTTTTTTTTCTCTGTTCATGCCAAAATTGTGAAGGATTTGTTTTTTCCCTTCAAATGTATTTCTGTAATTTGTTTTAGGTTGATGAAGATTACATTCAAGATAAGTTCAATTTGACAGGGCTTAATGAACAAGTTCCTCACTACCGACAAGCACTGGATATGATTTTGGATTTAGAACCAGGTGAAATATAATGTTTTTTAATCTAGTGCTGTTTATTACTAATGTCTTTCTTCATTACTTTCTTGTATTCTATATACTTAGTAGAGATTACTGTATTTTGTACACACAAAGTACTGTTAAAGTCTGCATCTGTCTGTCTGAGACTGCTTCTGACTTGGTCTGCATCTATCTGTCTGTCTGTCTGTCTGTCTGTCTCTGCGATTGTCACATCCTGCCTAAGTCTGTGTCTGTGTCTGACTGCTTTCAATTTTCATTAAAACCTGTGATTTTTCAAAAATTGCAAAAATTAACATATTTTTATTCTCTTGCAACTCCCATTATTGAGATTAGACATTTTGCTCTTAATGCAATCTCATCCTTTGCATTATAACTATAAATTATTTGAGTATTTTCAAAATATTGGTATTTTTTGGGGAATTTTGAGCCAACAATTTTTCAAATATTGATTTTCTCACAAATGGCTCCAAATTTTTTCTTTGAATTTTTTATATTGCGTGACTTAAGCATCATTTTGATTAATAGCTTTGAATTTTCATAAATTACATGTAAGTATGTAATAGGAGTAATAGGAATGTCTGGTTTTTTATTATTTGCATTGCAGTTAAATTTTATTAATCAATTTATTATGGGCCTCATCGATTTCTTATGGTGTTTAGTGAAATCTCAAAAGATTTTATGTAAATATTTCCTTTCCTATTTGTACACATTATAAGCAAACTATTCTGTGAAGTCTTGTACTGATTTGTGCAAGTTCTACTTCATGCAAGTTCATGGGCTTCTAATCAGACGACCAGAATTGGTGTCAGAGGATGGGCAAAATTTTTTCTTCTTTTAATTTTTTGCTTGAACAGAGGAAAGTGCGCATAAAAATATAAGTCTGGCTTTCATTTAAACTTCTTGAATTAGGAAAATTGCAAATCTTCAAAAATTGCCAATTGAAATCTCCCAGGCTTCCCATGCTGCTTTTTTAAGAAGTGGCTGATGTATTAGGATACAAGCAATTATTTATTTTTACAAGTTACTTGTAGCATCACTAGTTTTTAAAGTATCTCTGTTTCTGTAATGATTAATTAATATTTACATAAAACATTTTCTATTTTTGCAATTGACTTACATTTATAGAAGATGAATTGGATGACAACCCAAACCAGTCTGATCTTATTGAGCAAGCTGCTGAAATGTTATATGGTCTTATACATGCTCGCTATATACTCACAAATCGGGGCATAGGTCAGATGATTGAGAAGTACCAGTCTGGTGATTTTGGTCACTGTCCTCGTGTTTATTGTGAAAGTGAGCCAATGCTACCTATAGGTATGAACTTTTTGAATTTTCATTATTTAATTGTTGAAAAACAGTTTTCTTGAAAGCTAATTATGATCTTGTACATTTCAATTTTAATTTTTTGGGCAATTAAAATGTAATATTTTTATTCATTAAATTTACAGGCTTATCTGATGTACCTGGTGAGGCAATGGTAAAGACATATTGTCCGAAATGTATGGATGTTTATACCCCCAAGTCATCACGCCATCATCATACGGATGGAGCATATTTTGGCACTGGTTTTCCTCAGATGTTATTTATGGTTCATCCTGAATATAGACCAAAACGGCCTGCCAATCAGTTCATCCCAAGGTGAGATATTTTTTAATGTGGGGATATTTTTAATATATAATGCATAGAATGCACAAGATAAGTTAATTTTAATTTTTGCAAGATATGATAAAATGTGATGGAACAGAAAATGCTTCACTGAACACGAAGTTGCGAATGTGTGTACTGTCCATGTTTGAAAGGTTGTTAATGGAAATTATTTTGCCTTCTTATAATTTTCAAAAATATGTATCTAATTTTGCCTTGTTTTGACATAGAAAAATTTTCATCCTTTTGAGTTTCACTGTCATTGTTGGAGAAGACTGCAGCCTAATAATTGATGAATATTTTTTTCTGAAGGGTAAACTGCTCTTGAGGGAGCATTTTTTGAAGTTCAGAATTAGAAGTAAATATGCCTTTCTTTTTAAAATTGCCATATGTTTGTTGCTCTTTTATGATTATGGTGTTTTTGATGTTGTATATGTATTTAAAATTAAAATTAAAAAATGAGAGGGGGGAGATTGATATGAAGTAAAAGTAATTAAAAAAAGTTGTATTTACTGAGTTTTTTTATGGATAATAAAAGTTGTTAACTGTCTTGCCTATTGACCGTGGAAATGTGTATGTTGAAAAGTTGTGCAATGTAAGTCATCCTGATTATTTGAAAATCTATTAAATATTTAGGACTGCTTCGTTTTGAGATTTGTTTTTATGCGTTCAAACATAAATAGAATGATACTAGCATTTTGAACTTGAGTAGTTTCAATAGTGAAAGAAATTTAGTGTTTGATTTTAGTCTTTCAATGTGCATTTTACCACTGAAGTACTAGGTGATCAAACGTAATAAAGACAATTTACAGTTTCTGAACATTTGGTGGCACCTCTCAATGTTGCCCTTGCAGTTGTAGAATTTCCTGTTTGATAACTTGCTAAATTAATTGTATTTTCTAGTACATAATGTTTTTTTAAATTTTTGATGGAGTTTGTCCATGTCTTAATATTTCAGCACTACAGACCTAGGCTCTATTATTGTTTATGTGTTTGTAGGCATTCCAGGTATCTGAAATAGATACATTACATTGAAAATGAAAGTATTCTGTTTGCATACCTCTGAGGTGTAGGGGACTGTTTCCATTTTTTGCCAGAATGGTACATTTTAACATAATCAGTCCTGGAGGTATTGAAAACTCTGTCCAAAAGGCTTTAAAAACAAAGTTAATATTGTATTTCCATTTCCATTTACTTATACTGGGATACAAATCTTTAATGTCCTTTTTCTTAGAATTAGGTAAACGTGACAGTATCCTTTACCTCCGAGGTATAGTGTACTTATAAAAAAGAAAGGAACTTGAGCAATATTTATTTTCACATGTTTTGAGTTATTAATACAAATGACAGCTTAGAATCATTGTTGGTATGTTTTTGAAATAGGCAAAATGTAATTCTTTTTGTTATTGCAGACTATATGGATTTAAGATTCATCCCCTGGCTTACCAAATTCAACAACAGGCAGCTTCTAATTTTAAGGCTCCAGTACGTGTAATGAGCTACAACAATGGAAAACGCTAGAGTGATAGACTTCTGGAAGTGTGTCAATCTGGTAACTGAGAAAATGTGTAATAACTGCAAGTGAAAACGGACACTTAGACTCTTGAATGAGAAATACATAAGAATAGTAGTTCAATGTTCACACCACCTGTCTACCTTATTGGTTTTAGTTTTATGTTTTCATCAATCAATTACTACAAATTTTGGAAACTGGTTGAAACAGAGAAGGCAGCGTCATGCAGAAATGGTGAGAAAAGTAAAAGGACAACTCGCTCCCAGTGGTGTGCCATATGGGAAAAAGAAAAGTATTTTGGTTTGAAATAAGCTATAGGTAAATATTCAGTGTAGCAGAATTATGAAGGATAAAAGTACTTTTGGCTAGTGTTTTCAGGTTTTTACTTTTTTTTTTTTTTTTTTTTGTTCTGATTGTATTAGCATTGTATATATTGACCTTTGTTGAAAGTACTTTCACAATTTTGTCATGTCTCTTGTTTTCACAACATCTGATTGGGCATGATGCTAAGCAGGGCAATACAATCCAATCATTCATTCTTGGTTGTAATTTGCGTATGTTATGTAAAATTGCTGGAAATGTGTTCAACAACATTTTTATGCAGGTTCCTGTAGGGATGTGAGAGTTGATCAGTTGCCTATCTTCTATTTCTGCAACATGTGGCCTTCACCTTCTGCTAACTTTTATGTATAACTACAGTAATGTTGCATTGCTGATATTTCAGCTGTTTTCTCTCAATTGTTTTTTGTTGTTTTTTTTTTTTTCTCTTTTTAAAAAGGGTTGGTGTAATTGTTTCAATTTGTTGACTGTTAAAATGAGTACTTGATTTTTGTAAGCCGATAAGAAAGAACATTTTGAGCATTTTTGTGCCCTGCATTGAATCACGAGTATTTAATGCCAATTGTTGGAACCTTGCAAGTTTGTTTTTTCTTGTAATTTATATCAAACATGTATACTAAATGCATAAAGACGAGCTTTTAACCTCTCAGTGATCTTTAAGTTTATATAGGAGACATTTCTTTTTGTGTTCTGTGTTAGATATCATAATTATATCTGTCGTAGGTTATGAGACTACTGAGAAAAATACATAAATTTGTTTGAAGACATGTTTATTTTTGTGAATTTTAGAAGAATTACTTTCAGTAGACTCTTATATCATCCTGTACTTTCAGTGAAAACATTTCTACATCAGTTTTACTATTCTGGAATTGTAGTGTTGCATCAAGACAAGATTTTACACGAATTGTTTTCAAAATGCACTGTAGTGCAAGTTTAAAAGTGTACTGCTGACTTCGTTTATTGGAACCACTGCAGTCTTAGGATTCTGTCAATAATGAAAGACTAACAACTGTGTGATTTTGTTTTGTTTCTTGCTCCCATGTATTAAATATGAAGTAAAATTGTGCAGTGTTGAACATTGCCAGAATTGTTGTTAAAGGAAGCATGTTGCACTTGCTAAGAGACCTCTGGCCAGTGTTTGTGTGGAATACTGTTGATACCAAACATTACATTGGTTCATGTTACAGTTGTATTTCTTGTAGGAATGAATGGTATCCATGCTAGCATCAGTAGCTGAGCATTGGGCTATGTCATAGTAGAAAGTTCTGTACTCTTCCAAATAGTGAATGGTGGATGTGAATTTTGAAATGTACTGCATTTAATATTTGTTGTGGGTCTCCCAAAAATTTATAATGCAGTCATAACATGATGTATCAGGGTTTTTTTCTGTTGATGTTCAATTTTGAAAGATCAGTTTTTTTAATCATCTGTTGTGATTGCTGAGTAAATTTTACTTGTTCCACCGCAAATATGTTAAAATGTTGCCTCCTGTTATTACTACTTCGAAGGGAATAGGATATTGATGGGATATAGATATTAAGAATTGGCTTGAAAATTGGATGTATGGTTGTATTGGTAGGATTTGAGCCATTCACTAATTGAACATTTGCAAATCTTTTGTTATGCTGCGGAACTGTACTAGGTATATTGTGTGTATGGGTGTATAGATGGAAACAAATTTTATATGCAAAAACAGTAATAATCTATCCATTAAGATGTGCATAGTTACACAGAGTACCAGTAGTATTTTGCTTTCAAAGATTTTACAAACATAATACAAATAATATATGTTCATTCTTTTCTACAGTTTTTAAGTGCTAAAATATTACTTTTTATTATGATTTTTTACAGTGCAGTGTAGTATGGGGAAACATCTATGCAAATGTTGCACTAGTAAATAGCTAGTTAAATATGTTTGCATTTCCATGCTTATGACATAGCTATTGTTTATTGTATTGGTATTGCTGTGTAAAGTAGCAACTGCATATTTTGAGAAACTGGTTTCCTTTCTGAGATTTTAAAAACATATATATGAATTTCTATTCTGAACTATTTATATCATCTTGCCATCATACTCTATGTACCAGGTCTTGAAATCTACAAACATGTCAGATCTATAAATGTGTCTTTTTCTTTGTGTCCCTCTCGGAATATTCAATCCTATTTGATGAAAATACTTAATATTCCTGAGAGTACATCAGGCTTTGTAAAACACGGAATGGTGTTTCAAGTCATTGTAAAATCTCAAAACTTACATTATTTACTTATTCGTGCTTTCAATAATTAATGTTCTTCAATTGCATTTTAGAAAAAATTAACTTAAACTTCTTGTTCAGTAATATGTTGGCTTACATTGAAATTTTATGTACTTGTATGACTGGAAAAAATATGATGAAACAATTTCTTTAATATGAATTTGAAGGGCTTGAAAATGAGAGGTTATTAGAGTTGAACTACTGTGTTCTGTTTACAGCAATGTGCTATATAAGTTAATTGTTTTGGTGCAATTTTGATTTTCAATTCATTCCACAAATTGTTACATATCCCAGATCCTAGTTTTGTTGCTAAAGTGCTGTATATTATAATGTTGCCAGGAGGATAGAAATTTAGTGAACACATTCCTGTGAAATTTGAATGTTGCGTAACCTTTACATCTACACTACCTGTAAAAGGTCATGCTTGGGTTGCCAGTGATACATTTGAATGTATAACCAGTAATTGAATTTAACTTTTGTAGCCAATTATAAATAATTACTTACTTGAACTTACATTTTTCTCAGCACACCTTTGATGGATTATGAAAAATACAGTAAAACCTCTCTGTTGCACTTTTCATGGGAACCTAGGGAAAATGGTGTAAATTGCGGGAAGTGTAAATATAGGGAAATTATTTTTTTCTTTGAAACTATGAGTACAGTATAATGTATTAAGATACTTACAACCAGTAAGGATTATAATATACCTTAATATGCAGTGTTAGATACATAATAAACAAAATTAAAAGATCAAATAAAAATTTGACCGAAAGTTGCGACATAGGAAATCAAAGGCATATTAACTGAAGCCTTTATTATATTTATTAATGAAATAATAGGAGGAGGATTCATGAAATGAAGTGACAGTTAAAAACCTACAAAGATTTCCATTCTTTGATGTTAGAACTGTAAAAGGATGGGGAAAAAATTACATTTATTTTAGAATGAGAATGTGTAAAACTGTGAAGGAGGATGGTGTAAAATAGGCAAATGATCTTGAGGCTACTTCTCATAGGCCTATTCCACAACGTTGTGTTGATGCACGCCACCTAACGCTGATGACGACAGCTACGTCGATGCCCATCACTTATACATACATGCAGCTACACACGTGACATATAGCCCGTCGTAGATCAACATAATCTTATGTGAAACGGCACATAAGCACTCATGACGACGTGCGTTGTACCCACAGCTCAAGCAAGTTGCTCAAGCTACAACGTGAGTCAAGATTTAGCGCTTTCGCTTACTTTCAACAAGCGACGCCCACTAGGCGATGAGCGTTAGCAAGAGCGCTTGTGTGCCGTTTCGCAGAAGATGCAATGTTAATCTATGTCAAGCATTATGTGACTCGTGTGCGCAGGCGTTTACGCAGCTGACATGATCAGTGTTAGGTGACACGCAGCAATGCAATGCTCGTGTGGCACGCACCCTATATTCTTGTACCAATGCACTTGGATTGTTTTTTCTACCTTTGTAAATGCCTTTAATATTATGAAATAGAAATTTGTATAGACTTAGCTGCTCAATAATGATTTTCACTGTATTTAAATTTTTTAATCTTTATGTAACATTTCATAACTCTTTACAATAACACACCACTTTAATAGTTTTTCTATTATGTTCATTTTAACATGGCAAGGTTCTGAGGAAGTGCTTTCCAGATGGTGTTATTGCAAGCACTGTTGTAAATTGCAGGAAAATTGAAATTACACTATCATAAATACGGGGTGCTTCTAATATGATTATACAAAAACTGATAGGACTGACAAGAAATGTTGTAAATGCCAGGAAAACGTAAATTACGGGAACTTAAAAGCAAGGATTTACTGTATTGATGTAGGTTACCATTCCACATATGTAGAATTTTATTGCAAACTGTTCTTGACAATTGGAAGAAATCAATTCTCTTTTGTCATTCCATTTATTACTGGAAATAATTGGCTACATATTTTTCTGGTATGGTTCAGTAATCCCTTTGAAAATGACTATCATTAATTTTCATTGTTTCTGACAATCTAAATTTGTTGGTGATTTTGCTATCAAAGTTTCCTGAAATTTATCTTGTTTTAAATAGTCAACAAGAATCCATGAGTGCAAAAAAACGTAACTTTAATGTGAGGGATACAAATTTTCCATTGATGCAACCAGGCTATTAAGCAGGTGTCCTTAGCATCATGCATACAGATAAATAATGTGCAGTGAGCAATGGCCTTTGTGAAATTTTCAGTCTTTAGGCAGTGAGATGTTGCTAATTTGCACCTCTGCATGTAGTGCACATCAATAGAACCATATTTATCTGATGGTAAGGAGACATTTTTTTCTCGAAATATCTCACATAAAAGTATTTTTCATCTTATATTCATGGATTGGATCTAGTTTTACCGATTTGAATCCAAACCAACTAAGATTCGCATGTAATGTTTTGGGATCTAAATTTTATTTTGCCTTTGCATGTTAAAATCTCAAATACTGATGTAGGAGTATTTGAGTGGTTAAAACTGCATGTAGGCCCTCCACTAAGGTGCACAAAAGTGCAAAAACTGCACAAAGGTGGTTAAAACTGCACATATCTATTACACATGTATTCTTGGTATCTGTTGCGGATTTGCTGGGCAATGTAGATCAATAATTTTGAAGGAATCCGAAAAGATAGAATCTCAAAAAATTCATTTTAGTTGAAACAATGAAAATGAATAATTGTTGCTGAGTTTTTATTACATAATCAAGGCTGCACCAGGCTCTGTTCAACACTCAATGAGTGTGAATCTGCATTTTGTAAGAAAAATGAAATGGAAAAATTCTCCTTCATTTGCACACCATACTCAACCAAAGACATGGAATAATTTAAAAATTCCTTAGAAAAAACGGAAAACTGCCATTCTCTCCCATGTTCTCCACTTGGAGATATTTGAGTTCACTTCATGTGAATATTAAACAATGTGAATTTCAATTGAATTGTTGTTAAAGAGCCAGAGACAACGGGAGTGAAATAGAGAGAAAATGTGGTGAGATATCGAAATGTTTTTAGGTGGTGTCAGCTGAGAGATGAAGGATGTGTCCAAAAAGCTCAAATCTTATCGAGGGGGGCCAAAAAATAAGCATAATCTAGTATGGGGCAAATTGGCAAGAATGAAGTGAAATATGTGAAGATGAAGATGATAGTGACAAAAATTATGATTATTGTTTTTATAAGGAATAAGAAAATATTGATTGATCAGGCAAAAATAATTATATAACTTTGTCAACAATTTTCTGGTCGGTATGACAATTTGTGATTTTATTTCGACTCAATAGTAAGAATTTGTTAAAAATGGGGAAAAATCTCAGGAGGCCTCTTCAGCGTCATCTTACATTTGGGTAAATATGGTATATTTTGAAAAATTGATGTAATGTTGGGTGTTCATATTTGAGCATGAAGTATATTACAACACTAGTGAGTGTTATTAATTTCATGAGTGTGTTGATACCCAGAAACACTTAATTGAGTTTCATACAGTACTTTTTGTACAACTGATGATAACAATTTAAATTTTGATCTAGTTTTCATTTCTGGCTTTTTACATACTTTTTGGTGATGTTAATTCCGTATCAGATTCACATTCACAGATCTGATGCCCATTCACCGTTTTGGCATTTTGCCCTTTCAGTTTGGTTTACTATCACTTGACTGCTGGTCATACATATTTACTAGGACAATGAACAATTATTAATTACCTTTTAATGATTGGTTTGTAAACTTCTATGATTGTTCAAACACTGGTATAATGAAGTTGAATCATAATGACTGTACTGTAATGCATCAAGCTGCAGTCATCTGATAAGGATTATTGAATGGGAATGAAAAGTAGTTAGTTGTTGATGATTTCATATTGAAATGACAAGCCCCTCCAACTTATACTTTTAAACTACACAAGTTCCTTTGCATTGCATCACAAAGCGAGAGAGAATTTTTTATTATAGTGGCATGTACGTTATATTTTATTCAGAAACAGATAGGATTCTTTCATTCATTTCATTATATTTGAGGGCTTCATCGAACTTTGAAAAGTGGATATCTCAGCACCTAACATCCGTTTATGAGTATTATTAACAACTTTATACTAGGAGAATAGTGTTCTATATATATTTGTTGAATATTACTCTAAAAATTTCTTAATGCAGGTTGTAGGCATACAATGGATTGATCCAGTTGAAGATTTGTCGAGGAATGCTGTTCTTCCCCCATTCCCTTTTTTTTCTTCCCTCCCCAAAGCTTTCAGAGGCAGTTTGCAGAATTGTACTGAATGTAAAAAAGGACAAAACCCTACAAAACAGAGATCAGATCATTTCATATGTTATTTATTTTGATGGGTTTGGAAGCCAAATCCTACTGTTACATTGTAGAGGACTTTTCATTGCAAGGAAGATGAAAGACTAGGATTTGGGAGGATTTAATAAAATATTGTTCTTAATTTTGATCAATGAATGCTCACTGGGATTTTAATTATATTGAGAGTAGAGAAAGCGAAAATTTAGTAAGTGCAGTGACTTATTTGTGCTGAACAGAAATATTGAAGTTGTTCTTCCAAGCCCCTTGAATTCATAAAATTTTATTAATATTTAAAATTAATGTGAATTTACTTTGAATACTTCTTGAATTAAAATTGAAATAAGGGAAAATTTAAAATAAAACATCACTTACTGCGTTCAGCATCAAGTGCTAAAGTATGACTTGTAAAGTAAGCTTTGGATAGATTATCAACTATTGTAGCATATGTAATAATAAAATAGTTAATGAAAATAGTTGCATAAAACAAAATAACAACAATGAAAGTTAAAGCGCTAAAATAATTCGCTGAAGTATCTTGTGTTGTAAATTCTACGCGCGGACAGGGATGGCTCAGTGACGTTCTGGAGTTCCCTCTGAGAGGCCTAGGATCCGTGCCCCGACGGTTGCGACACTACCTACATACATTGTGGAAAAATGTATTTGTACATGTTACATATCAAGTTGTTATAAATAACAATCCAAACTCCAGTGATTCTTGTTTCTTGAATGTCATCTTGGACTAATAATGCCATACCTACATCTCGTGTAATGTTAACATTGAACTAAAATTAAACTATACTTCGATTCAGGGGAGATTTATACACGCCGTCGCCCCGGGCTCCATTGATTTTGCCGCCCCTTGAGAATTTATATTATTTAAAACATTATAATTGTTGATTTATTACCACTATTACTGATCGGGAATAAATATTTTCTACATATTTTTTTACATATTAAAAAATGTACATTACGACTAATTCCGTGGCTAATGCCGTTTCTTTTGAAAGAAAAACGATTCGTAATACAGAAACTGATTTCTCTCTCGTAAATTGGATATGCCTTAAGAAGGAACTAGTGGTGCTACACACTGGCCCAGACTTTCCCGTATTAGTTATCTAATTCCTTTAGTCTCGACTAGCTATTCGGACATGCCACATACTCTAGCCAGCTGCCATCTATCGCCGCCCAAAGTTCTTTTTTTGGGGGGGGGGGATATTTTCTTAATTTTTCGATTTACTAATAATAGAACGAAAATATTATTTTAAAAATATTAAAGAAGAATAAAACCTCGTCCTAAACGGCAATTTTGTTTGAAAAATTTGGAGCCGTTCTTAAAAAAATGGCGTTTAAGCGCTACTATAAATGCAAAATTTGAAGGTCATTTTCACAGAAAATTTTTGAGTTTTCGAAAAACTTCCTTTGAAGTCATTTTAAAGCACATATACCAACAAATACAATATTGTGTACAAATTGATGGAGATGTGCATATAAACGGTGTGAGAGATTTTAAAAAGAAAAAAAAATCTGTAATTTTTGAAAAAAACAAAAACAAAACAACCCAAAATGAACTTTACGCCATATTAAAGAGTGCAATTAACACTATCCGTTCGAAAAGTTTGAAGAAAAAATTTGTGGAGTTATTTATGACTAACTAGTGCTACAGAATGGCGACTTTCCCGTATTAGTTTCTTGCCAGCTGCAATCTATCACCGCAAAAACCACCGCCAACTATCACCGCTCATTTTCAGAGAAAATTTTTGAGTTTTCGAAATACTTTGAAGTTATTTGAAGCACTTACACTAACAAAGATAATAATCTTTACAAATTGATGGTAATGTGCATATTGAAGATGTGAGAGACGTTTTAAAAAAATCACATTTGTATAATTTTTGAAAAAAAAACTCAAAATAAACTACGTCATATTAAAGAGTGTAATTAGCTCTATCTGTTACAACAGTTTGAAGAAAAAATTTGCAGCCATATATGAGAAAATTGTTTGAGCGTTTCTGAAAATGCGGAATTTTGAGCTACTTTTCACAGAAAACTGTCGTGTTTTCGACAAAATTTACTTGACATTATTTAAAGCTCATGTACTCTTAAATATAATAATGTCAACGAATCAAGACTAATGTAAATATTAACGACGTAAAACGAAGTATAAAAACATTTTTCCGATTTTTGAAAAAAAAACAAGCAAAAGAATAGAGCAATATGGCTTTCCGTCATCTCATAAAATATATTAGGCACTATCCCTAACAAAAGTTTAAAGAAAAAATTTGGAGCCGTTTTCGAGAAAATCGTGTTTTTGTATTTTTTTTAAATTGCACATTTTGCCCGTAATATTGCATGAAAACTGCTAAAATTTTCAAAAAATGCATATGACCTAATGAAAAAACTCACTTTGGACAACAAATTTTATATAAAAGAAAAATCGATCTTCAGTTTTGTAGTTCCAGAATGACGCCGAAAAAATTGTAAACTTTCGCAATTTTCGAAAATTCAGAGTTATCCGCGGAAATTGAACCTATGCCACCTTAATAAGAGTATTTTACTCTATTCTTACAAGAAATTTAAAGAAAAAAATTGGAGCCGTTTTTGAGAAAATTTTGAAAGTGTCCGAGGGGCTTCATGTAAAGTACCCCCAAATTTTACAGAATCTTTTTCAAAATCTCAAAGCTTTGGCTAGAACCATATCAACCGGGGAATATCCATTTTGGAAGAAATCGTACGTATGGTTTAGGCGCTAACAGTGTTTACGGACAGACGGACGTTTTCCTTTCAATTGGTTTCTCGGTATCAAGGACCCACAAAAGAAGGGTTCTGGCTACACCATGTGTTGGGGAATTTTTTCTCTCTTAATTTGGCAACTGGTTTTATCCACCTTTTCGTTATCAGCGCCCGGCAAAGATTTTTTGTGGCGAAAATTCGCCATTTTTTCGCGCAGCATTACATAACTTTCCCTATACTACGTATATCACTCCGTGTATACGTACGTATACGGGAAAGTAAAAATGGTGTTTGAGCGTTTCTGAAAATGAGGAATATTGAACTAGTTTTCACAGAAAACGGTTGAGTTTTCGAGAAACTTTATACATAATTAAAAACACATGTACAGCCGTTTTTGTGAAAATCTTGTCTTTGTTACTTTTTAAAATTGCAGATATTGCACGAAAACTATTAAAATTTTCAAAAAATTGTTCATTACCTTCATGAATGAACTCACTGTGGAGAAAAAAAATCGGAGGAAAAATCTCTATTTTGAATTTTGTGATTGTAGGAAGACACCAAAAATATCAAACTTTTGCAATTTTTGAAAATTCAGAGTTAACCGCGAAAATTGGACCTATGTGCACCTTTATCTAAAATACCCTAAAAACGCCCCTAATGCCACATTTATAAGAGTATTATCTATTATTACAAGAAATGTAAAGAAACAAAATGGGTCCGTTTTTGAGAAAATTTTGAAAATGTCCGGGAGGACTTCATGTAAAGTACCCTCAAATTTTGAGGAAAGTTTTTCAAAATCGCGGCACCTCGAGTGAAACCAGATCGACTGGGGAATATCCATTTTGAAAGGAATTGTACTTATGGTTTAAGCGCTAGTGTTGTTCACAGACTGACGGACAGATATTTTGAAAAAAAAAACACCTTTTCGGTATCAGGGAACCCCAAAACGTATATTTCCGTTAAAATCTCGATCTCAATTTTCCGCTGCATTACATAACTACCTATTCTACGTATGTTACTCCGTATGTACGTATGTATGCGGGAAAGTAGAATGATAGAATATGTGTTAATTTCAGTTTTTGTTTCAGACGAGCATTACATTAAAATTCAAAATATAATATTTGGAAAATTTGCCGCCCCCTCAAAATGTGCCGCCCCGGACTTAAGAGCCCGTTCAGCCCATATGTAAATCTACCCCTGCTTCGATTAAGAGTAAAACATTGTCCGTTGCCATACGTCCGGAAAAAGCTGGACATAGCCTGTGTCCTGCCATGCCAGATTTTTCTTTATTTCTGCCAAATGTTCGGAATTTTTGTACAGTTATCAGTGGCTTAGCGCGACTCGCACATTTGGGGATGCTTAACAATAACACAAAATGTCACTATCAACTACTTCATCTAACGGGCGAACGCAACACAAGGCAGACACATTGGAACTACTTCCACGATCTTGATTGCTTATGACGGTGTAGGCGCTCCCCACAAAATCCTCACAGCAGTCAGGACTGTCGATATCTTGAAAGCAAGTTTTACAATGGATCAGCTTTAATTCTTCTACGCGAATGGCAATAAGACCATTTGTTAATTTATACATTGCAGACTTAAATAATATGTAGTCTATTAATAGAGAGATTACACAATTTCTTGGATATTAATTAAGAAATAGTAGACGGGCAATATTTCCACAGTTTGTGCCTATGAGCAAGCGGGGACTCCCGACTGAGAGAGAGATTATTTACTGACCGCCTGAAGTGTGCTGCGCTCTCGTGCACAAACGAGCAATTTGCTCATTTGACTCTTTCGCAGTGGATGCTAGCGTAAAAAAGTCGATTTTCCCTGAGTCAGCGGTAAAGAGGGGAACCTTGCCATCTGCGCATGCGCCATTGCTCGTCGCAATCTCGCGGCTGAGCTAGAAGTATTTTAGCTTCCATGCAATCACAGGCCAGCTTCAACAACCCGCAGAATTCAATCATAGGAAATCAATTAAAAAAATTAACACAAAACGTGTTTCGCTCAGCGGACCATTTGCTAGATTATCAATACTGTATTTAGGGTTCTTTAATAATATTATATACGGGAATGCTCAGCATCTCAGCGTCCCGTGACGCTACGCCACTGTTATAATTCAACTCTGTCCTACAAAAAACCGTTTTGGGATTACTGATGAACTACATCACAGAACTATGCGCTACATACGAGAACCCAAGCGGCTATTGCTATTTTTGCCTTTTTAAAGTACAATCTGAGAGCTGAAAAATAGATTAAGAAAGGGACTGGGGGAAAGGTTTTGAATCGATGTGCGTCTGATTCTCTCACAATAATGCAAGAGAATCTGGATGCAAAGGCGAAAGGGCTCAGTCAATAACAGTTTTAATATCGAACAAAGTCATGTTTTATTTAATATTTTGTTTAAATTTCGTGAAATACTTCACAAATTTTGTGGAATAATACGTAAATGACCTGATAACATGGAAAAGTCAGGGAAAATTTGTCGTAGAAAAACCCTGATATTCATGAAAGTGTGCAGTGTAATTTATCTTGATCCACTATTTAGTTGTTTACTTGATATTCTATTTTCTTGTTACACAATTTACTTGATGTAGTACTTACAGTTGTATAAAAGTAAACAATTTGCTGTAAAATATATTCTGTCTGAGCAAATATATTCATTTCTTTTGTACATAAACAATTTACATGTTTTTGGCGTGTTTCTATGCTTCCATAACGCACATTTTTGCCTAGAAATAATTTTTTCAAAGCAACTTTTGAGTGCTCATTGCGGCCCAACCGTTTGGAATATTCACGTAGTTTATTAGACAAAATATGCTTAGAATTGTCTTCAGAGCTTATTTTCAGAGTTTCGACATTTCCTCCCCGGACACCTGTATACAGGGTGAGTCACGTAACTTTAGCACCTCCTGTAACTTTTGAACGGTTGAAGTTATTTCAATGCAGTTTTCACGGAAGTGCATGAGGGAAAGGGGCTAATTGATACGTGCAATTATTTCTATTTTATCACTTCTATTTTACGAGATTTTTTAGGTAACTTTGTTTTTTCAAATGGAACTATACATATTTTTTCAGTCCACCATGACGAGCGTAAAAAGACGAATCCAATGATGTACATATTGTCATATGTTAGATAAGCATTTTTTTGATTAATTTGGATTTTTGCGACCGGGGTTTAACGGACGTTTTGAATAGTCCACCACACAAGGTCACGGCAGCGCTCCACCAGCACACGTGCGCCCGGCGAAGGGAAGGGAAGGGGAGGGATCTTATTTGAAAATACGAAACATAGTATTCCAAATATTCACAAAACCATTGCAGTTTTTTCCTGAACTGTGCTTTCCATCCTTCCGCATTTTCAGATTTTCGTCTTTCTTTGATTGAAGGAATTAAAGGATGGAAAATAAGGATTTGTCATAAGTTTGTATTGTAATAAAATTGTTTATAACTTCAACTCCATTTAATGGGATTTCATAAGATACGTAGTAATGGGATCTTGAAACAAAGCACAATAAGAATAAATAATTAAAACTGTACAAAAATATATTGTATATTTTGAGCAAACAATTTCAATGTTAATACGAATATAATAATAACTTAGGGATAGAAATAATCTTATTTCAATAAATACTTAAGACAAATCCGTATTTTCAATCCCTAAGAAACCCAAATTACTGAAAATGGATTAAGATGAAAAGGAGAGTTCAGGAAAAAATGCAACAGTTTTGTGAATATTTTTCGTATCCTCAAGTACTTAAATCCCTTACTTTCCCAGACCCCGCGTTTGCTGGGGGAGCGCTGCGTGACCTTGTGGGGCTGACAGTTACAATGAAAATATCCGTTAAACACTAGTCGCAAAAAAATCACAATTACTCAAAAAAATGCTTATCTAACATATGACAATATTTATATCTTTGGATTTGTCTTTTTACGCTTGTCATGATAGACTGAAAAAATATGTATATTTCCATTTGAAAAAACAAAGTTGCCTCAAATATCTCGTAAAATAACAGTGATAAAAGAGAAATCAATACACATATCAATTAGCCCCATTCCCTCATTCACTTCCGTGAAAACTGCATTGCAATATCTTCAACCGTTCAAAAGTTACAGGAGGTGCTAAAGTTACGTGACTCACCCTGTATATACAAAGACAATATCTATACTTGTGTGTTCTCAAAATCACTCAACCCAAGAACTCAAGATGCGTTCACAACACTCCTTACCTTCAGGAGGTAACCCCTCCCGGATAACCTGGATTTTACTAACCGGTAGATCGTCTAGGATCCAATGGAATTGGCGACTCTTCTACTGGAATCCTTTTCTCAGGCCTCCGAATTCTGTCTCACAGCTCCGCGACTTCCTCGTGAACGATGTCCTCCTGGTTTAGCTTTGCAACACTGAAAATCTGGACCTTCTCTTCTGAAGAATTTGCTCTAATTGATATTGGTTGCTTTTGCTACTTTCTCTGCACGGAGTAGAGAAAAATTTATGTAATGCTGCGCGAGAAAACTAATTTTCGGCAGAAAAACCCTTATTATAGGGTAAACCTGGTAAAGAAAAAGTGGATATATCCAGTTGCCAAATTTAGAAAGAAAATCCTCTATCACATGGTGTAATCAGAATTCATATTTTGTGAGCCCCTGACACCAAAAAATCGAAACACGAAATTATTCGAAAAATCGAATGATGGCAAAACGTCTGTCCATCTGTCCGTTCGTCCGTCTGTCCGTGAACAACGGTAGCATTTAAACCGTTCAGCCGATTTTCTCCAGATTTGATATTCTCCATTCGATGTAGCTGATGTCGCGACCTCGTGAATTTGAAAACGATATTTCAATTTTGGGGGATACTTTACATGATGCCCGTGGGGCATTTTCCAAATTTTCAAAATAAATGGCTCTAACGTTTTTGATTAAATTGTTGAATAGTGTGAAAGACGTTTAGGAGACTGGTGTAGGTCTCATGTTCGTTAAAATCCCTGATGTTTAGAAAATTTCGAAAGTTCAAAATTTTCAGGAGTCTTCCTACAGCTAAAATATTAAAGAGTTTTTCTCTTAATGAAATTGTTTCTAAAAGATAGATTTTGAAAATTTGAGTAAAGTTTGCGTGAAATTACGGGGGAGAAAAACGTGCTATTTTAGCACCACTAGTTGAATATAAGGTCTGAATTATTTTGATTTATCCAATGATGATTGATGTGCCTTCTCTGGATTCCTTCTGGAGTTCCAATCACCAATTTCTAGTTTCAGTGTCTTCTAACACATCTAACGTGAGAAAAACGTGCTGTTTTAGCACCACTAGTTGAATATAAGGTCTGAATTATTTTGATTTATCCAGTGATGATTGATGTGCCTTCTCTGGATTCCTTCTGGAGTTCCAATCACCAGATTTCTAGTTTCAGTGTCTTCTAACACATCTAGTTTCCATCTCTCTCTTTTCCCGTAGTTTCGACTGAGGACTGCTGGACCAATCTCGACCAGTACGAATATGCTTCACTGCTAGCCTTCCCACCGTTGGCGATTACTGGATGAAGTCTTTTCAGTAGCGTGGTCAACCCCTTTCTCGTAAGAAGTTCTCATAGAGACTTCTCCCGTAGATTCGCATGGAGTCGTTGTAAAAGCGAGGAGCGTTGTTGATTTCCCACTGCTGCTTTTGAAAGGGAACTTCAATGTTTGGAACATCCTCTCAGCTAATCCACTTGTTGCTGGATGGAAAGGCTTTAATTGGATGACCCTGACTTGAAATACTCCCTGAACGCGCGATGAACCCTGGTCCATTGTCCGAAACTATAGTGTCAGGTTTTTGCCGAAAAAGATCCGCTTTTGCCGAAAAAGACAACCCGTACGAGGAACAAGTGCAAATTGCTGGATATGACTTGGTCATGGAAAACTGACTCGGGCAGAAGTTCACGGGATCGAAATTTGTTCTACAGGCATGGTCTAAACAGAAGTTGAAGAACCTGAGGTAGTGTACTGTCAACGTGAAGATTACAGGTGCAGAGGGTAATGTACTATTCTTAGTGTTGGAAGGGAACGGGCCTAGTTTGATTACGAGAAACTGGTTTAAGGAGTTGATTTCGTTCGACGTGCTGTGACGAATCAACATAGATCCGGTTGTACGTACAAAACATCTTACGACGTCCGTGAACCCCTGGCCGTAACGCTACCTGATATACATTTAGAGACTTCCCCAATGCTGACATTGGGAATATGGCAAGGGGAATTCTTCGGACTGATGCAACACCCGGGGATGCCTAGCGACAAAGTTTCGGGATTCACGTGACCAAAATGACGCATCACAACTACACGAGACAAAGGCCAATGAGACTGAGAGACAGAACATGTGACGAGGGGGAGCAGGTGAAGATCGGCGAAACGGAGGGACAGAAGCGGTGTGACACAAGAAAGAAAGATGTAGGCGACGTGGTTAGCGGCTCGCAGGAGCCGGATGCATGTGTGAGAGACGTGAAATGCTTGGGAAAGCAAGATGTGGAGAGACTCAGAGGAGCCGGATGTGTGTGTGAGAGACGCTGTGAAAAGCTCAGAGGAGTTCGGGAGATGTAAGAGGAGATGAACGTGTGTGAGGAGGCAGTAAGATGCGAGGAGAGACTGAAAGACGTGTGGAAGTGATTTGTGAAAGAAGTGGTGTAACGAAAACACGTCAGAGTCGTGAACCGTGTCCGCGGAACTCAACCCACTACAGTTATCGCAATCTCGGTTGTTCGCGGCACCACTCGACGTTACGGAATATTAGGACGGAAACCACGAGGCGCCGGTGCGATACCTTGTGAGACGGTGAGGGAAACAGAGAACGCACCACGGGCGTGGCGCTGCGCCCCTTAGCCGACCCGCCTGCGACCGACATCTCGAGGGACCGCCCAGCTGAGGAAGGCATTGACCGATGCGGCGCCTCGCGACCGACACGTCGCCTGACAACGGTGTAACTCTGCGGCGTCCGCGAGCCTAGCGGGCAACGTGCGATTGCGAATAAATGTACTTCATATATATTTCATGAAGTTGTTTCAAAGCCAGGTAAGCCCCTTGCATTTCCCTAGCCAAGTAACTGAAAAATAAACCCGCCCCGATTCGAGTACGTCTCGAATCCTAGTGTGGGGTTGCCTCTGCTGACGGGACTGTCCGACTGGTCGCGGTCGTTACCACGATCGCATGGGAGCCACTAACAGGTAAGCGGTGATCAACATGCCCCCACAGCGGTTCGCGTGACGTCTGATCGGAACCAGGGTGATCGAACCCTGGATCGCATCCAGGGTGATGGAACTGGGACCCGTACTCGGCGGCCGCAGTGCAAAGTATAAATGTAGATGGACTTCCACTACAGTTACGTAGATTTGTCGACCTTTTTACACAACTGGGGAAATAGACGAGGGTTCAGGGCAAATTGATATTGAGAACAAGGCACAATCTTTTTCCTAGAGACATCATCAGATTCCTTTTGTATTACATTGTTGAGGTTGAAGAGATGAAGACTGAATGAGGAAGGTGCTTGGAAGCAGTGCTAGGCCATACCTGTGGCTTCAGATTCGAAAATTCCAAGAGACATAAGCATCTGTGGAGGTTGCAAAGGGGTGATAAATAGAATAATCAACGCCGAAGTGTACCCTCTACCGAGTATTACTAAAATGCTAACAATTAGGGCGGGAGGGAAGCTGTATACGAAAATAGATTTAGACGTGGCCTCCGCAGAAGTATCTGCGGATGAGCCTTCGAGGATCCTCACCATGAACACGATGAACACAACCATGATAGAACTTTTCCGAGTAAAAAGACTGCCATTTGGAACCTCGGATACAAAGTTGTTTAAACAGTTTGAGAAGTTGCTGAAGGGCATTCCAGGAGTTGTGTATCTCGACTATATATTAATAACCAGCAGGATGGAAGAGGAAATCTGGCAGAGAGCGATGGTAGTTTCCTTAAAACGTCAGAGGAATGGCCTATGGGTAAAACTCGGTAAATGTGAGTTTCCAAAAGGCTCAGTTACATATTTGGGATTTCGGTTCTATCAAGAGTTGGATCAAGATTCACCCTAAGGTAAACTGTAAGCTATTTGCCAGGCAGCAACGTCAAAAGATGAAAATCAGCTGGAATCGTTCTTGGGCCTCTATTTTATGAAGGATTCATTCCAAACACATCAGCAAAAAAAAATTGCTACAATCCCTGAACGAGTTATTACATTCGAATGTTGTTGGAAATGAAGCACACAACAGGAAAAAGTTTGCAAGAGGCGAAAAAGGTACTTACGTCCGACCCGGTTTTGACGCATTACGACCCAGAGATTTTGATCGCACTTGATGTCGAATCGATCAGAAACCCCGATAGATTTTGGATCGAGAATACTGAAGGCTGCGGAGAAGAACTACTCAGTTGAGCAAAGATCTTTCCATAATATTTGAATCAAAGAAAACAAAAACATTCAATGTCCAGGTGTCTCAACTTTTGGGGAAATGAAAAAAAACTCATTTACTTCAAAATGTATGGTTTTATTCACACCAAAATTGATATATATTTATTCATACATTCTTAATGTAATCCTTATGGTATCTTTTGTTTAGAGTTTATGAATACATCGTCAGGTAAATTAAAGTGTTGCGGACTTGGAACCTTTTAGTATGCCATTGGAGTTTCAATATTGAAGTACGCATATCTTAAAGAATTACATATGCTTTTTGAGAAAATCAATAAAAGTAATCAAATGGAAAAGAAAAAATAATTATTCTTAAAAATGTAGCCAACTTTTCTATTATATGAAAACTAGCGTACCCGTGCGAGAACTCTCGCATATTAAATCCCACCCTTTCCCTATCCATTTGTCTATCCTTTCCATAAAGGAGAGGAACTACTAATGTAATTACAGAATATCAAATAAAATAACAATGCAATTGATGTTTGAAACAAATTTTCAATTAACGTTAATTCAACATTATATAGAGATGTTCTTGGTACAGTTCATACTTCTTTAAAAACACATTTGAAGAAATGTTTCAATCTTCCTTGAGAGTTAGCTTTTCGCTTACCTTGATAGTCAAATAATTGAAAAGGTTTTTACTCTTGAGAAAGCCAAGTAAAGTAGTGCGAAAATACCGGATCGGGCAAGAACAGACCTACTCATTGCAATAATATTTAACTTTCCTTGATTTGTTATGAAGAACCGAGTGAGTTTTGGAGAGTCAGGATGTCAGTTTGCTGGGGTGAGAAAATTGAAAAATTATTTGTATACTAAAAAGTATTGAATTATTTTCTGCGTCCTTACGTACCTCAAGAAAAACAATTCCGAGCCAAAAAATAATCAAAGTGTTTTCACTTTTGAGTACTAAATACCATTTGTTATCATTAGCAACAATTTAGTAGGCATTAGTAAGCCCACTTCGGTACATGGGAATGTTGCTCAAACTATGTTTGCAGTTTTAATATCTTAACGTACCGACACCTTGAGTTTAATATCAGACGGTGTTTTATTTACAATCTGAGTTTGCAGCTGCGCGTTGGTGTACATACTTCCAGATACCGCCAACATTTAAATCGTGCGATTGGACTGCGATCGTTAGCAGTTGTCGGGTGACTTGCACTATACTTTCTATAATTTTAAATTTAGTTGTTAATTGATTCACGTAGTATTGTAGGCTAGCGCGTTTTGATTTTTGTTTTCCATTTATTTCAAGCTATTTTATTTTAGCTACTTTAAAAACTTTGTTTTTTGTGTTGTGTCATAGCACAAGTTTTCCCCCACTACCTCTGCGTACCCGTGCGAGAACTCTCGCATGTTAGACACCACACTCATCCCTATCCTTCTATTTTCATTCTAAGAGGAAAAGTAGTTAACGAAACGTGTTTATTTGCTTACAATCTATAAAGGTAACTTGCAATGTACTAACACAATTACAAGTAAAAATAAAGAACAATGGAATTGATGTGTAAAAGAAATTTTCAATAAATATTTATTCAGTATCATGGAGAATTTGCTTGGAACAATTCCCAAAACTTACTTAAAGACGTTTGAAGTAATTATTCAATATTCTTTGTCAGTTAGGTTTTAGTTTTTCGTGATAGTCACAAAAACATTACCTTTTTACTTTTGAGAAAGCTACGTGTCTGAACCTGTTAACTTGAAAATTTCATGCAATGATAACGAAAATAATGGTACAGGTAAAACACAAACACAGTCTTCACTCTTCACTGAACACCCACATCCCTTCACATTTAAGTAAACAGCACTTACAGACCATGAAAAAACGTTAATTGAATAGTTTCACTACACGCATAAGAAACAATCTTCATAGGTATAGGTATGAAGCAACTAAAATAGTACTTCTAGTTGTTGCTGGAGAGCAAATTTTGAATTAAAGATTATGCAAATAAACCTCGTCAAACTGCACAAACTACGGTGTTAACAGAAAGCGTAAATAAAGATTGTCGAATCTAAGCCTTCTAAGCGTGTCGACCCAAAAAATGGTACCAGCAGGAAGGGCTGAAATATTGAGGTGGCCTTGATAGTATTGAAGCGTGGAACCGAAAAGTTAATTGAATGGATTGGAGAATATCTCATCTTATAGGTTATGGTGTGAAAAACGTTTCTTTGAGGCCTTTGGCCTCAAAATTTTACTTTTTAAGGCTCTAAAACGCTTTGTTTATGAGTTATTTGCCGGTATAGGTTAACATGTGATGCGGGTTGCATTTTACATGAATATTTCGATGCGTTCTTTTAAAGAAATCATCCATATTTTTAAAGTCAAAATGGAATTCGTCAAGTCTCCGTGAAATTCTCTTTCTTTAGAGCCCTCATTTATAAAGATTGGTTGTGTGTGAGAGCCGGAACCCAAAGGTACACTACTGAAATAATACAGGAGACGATTAATTTTTTCTTACAACCGCAGCTCGACCTACAACTAGCGCAGGAACAAACTGCCCTTGATAATTTACATATTCTGCTCTCTTAATTCTTGCCGTGTTGATTTTATTCTTTTTCCACTCACTTTCATTTTTTCTCTTACGATTTGAAACCTGTTCTTCCATACTATTATTGTTGAAATGCCACACAAAATGGATAAACTTCAACTTGATTGCGAATTGAAATTTCGAAAATACGCTTTAAACTCAACCTGCTTTACAACGAAAGGAGATAATGAACATGACATAACCATTAAGTGGACACAACAATGAAATGAGAGAAAGAAAAACGAATGTCAAAGATAATATCAGAACGCTGTTACCTGCGAAAACTCCACCGATCGAGCAAATATAAAGATTCTAAGTCTCGGACATCGAACGCTTTTGCTTGCCACGTAGAGTAGGTCTCCTTACAGACATCGCAGAGACCCGGACAACGAATATTTATGCGCAAAATTATGTATTTTGTATTAAGAAATCTTTCCCGTCATTAACTCAAAACCCTAAAAAGTGTGACAACAAACCTTTTTACTCCTGTTTGCTTCGATTCATTTGGAGAGAAGAGATTCCTTTGATGCGTCTGGGGTCGCACTGATAAAAGTCATAAACCATAAGCCGTTTCTCGGAATTTTAAGGGAAACTGACACCCGACACATTGTCACCAAGAATGCTTTGTTAGTCGTTGGTACTTGAGGGATGTGAATGGAATGGATGTAAATGGGATGCAAACGGAAAATTGGAAGACACCCGGGAAAAACACAAAAACACTGACGCATGGAGTCGATTGCCGTTGTCCAGCAGGCAAGAGGATATTCCGGATCCAGCAGAGATGTTACTGAATATGAGATGGAAGCTCCTAAAGATTCTCCAATAACGGTCAGGAACATAGAAGAGTCACAACTGAACACAAAAACTGAAACGCCTGTTCTTCGTAGGATAGTCGAACATCTTCAATATACCGAGCAATTCGTCGCAATAAAAGACAGAAGAGATGGGCTATCAGTACGAGGTTGCGTTTTGTAGGAAAATCGAGTAAACATGCCTCCAAAACGCAGACATGTTATTTGATACACAAAGTTCATCAAGGGATGGCTTTTACTAAAGCAATCGCTCGGAGTTATGTATGGTGGCCAGGAATGCAGAGGCGATGATTACAGATTGTCAGACTTACAGAGAAGAACGTTATTTTCCAACAAAAAAACTAAACAGGTTACTTGGCCAAAAACTGACAAACCGTGATCAAGGATTCACTTTGATTTCGCCGGACTAGTACACAAGCATTGTTCCTGATTGTGGTGGATTCATATTACAAGTGGCCGGAAGTAATCGAGATTATCCGCAGACCAAAGAAAGTAGAAGAATATTACAAAATGTCTGTGCCATTCTGTAACAGCACTAGCGATTTACTGCATGCTGACACTAAACATCACAACATTAATGCAGTGGCACTGAAGTGATCAGTTGACTACTAGTCTCAACTCCAGCAAGTACTTGCAGAGGGAAGATAAATGAAGATAAGAGTATTGCGGATTTAAATATGTATGCCTCTCCTGTAATGCTTCCGATGAGGACTATCGTGTTTTCGAAATTATTTTGATGACAGTGGGATTCCGATAGTTAAAGTTTAACAGAAACCAGCGTTGAAGAAAATGTCGATGAACCAGACTCAGTTAACTTATTGGACATATCCGTTCTGTGAGACATATGATCCGTACCTACTACAGATGAGGCCACAGGTAATACGTTTACTTTCTCGTATACGTATAAATATATTATATACGGAGTAATATACGTAACATAGAGAATATTATTTAATGCGGAAAATTGATTTCGAGGTTCTCAACATGACCTAGGAACAACAATTTACCGACGCTCGTTTCAAGTGACATGATTGAAACATACATAATACGTGACCATTTTTAACGCAGACCTAAATATTTTTGGTCACTGAAAATCCCCAATTACGAGGACACAATGAAACTTATGAAATTGATATACTTTAATAGAAATTATGGCTTTCTGGATAACCGTGTTGTTGATACCGGGAACAAGCCAGAAAACGCAGCCACATCATTTAACATTCATATCTTCAAGAGGACATATGATAATCTCTTCGGGGAAGGGCACCATGGAACCCACTGATCCGCAGACTTGGCATTTTGATTTCTCAATGAAGAGTTAATTGCCTCAAAATGTAATACCTTCCTACACTAATATTTTCTTATAAGATTTTTATTTTCAATTTTACCTATTTTCTACTTAAAAATCATAAACTACTTTATCCAAAAGAATAGTCAACCATTCACATAGAATTATCATTGTGATTTTTCAATATGCAAAAATGTTAATTAAAATAAACGATTATATCACCGGGTTATATTAGATGTAAACTGTTGCCTGTAAATACTTTAACTAAGTAATGTATTGCTTATATTTCTAACTTCCTCTACCAACAAGGATTAGGCTTCAAACTGTTCCGGTGTCCACTTTGTCGTTGGACTGTCTACGTCTCTTCTTCCTTGTGGGATATATTTTGTCGACCAAATCTGCCTGCCATAGGTCATCGGGTCCTTTCGTAATCACAGGTCGTCTAGTGTAACGCCGTCGAGCTGGTGCTTGTGATTTTGTCGCTAACACTTTTCACACACTGGTATTCATTCTCTTCACGTTCTGACAGATGTCTAAACAATAATACCTACATCACGATATTCTTTCTTTATTTCAATTATTTTCCCGTCGTGACCGCCGTTTCCGGCTTCTTATGACGCGAGTCTTCTTCGCACCAGCTTATTAGGGTCACGTCAGTATAGTCTGGAGGGGTCACGAAACGAAGCACTTTCCCCGATCTTTTCCGATTTCTTGTTGTCTCTTTTCGTTTAAGCTTTGTGTTTGCTCTTAAGGTACGAGGAGGACGAGGAAATAGTGTAGCAATCCGTTGATAAAAATCACATTAAATAATATTTATTTATTATCTTCTAAAAAGTGGCGAAAAAAGGCCGAAAATGGGGTGTTTCGGGGGGTTGTGGAACCCCTAAATCCATTTTAAAAACGGTTTTATTGGTGCCAATGTTGTTCTTGCATTGAAAACTAACTTTTTTTCACTAAGCCATTGAATTCTATTTTTTTCGATACAGCCTAATATATATATATATATATATATATATATATATATATATATATAATTCATGCATATAACATATATTCGCCGCCACTATATATATATATATATATATATATATATATATATATATATATATATATATATATATATATATATATAATGTTAAATTGCGTAAGTTAGAAATTGGACGTACTTTTGAAAACTTCGCTACGAAATTTATTGGAAGAAATCTTGCAAAAGACAATAAGTGAGCCACGAGTGTGATGCGAGTAGAGGTGAGGGGGCGGGGCGGGGCGGTCAGCCGCACTGGCGCAGGACGGGGGCCTTCTTCTGCTCGGACGCCTGCCGCACCGCCGCGTCGCGCACGGCGTGGGGCACGGCGTAGCCCACGTGCATCTTGGCGCATCCTCCGCCGCGCAGGTTGCGGCACACGAAGTCTCTGCGGGCAACCACCACCCAGGGCTTGCTAATTATGAACTACAAATATGCCACATCGATGTAGATTTTTCCAGAACTTCGATGTTTCTATAGAATCATCGTTGCTTTACATGTCAATGTATTGTTACTCGTATATAATTGTCACTACCTTGTCACTATTTTGGATGCGTTTACGCTCGGAAATATGTTCTGCAGACGTAAAGAATATCAAGTTGTGACCTTATTACTGTGTAACAAATGTATGTTAATAATTAAATTTGTTCAAAGAGTTGTCAACACGACCGAGATTCGAACCCGGGTCTCCTGGCGAGACCTGGGTTCGAATCCCGCTCGTGGTAACAATTCTTTGAACAAATTTAGTCTATGTGTTGAATTCGATGGTTTTTGAACATCGATATTTTGTGCTCGATGTTTTTACATTTTCGATGTTTTGTTCGTGGATGAAATGTTTTCATAATCACAATTTTGTAAAAGTTAAAATATGAAATAATCACTGGTTTTGTTCCACTTTCATCGAACACACAATCTCTAGTCCGAGATGATCATGATGCCCTAATATTTCCTTTTTCTTTCGTTATATTTTCGGGCGTTTCATAATTTTATTTTGAGTTGAATTTTAATTATAAAATAATATACATGGCCACTGTTAAATAAAATTTTGTTGCGCATGAATTTAAAATTGGTGATAATAAAACCAGCTTTAAAACATAGATATTTAAATACGTCGATGGTTTCTGGTCGATGCATTATTAAAATCAAAATTTTGATTTTGAACATCGATGTTTTGTTGTGGATGTTGCATAGCAATGAAATTGCAATGAAAATTAATGTGATTGCGAGTAAAATAGTTCAGATAATTTCAATAGTTTGTCCTTCGAGTAAAAATCGAAATTTTTTAGATTTACTCTTTCGATTACAATAGGTATAAAGCTGTGATTTGCACCACAAATTTCTGAGCATTGAGCATAAAATAATCCTGGTCGGTTGATTATGAAATTAATTTGATTTAATCGACCTGGGGTGGCGTCGGTTTTTACACCTAGGGCGGAAACGGTTCAGGAATGGATAACGTCAGCAGCTGTTACTAATGTTCGAATTTGAGTATTTATGGGTAAAATGGTTCGGTTATCGACGTCTAGGAGACGAAATGATCTTAATTTATCTAGGGCTGATATATAAGAGTCAAATTCGATGATATTTTTAAAATCTATATATTCATATGATCAGTATCATTGATGTCCAATTGTTTTTATTGTGATTAGAGGATCTATAGATTCATCTAGTAGGTATAATAATCGTAATGAGGGTAGTGCAGAGAAGGGCTGAGGCGCGAATTGATTCGCGAAACAAAAGCAACTGCTAGTTCCCGAGCGAATAGTTCGTATAGATATCAATATTCAGGATGAGTAATTTCATGCTTTAAAAAAAAGCTCCAACATTTTCCTTGAAATATTAACAAAAAAATCCGTTACAGATTTGACGTTAGAAGCACAGAAAGTGTATTTTGTAATTTTCCGATCTCATCGCAACCTGTACGTTACCGCAATGCAGTGTATCTTGACAAGGCTCGAAGGGCTCTTGAAGACTCAGGAGGGCTTCCACGTCATTTGGAAAAGAGCAAGAACACTGCAATTACGACGGATGGCCGTGGGGTTAAGGTTCTAACGGCCTAATGCCAGGGATGATTGTAAGAGCGCGTTCCAGGCAATGCTGAAGTAATATGCGCTCCGATTCTAACAACCCACACGTCTTCTTTGTTTTTTTTCGTCATTTTCATGGAAAAAAGGAGTATTTTTAATAGCTCCAGCACTTTCTGAACATTGTAGGGAAGAAATTACTGTGGAATAAAGAAGCATTTCTCAGCAAAATGGCTTAAGAAATGTTTGTTCTTCTTATAGAGGAAAATACTCTTTTTTTGCACGAAATGACTCATCTTGGACTTCTAATCTCGTAATCCCCACCGCAAATCTAATATCAAGCTTCTGTCTGTGCTCGCGGCCTCGTCACCCTGGCTAGGCCTACTGCGCTGCCACGAATCGTTGCGACAGACCTGCGTGCCGCACACATCCCCGAACTGTTTGGTACTTCGATCCTTCTCATCCTGCATGACGGGTTTTACTAATACTTTTCCTATCTCGAATTGCACAGGGTTGCCTTATCCAGAAGTCACGAGCACCGCACCTGGGTTCATAACCGGTGATACCCATGTCCTCAATCAATCAGCGCATTTACTCATTAAATTTATTCACAACAACACACATATATTGCAAATACGATATATTTCCCAAAATATTTTTCAATCCGATTGTGTGATAACTGCCCCCATTAGTGCAAAAGAGGTCGTAATTATTTTGAATTCTACCCAGCGAGTGAAATGATTTATCGTACATCGTTCAGGGTACGAATTCTCTTTCATCCTGTCGAAGCAAAAGGCCTTGGTGAGCGCGCGAGCTTACTTGAGCGTGGTGCGCTTGATGATGTCCCAGGCCTTGCGGCCGCCGAACGTAGAAGGTTTCCACCAGCGCGGGGAGCCTATGGGGTTGGACATGAGCCCCTTTACCGACCAGCTGCCGCCGATGGTCACCATGCTGGGAGGCGTCACCGAGTACGTGTGCCTCTCCACCAGGAGTCCTGGCGAAGACGAGAATCGAATGCGTAATCTTTAGTACCTGATAGTACTTAGTTTAACCGCAAAAAAGCAGTTGCGATGGGAAACGGGAGGATTAGTCTATCGCTTCACCTTAAGGAAAGATCAACAAAAATCCATGGCCCAGTGCTCAGTGTGTTTCTCCGAATTCCGTGTGGAGTTGCGTCGGGGAAACCGAAGAAATGTTCACTTCAGAACGCGTGACGTGGAGGACTCAGACACTCATTCGCGACGGTGGCAGTATGTTCGACCCTAGTAGATAGGTCGAATTCAACCGCTGCACTGTCTGTAGGAGAATTCTAGCGGCCGGTTGCTCTGATCGGTATTTTTCCGTAGTTTTGACGATTAACGCTAGGCGGATGCCGGAGCAGTACCGTAATAAACGGGCCACGGACCGCGTGCGATCTTTTCTTCCTCTTACTTGTCCTATCTTCACCCCTTACGTACACACACACTAACTTGCACTACACTACCACACATGCCGGGAGACCAGTAGGGTACTTAGAATTTGCCTCGTCTGGGGCAGTGCTCCGCTGGTGGAAATACCTGGCCGGGAAACCTCGCAAGCATTTGCAATGATTTCTTTACTTTCGGAGAAACTGATGACAAAGATATCCTCATATCAGATGTGACATTAGTGAGTGCATATGCGCTCTGCATACAAGCATAACTAACGTCCTTAAGACTACACTGAACCCTTACTTGGACCTCTAGGAACACTGCTGTTGAATGGAAGAGTTTGTGAGAATGAAGCTATGACTAGATTATCAGTTAGAGATCATCTATTATTTTGATATGACTTTCTTTACTTTGGCAACCCAATGTTTTCAATTGAAAAAAATACGAATATCTCGTGCGCTAATGCTAACTGGGTAACTCCTATGAGCATTATTGAGCATTCTGTCAAGAGTGTAAGTATACAGTGCCCATTTTTTCTGAATACAGAAATATGGGACCCAACACGTGATGTTTATGTTTCTTCACAAACAGATGCATTCAAATTAGAGTTGTCAAAGTCACTTTGCAAACAATTGTTTAGTGCCACAAGAAATGTATATTATTTATAACCAAAATATAATTTATAACCAAATATAAAGTTATTGAAAATTGAACTTGGGATTTTAAATTAGGAAGAGAGTATCAAACGCTTCGCATTCCATAATTTAAACAATATTAAATACAAATATTGAGGTAATTGAAAAATAATTTCCTATCTGTGGGACCTGTTTTGACTCACTCAGCCAGAAATACATGCTGGAGCGGCCTCTGCTGCTTTGATAACAAAGATTATGTGAGAGAAAAGCTTCTTGGGAAAGTTCAGTACGCTTCATCGGGTTTCTCGGCTGAGGCGAGGTTTAAAGTAATTAGATTATCTACTCATCCGACTATTGAAGGGAAGCTGAAGCCTCTATAGTCCGTTATGTACAAGTGCGAACTGACTGGTGGATGTCTTAGGTGGCATTGTGTGAATTATTTTCTTTTTTCTCGGACAAATGAGACATTTCTTTTACAAATAGTTTCTGTGAATATAACTCAGTTGAGTTACATATGGATATTACAGTAAAAAATTATATTTTAATTTTTGATGCAGGTTAGCTACCCAAACGCTATTGTGTGGAGTAAAAACATTTGAAGAAGACATTCTTTGCGCATGTAAATACATAAAACTATATTAACCCTCCTAATACCATGGGGTCTCTGGTGACCCCACGACATGTTTCTATAGTACTTTTTCCAGTTTCCAATACTTTAAAAAATCTGAAAAAATTTGACTTTTCCTGATTCATTGTCTACCCACATATTTGATATGTAAATCTTTTACATTGTTGTCACTTTCGTTAATATTCGTACTTGCCACACTGAGTACCAGTGGGATCTTATATGACCCCAACATCTAATTCTTGTAAAAGTGATGGCTATTTTTTTACTGTTGCTGTAGTAAATGTTGGCAACCTTTTGGAACATCCATAGGCTGATATTAATTGAAATGGCTGCCTTTTGTTTTGGTTATGCTAGTCAAGTAACATTGTTTTTGTATTACCATTCCTGATTTGGAGCAACTTTCTGATGACGAGATACGTCGCATTTTACTTGAAGCTGGTTCTTCAGGAAATACCATTCGTGTGGTTTACAATGACTTATCAGATATGTTTGATAGTGATGGAGAAATAGATGCAATTGAAGAGGCTGAGATTGAATTAGATAATTGTATGCAAATTAGTGAAACATATTTACGATGAATATTGGATACTGGCTTTTACATGTATCTTTTTACAAAACTATATGCATTTTTTCCATTTTGTACTGTGAAAAAATACTGGTGTTTTGTTTGTCGTCTGTAGATAAAAAATAGATATTTCTATAGATTCTATTCATTCTATAAATAAGGAATAAGTATGGCATAAGGACACGGAAAGAGAACCCTGTAAAAGAGTACGAAGACGTAACATTATAAGAAAAAGACCAGATTCCACAAAGTATACAAAGAAAAATGTGGGTACAGTCAGCCTTCCACTTATTTATGAAACAAAATATAATTGATAAAGTTTTGAAGTGAACCAACAAAGAGGGAACTTTTGTGTATGGTTCAAAATGGATATAGTTGACTACTACTTAGTTGAATTGCTTTGTAGGCGTTGGGATTCTAGCTAGTGCATACAAAGGCGACAATCAAGCAATAATGCACTTATGGAACTAGGAAGAACGTAGGTCCATACTCGCTGATGTAATAGCTAGAAATCGTTTCTCACAAATTACTAGGTGCAGTCGATATGATGCAGAACATAGGTACCGTAACGGAGTTCCAGATAAGTTGGGTCCTATTAGAAATATTTGAAATGTGGGTGAATACACTTCAAGATGCGTACATTCCACACAGCAACATCACAACTTTGATTAACAACTTGTAAACTTCCGTGTAAATGCCCTTTTCAGTAATATGTCTTCAAAACTGGGTAAATAGAGCTTCAAGTTATCGATTGCAAATGACAATATCTTTAGTTATGCCTTGAATGTTCAAGTTTACACAGGTTACCAGGCAAACCAAGTGAAATCAAGAAAAGAGCGTTGTTTTAGATGTAGTGAAAAGTTTTGAAAAAAAGCGGGAGGAGCATAACAACTGACTTCTTCACTAGCCTAAATCTAGTAAGAGATCTTCAAAATATAGACATTACGCTAGGACCTATAGAAAAACAGAGTGTGAATGCAAGGGGCTTTCACTAATGCTCAAGACCATAAAAAGGTTTGTCTTTGTTCGGATACCTAAAAAAAAACTTCGATTATGTCTTATTGTCCTAGTACAAATGGTGTGTCACTTTTTAGAGCCAATCATTGCACGAAAGAAGTAACCAAGAAGGAAGAATCAAAACTATTAATAATAATGAATTACAATAAAATTAGGTCAGGAATAGACACAATGGACAAATTAGTGAGAGCAAACCCAACTAAAAATATGAGTAGAAGATGGCGAATGATTCTCTTCTGTAATATTATTGACATTCATGTAATAAATGCGTTCATTATTTGATTGCATCCTACTTCAAACTGGAGAGAAAAGAATTACAAGAGAAGAGAACTTTTAATAAAACTGAGAAACAGCTTGTTGGTCGTGGCTAAAAAATTGTGCGCGGGATCGCTGCCCCTTTGTGAAAGATCATTTGATCGGAAATATACAAACAAGTGTACCAGTTGTAAAGTAGCAATTTTGCAAAAATAATTTTTCAAAAAATATTTGCAAGAAGTGTAATAAATATTTAGCACGACAAATTTTGATTATTGCGGTCAATTTTACATAATACTCTGCCTTCTCGGTGTATTTCCTATTGTATTCATTGTTTAAATAATTTGTTTATGCAAATTTCGCGTTCTAAATTATTGTTTGCATATCCATAATAGTTAAGAGGAATAGCCAAAAATATAATATGGTGTAAAAAGTGTAAAAATGTACCACTATTTTGTATTTCTTTTCCGAAAAGAACTGGGGTCTCTAGTGACCCCAGTGGTACTCAGTGTAACAAAAAATCTGCGGTATTAGGAGGGTTAAAGACTGTTCTCGTTATCAGTTTTTTAGTCAGAACAGTTTACAGCTGAAGGTTTATAAAAATACCCACTTCAGGAATATATTTGGATCATTATTGTTGTCTGGATGAGGGACAGATCTAACGCACTAACTCTAATAATAAAAGAAATTTCTAGCTTAACAAAAGGTTTGAGAATTGTCTTTAGTAGGGTCATGCAGAATTGAGGGTGTTTTGCAGGCCAAAAATCTCCCATATGAGACAACCAGAATTACTTCCTTTCCGAATGAGGTTTACGAAGGATCCCTCTCCATCCACGGTTTCTAGCAGATTCGAACCTAGGGACTCGGGTGTAACAATCCGTTAGACCAGAAAAAAGCTATTACACCATCAAAACATACCTACGTAAAACTCGACGGCATCCACCTCACCATACAGTTGTCGGAGTTCACTTGCTAGTTCTGGGTCTCCTGTGAGATCCATGAAGTCCGTGTAGGGTGTGAGTTCGAAAGAGCGCCGGTAATTGTTGAAAGATTGAATCCTGAGCTCACGACTGTGCTTCAGCAAATTTTTACCTACGAAAGGCATCATTTCGCCGTGGTTACGCGCCGTCATCTGTGAAAATTCAAAACAAGGAATTGCAACGTTTACTCTTTCAACTTTTTAAAAATGTATCCAAGTATTTGAGGAGAATTAGATCGCACTTTGGTAAGTGTGAATGTTAAATACTACGAGAATGAAAGGTATTGAATGAAAAAGGTAATGTTTCAGCTGCTTAAAAAACAAAATGCTAAAACTGCTTAAAAAACAAATGAAATTGATACATTTATTCAATCACTCATGAAGGAATACTGTTAAATGACTATAATCAAAATAAATTTTCTAAAAAAACAAAAAATTGAAACTCAATTTTTAAAACTTTTTTTGGCAATACTATGAGTAAGCGTTATAAACTCAACGTAGCTTTCTTTTATAACAGAAAGACTACATTTAAAGCAAGAAAGTAATTCATCTTTGTATTTACTTGATCGCTGTAATAGATAATTTATACTTACATACACTAATTTAAGGATTTATGCAACAACTACCTTTCCTGCTATGTTCACGAACATGGAAGCTAGCCAACGGTTGAAGCCGTTCTCGAAGACTTCGCTATTGTTTGTAAATAGCAAATCGTAAAAGCGGTAGGCCCTATGCTCGACGCGGAATACGTCAGGCACTTGCATGTGCCAGTGATACAGATGAACGAACTCTTGGAAGATGCGATTCGAGTACTGGAGTTTCGTTCCATGGACGAGTTCTGGTTCGTAGGTGAGCCGCAGTTTGTATTGGCTGAGGTGTTGCACGTACTCCGTAAGAGTCATTTTTATCATTAGTCCTGTGGGCAGATAAAACAAATGTCGTTAGTATGAGTAACTGAAAACTAGCGGTTTTACAGATTTGAACCTAGCAAGAATATAGAGTAATGAAGAGTACGCGATTAGGAGGGAAATGAAAAATAACTCGAAGTGTTGCAATTAACGCTTACTAGGTAACGATGCTCTTATAAAAGTTTTTCATACAAATTTGAGTATTAAATTATTTATTTTAGTTATTGCTTATCATATAATTATTACACGTTCAAAGATAATTTTTTAAGATGTAAACTGTGAAAGAACCGTTGAACAATTTGAAGATTGTTCTAGACAATTCAAGTAACTGTGGAAAGCAACTATTTTAACTTTCTCGCACACGTTCTAGTAGATAGTAACTGATTTAATGATGCAAAAAATCGCTGACGAAAATTCGGCGGAAATACAGGATTTAGAGATCCCTGATACCGAAAAAAGTGTTTTTTTTTTAAAAAACAAACGATTCTCTCCGACCGTATGAGGACAGTATTAGCTCCTAAACCGTTCACAAAATTTTTACCAGAATGTTATATTCCTCAATCGATCTGACTGAAATCGAGGCTCTGCAAATTGGAAACGGATCATTTAATCTTTGGAGCTACTTATATAAAGCTTCTGGAACATTTAAGTTTTCTCACAAATAGCTTCAACTTTTTTCTCAAATAGAGAAAAGTTGCTCAATTTGCATTTGTCCGATTTTCATTAAAATTTCTGGAATTTCAAAAAATTCAAAATTTTAGTTGGTTTAAAATTTTAGGGTTGGCTAAAAGCCATTTTAATTAAAATCTTTGCGTTTTGAAAACAACAAAGATATTATTTTTAAAATAAGTTTTATATGATTTAAAAGAGCTCAGATGGGCTTACTGGATACCTTACAAACTACAATTTAATCGAATTGAAGGATATCGAAATATGGTAAAAAAAGTAATCAATTGTTCTACAGCTGTTGACATGAACGATGGACGATATCAAATGATGTATTGAAAGCTGAAAACTCAAGAGTATCATCGTCTAAATTTCATCCTATTTCAAAACTGAGTATGTTGCACTGGCATGCCGGTTGGCTGGATTCTCCGCTTGCGGGCAGTGCAGGAAGGATTAAGAGGGCGAGAATGTACCTGCGTGTAATTTTTTGGCGTAAACATACGTTGCTAATTTTGCGTTGGCCAGACTCAAGGTTGTTTTATATAAATCGCGGAGGCCGAAGGTGGAGCCTCGACATTGACTCCGGGCAGCGCAAGCGAATCGAGTCAACATCGTGTCCAGTAAGTGCAATACTGCAGAAAAATGCATTTGGATTCCGCAATCTTGAGAAGCATTTTGTGGACTTCCTTTACTTACTGTGTGTATCCTTACACGGAGTGGCTAGCTAATATGAAGTAGAACAGGAATCAGGTATCTCTACAAAGACTGTTTACTACAAAGATCCTCATAAAATACACAAACGTTATTTTACAACACATTTCGAGATGATATTAAATAATTAAAATATATTAAAAAGTTAAAACGCAAAGGAAAAATATTTTCTGCTGTCTATTTTAGTACAATCACTCTCTGTGCTCCTAATAGAGTTGTTTCGGCGGTATTCGGGTTCGTTGGTATGACGTAAGTGGGTTCGATAGTACAACAGTGAGCATATCAGGCTGTTTTACCACGTTTACGGGTTCAAACCCGATCGAAACCATGGATTTTCAGAGGCGAAAAAAATCTTTCGGAGGGGAAGAAAAGCCGACAGTCCCATGTTGTAGATTTACTGCAAGTAAAATAATCAAACCTAAAAGAAGCTAAATTCTAAATCACCTATTTCAGCGCTCGAATAATACCTTCACAATTTCTCCGCTAGATGGTGAAAAGAGCTTAGCGAAATTAGCGTTGTCAGACGGAAGAGCCAGGTCTGATGGCCCGAGCCTCACCATGTAAAATAAGGCATTATTTAATTATTAGGTTATTTTCCATTTAATATTCAAGTTTTTTCGACAGCAATGTATTGAAAACATAGGTTTATCGATTTTCTTGAGGAACCATTGACATACAGCATTTTATGCCTTTGAGCGAAAATGTAGTGCTACAACACGGCAACGGGCGCAATCGTCCGGCCTCAAAAATAACCGTTCTTTGCCAGTCTAGTATTAGTCTATAGAGTCGGATCCAGCCGATCATTTGAGAGGAGACGGCATCATAGATTAAAAAAAAATTGTTTGTATATTGTATACTAGCTGAAGTACCTGGCGTTGCACGTCATTTGTTACTGTAAATTATTAACCAGAAAGAGGAGTTCCATTTATTCATGCCCTGCAGCGGGGCCTACTTTTATTCCATTGTATCCCTGTTCCGCCCTGTCCGGCCTAGCCATGTCCAATAAATAAATCTAAACTACAAAATAAAAATAAAAACTTGTAGACTCACGTATATTCTTTTTGTGAAGTTTTGTATATTATACGAATACTTTTAATAAATTGCCACATTGTAAAACTCACTCTTTTTATATTTTTTCTTCTATCGTATTCATAAAGAAAGGTTTAAAATTTATTCCTTGACAACTCGTGACCTTGAAGGGACTTACTTTTTTAAGCGGAGTATAATACACGAGGGTACTTTAGTAGATAGATCCAGAGTAATAGATATAACGTAACCGATGAATCATAATCATAAAAGTAAATGAAAATATATATACTGAAACGTAATTGTCAGTTTTTAGAATTATTTTGAGGATGGCTGAAATATATCTGCTTAAAGTCATATGTGCTATGTGCTTGTGTTTTACATGTAGTGAAGTAAAAATCTATCGGATTGTTTCAGTCAATCTTATCAACAATAAATCGGAGGAATGTTCAACTACTTAGTATCATTGAAAAACATACTTTTTAAGCTTTAACTTGAAATGTGTTTGGTTTATATGAATGGCAAAATAACATGAAATAAAAGCGGGAATTCATATTGTTGTTACAATGTCACGGAATAAAAACGGAATGTCACATGAAATAACTGGTGGTGCTACAGAATGGCACAGACTTTCCCGTATTAGTTTTATATTTCTTTGGGTCTTCGCTAGCTATTCGGAATTGCCACATACTCTTTCTTGCTAGCTACCATCTATCACGGCCAAAAGTACATTTTTTGTCATTTTCTTGATTTTTCGGTTTCCTTTTGGTAGTACGAAAATAATAATTTTAGAATATTAAAGAACACAAAAACCTAACGCTAAATGGCAATTTTCTTTTAAAAAGTATGTGCCGTTTTAAAAAGAAAATTGCGTTTTAGCGCTACTAAAAATGCGAAATTTGAAGCGCATTTTAATATAAAAGTTTTGCTACTTTATATGAAGTTATTTGAAGCACATTTACTCACAAATATACCATTGTTTACAAATTGCTGGTAATGTGAATATTAAAGATGTGAGAGATTCTTTAAAAAATTACATATATATATATATATATATATATATATATATATATATATATAATTATTGAAAAAACAAAAATATTCCTCAAAATAAACTTTACGTCATATTAAATAGTGCAATTAGCACTATCCGATCGAAAAGTTTGAAGAATTTTTTCAGCCATTTATGAGAAAATTGTTTGAGCGTTTCTGAAAATGCGGAAATTCGAGCTAGTTTTCACAGAAAACCGTTGTTTTCGATAAACTATACTTGACATTATTTAAAGCACATGTACTCATAAATAAAATCATGTAAACAATTCGCCGCTAATGTAAATATTAATGACGTGAGAGACAAATAAAAAAAATACATTTTTGCAATATTTGAAAAAACAAAAGAATACTGCAATATAGCGTTTATGTCATCTCATAGGGTACATTTAGCACTATCCCTACCAAAAGTTTAATGAAAAAAATTAGGAGCCATTTTTGAGAAAATCTAGTTTTTGTAATTTTTTAAAATTGCACAATATTGTACGCTATGTTGCGCGAAAACTACTAAAATTTTCAAAAAAATGTACATGACCTTAAACAAAGAACTCACTTTGGAGAGCACACTTTATTTGAAGGAAAAATCTCTATCTTCAATTTTGTAGTTGGAGAAAGACGCCGAAAAAAATTCAAACTTTCATAATTTTCGAAAATTCAGTTATCCGTGAAAATCGGATGTATGCCATGTTAATAAGTGTTTTTTACTCTATTCATACAACAAATGTAAAGAGAAAATTTCGAGATGTTTTTGAGAAAATTTTGAAAATGTCCGTGGGGCTTAATGTAAAGTACCCCCAAATTTTGAAGAATATTTTTCAAAATCTCAAAGCTTCGACTAGAACCAGATCGAACGGGGAATATTCATTTTGGAAGAAATCGTAGGTATGGTTTAGGCGCTAGCAGTGTTCACAGACGGACTGACGGACGGACGGAAGGACAGACAGACGGACAGACGGACGTTTTCCTTTCAATTGGTTTTTCGATATCAAGGACCCACAAAAGAGGGGTTCTGACTACACCACGTGTTAGGGGATTTTTTTCTTAGTTTAACAACGGGTTTTATCCACTTTTTCGTTATCACGGCCCGGCAATGAATTTTTTTCCGCCGAAAATTGGCCATTTTTTCGCGCAGCATTACATAACTTTCCCCGTACTATATATATCACTCAGTGTATACGTACGTATACGGGAAAGTAAAAACGGAAATTCATACGTGGTGACAATGTCACAACTTGCTCCAATATTGTTTGAGAGTAATAATTTTAATTACAGGAAATATAGTGAGGGATTACAATGCTTAGCTTATGATTTTTCTGTGGTAAACAAAATTCGCCATAAAATTGGATAACAAGTAAGTACGCAAGTGTTAATTGGATGACGAATACTCATATATGCAGCGACACTATAAAATTTCTTTTCATGTTCCTGAAGCTACTAATTTGAATAGAAACACAAGTTTCAATGTTGACATTTTTTCAACCATTTAGCTCCTGTTTTCGAAAAATATAATTTCAATGCAAATGACACTTGGAACATTGATGAAACTGGGGTGGGAACAATACACAAGTAATAGGTGAAGCTGCTAATGACAAAGAAGGCAACATTTCTGTTTCTGTTGTAGAAGATGGATTATCCACGTAGAAGATCCATTATCCATCAGCGGTTAGTCCTATGGAAATCAGACCTCTTTATAAAGCAGGACCTCGAGGAATAACCGTAAGAGAACATAGACTTTGAAATCTGTCTTTTTATCTAGCACTCTTTTTAAAGAAGGAAATCGATTAAAGCAACAAGAAAGAAAAGGAAAAGATCTATTTCAAAAAAAGAAGGAAAAACAAAATAGAAACTTGCCAAAAGCTATGTTTCTAAGCAAAAATATGTGGAAAAAAGACAAAAGATATATCCGAGAGCTCCGAAAATGAGGAAGGGTGCATATGCCATATTTGTTTAGAACCATTTCAAACATAGGATGGAAATAACTGGGTACAGTGTATAACTTGTCAGAAATAAGCTCATGTAAACTGTACTAAAAATGCAGTACATTATGTTTATATTCACTGCCATTCTTATGTTGAAAACAATTAAAATGAAATAAACGTTAGCGGTATTGTAGAGAAGTTTGTTAAATTTGAATATAATATTCTAATTTATTTTACGTGTGTCACAATGTGCCCCTTAGAGGAGCAGATTGTGACAAAGTGCACTGCTGCATAAAATTGTTTATATATCATTAAAACATTGTTTTTTAAAGATAATTATACGGAAATTTGTACAAAGAGACTATTTGTTCCATTTATTATAAGTTTTAAATTATGGTCCAAACACCTTCAAAAATTAAATAAATTAAAATTGTCACAACTAGGCTCGGTCTTCCCTACCAGCTGCTATCTATCGTCGCCGAAAGTACGTTTTTTGACATATTCTTAATTTTTCGGCTTCCTAATGGTAGAATGGAAATATTAATTTTAAAATAATAAAGAATACGAAATTCTCTTCGAAAATTGCAATTTAAAAAAAAATTGGAGTCGTTTTTAAGAAAATGGCATTTAAGCGCTACTAAAAATGTGAAATTTGAAGCTCTTTTTCACAGAATATTTTTGACTTTTCAAAAAACGTCATTTAAAGTAATTTGAAGCACTTTAACTTACAAATACAATAGTGTTTACAAATTGCTGTAAATGTGCATATTAACGGTGTGAGAGATCTTTCAAAAAAGTACATTTATGTAATTTTTGAAAAAATACCTCAAATTGAACTTTACGTCATATTAAAGAGTGCAATTAGCTCTATCAGATAGAAAAGTTTGAAGAAAAAAATTTGGAGCCACTTTTGAGAAAATGGCGTTTGAGCGTTTCTGAAAATGCGGAATTTTGAGCTAGGTTTCACAGAAAACGGTTGAGTTTTCGACAAACATTACTTTTCATTATTTAAAGAACATGAATTCATTAATATAATGTGAACAAATCGCCGCTAATATAAATATTAACGACGTGAGAGATACGTAAGAAAATAAATTTTTGTAATTTATAAAAAAAAAGAATAGAGCTATATGGCGTATATGTCATCTCATAGAGTCCATTTAGCACTATCTCTACCAAGAGTTTAAAGAAAAAAATTCAACTCTATTGAATTGAACTATTGCGCGAAAACTGCTGAAATTTTCAAAAAATGTACATGACCTTAAAGAAAGGACTTACTATGGATAACAAATTTTATTTGAAGGAAAAATCTCTTTCTGCAATTTTGTAGTTGTAGGAAGACGCCGAATAAAATTCAAACATGCAATTTTCGAAATTTGAGTTTTACCGTGAAAATCGGACTCATGCCACCTTAATAAGTATATTTTACTCTATTCTTACAAGAAATTTAAAGAAAAAATTGAAGCCATTTTTGAGAAAATTTTGAAAATGTCCGAGGAGCTTCATACAATGTACCCCCAAAAATTAATGAATATTTTTCAAAATCTCAGAGCTTTGACTCAGGTCAGATGGACAGGAATTTCTTCAATTTGGAAAAAATCATACGCATTGTCTAGGCGCTAGTGTTGTTCACAGACACCGGACAGACGGACAGACAGACGGACGGACGTTTTGCTTTCAATTGGTTGGGGCCAGAGGCCCTCGGGTTTGGCAGTTGCCCTCAAGGAAAAAACATCTACTTAACGGCCTTGATACATAAATAAATATTACTTACCTATATTTCGCGCCAAATTACACAAAAACTACTCATATATTTGAAAAATTGAACACCAATTTATTAAAAGATGTCTTTAAGGAACATATTTCATTAAGAAAAATCTCGATCTTCAATATTTTAGATGTACGAAGGCGCCACCAAAAATTGCACTTTTGCAGTTTTCAAATAATTTGAAATTTAAAAGAAAATGAAATCTTCGCCATTCTCATCTAGCGTCGTTTACGCTATCCAAGAGTAATGTTTAATCAAAAAAGTTTGTGCCATTTTTGAGAAAATTTTGTAAATGATTTTGAGACTTCATGTAAAGTACCCTCAAAAATCCTAATAATCATTTGACACCTCCAAGTCTCGAGTTCATTCAGATCATTCGGGGAATATCAGTTGTGAAGAAAATCGGTTAAACAATTTTGACGCTAGCATTGACCACGGAGGGACGACGGTCGGACAGACAGACGTTTTGCCAGGTCAATCGATTTTTCGGTATCAAGTATTCTGACTACACCAAGTGTTAAAGAGGATTTTTTTCTATAAGTAGCAACATCCTTTTTCCACTTTTTCGTTATCAGGGCCTTCTAATAAGAGTTTTTCTGCCGAAAATTCGCCGTTTTCCTGCGTACTATTACATAACTTTTCTTCTTAAGAAATACCTTCGTAAGGGCGAGAAAGTAAAATGAAACAAATGCAATGCAGCTCTCGTGCGCCCCTACCCGTGACGACGAGACGCGCCGTCTGGTAGAGGCGCTCGTCGTCCCAGTCGGGGTGCTCGTACTTGAGGATGTCGCAGACTCGGTTGTGCTCGCGCATCCACAGTGTTGCCACCACGAACAGGAAGGGCGTCATGCTGAAGACGGGGTGGCCCATGGCCCACATGGGCTTCACCTCGCGGTCCTGGCGCAGCAGCGTGCCCGCCATGATCTCGTCTAGCGTGTCTCCCTACGAGGCACAATAGCAAATTCTATTAGTGCTGCTACAGAATGGCACAGCCTTTCCCGCATTAGTGTCCTATTTCCTTTGGTCTCGGCTAACTATTCGGACTGGCCAGCTGCCATCTATCACCGCACAAGGTAATTTAAGAACAGTAAAACCTCGTTCCAAATGGACATTTTCTTTGAAAAAGTTGGAGCTGTTTTTACGAAAATGGCGTTTAAACGCTACTAAAAATGCGAAAATTGAAGCTCTTTTTCACAGAAAATGTTTGGGTTTTGAAAAAACTCCATTATAAGTCATTTGATAGACATTAACACACAAATACAATAGTGTTTACAAATTGCTGGAAATGTACATATTAACGGCGTGAGAGATCTTAAAAACAAACAAAAAACATACAAACATTTGTGTAATTGTTTTTAAATACCCCAAAAAGAACTTTACTTCGTATTACAGAGTGCAATTTACACTATCCGTTCGAAAAGTTTGAAAAAAATTGGAGCACTTAATGAGAAAATGGCGTTTGAGCGTTTCTGAAAATGGGGAATTTTGAGCTAGTTTTTATAAAAAACAGTTGAATTTTGGAGAAAGGTTATAACATTATTTAAAGCACATGTACTCATAAATGTAATAATGTGAGCAAATCGCTGCTAATGTAAATATTAACGACACGAGAGACAAGTAAAAAAAATAAATGATTGTAATTTTTGAATAAACAAAAGAATAGAGCAATTTGGCGTCATCTCATAGAGCACATTACGTACATTACGCAGTATCCTTATCAAAAAGTTTAAAGAAAAATTTGGAGCCGTTTTTGAGAAAATCTTGTTTTTTTTAAATTGCACATATTGCATGCAATATGACGCGGAAACTACTAAATTAAAAAAAAATGTACATGACCTTAATGTACATGACCTTAAGAACTTACTACGGAGAACAAATGACTTACTTACTATGAGCCTTCGATACCATTTACGGAGAACAAAGTTTATTTGAAGGAGGAAGTCGCCGAAAAAATTCATCCTTTTGCAATTTTCGAAAATTGAGAGTTAATAGTGAAAATCGGACTTAAGTGTATTTTATTATATTCTTTCAAAATATTTAAAAATATTTGGAGTCGTTTTTGACAAAATTTTGAAAATGTCGAGGGGAGGGGGCTTTATGTAAAGTACCTCAACATTTTTAAGAAAGTTTTTTAAAATCGCAGCGCCTCGAGTCGAGCGAGTTGGTTGTGGAATATCCATTTTGGAAAAAATCTTACGTATGGTTTAGGCGCTAGTCGTGTTCACAGACAGACGGATGGACGTTTTGAATAAAACATTTTTTTCGGTATCAGGGGAGCCCAAAACATGTATTTCCGTTGAAATCTGGAAATCATTTATCCGTAGCATTACATAACTTTCCCTACACTACGTATATTTCTTCGTATATACGTATGTATACTGAAAAATAAAAGATGTTTTTTTACCCACTATGTAGAAAATTAAACGAAATTTACATATTGTGGAAACCTTTAATACTTCAACATTAATAAAAAATCCTAGAGATGACTGATTCATAAGTGTTTTGTGGCGTGCCAGCTGCTAATGTCATTAATAACCTTATAATTGGTCTCTCCAGATGTATGGTAGCGAAGTGCTTGTAAATAAGTGTGTAAGGAAAGGGTGGATTTAGGAAGGGATGAGTGTAGGACAAGGAAGAGGAAGGAAAGACCCCGCGCGGTCCGTAGCCCGATTGTTACGGCTTCGACTTTCTCCTGGCATTGATCGGAGAATCCACGGAAAACTACCAAGCAGCAGCTTAATTCGATTAGAATTTTCCTGCAGACAGCAGCTTAATTCGATCTGGCTATGTAGCTAGAGTCGAATATCCTGCTCTAGTCGTTCTTGAACCCTAGGAGTTCTAGAGTTAAAGTAATTTATTCACCCCTGTCCCTGTGTATGTGCAGTTCTGTCGCTCACGGTTAGAGCACTTCAGTGCACCAATCGAGACATATGAAGATGAGGTCTGAGGTGTCATTCGACGCGTCTCGGTCTCCTGATGGAGAAGTGATCATTTGTTTTCGGATCCGGCCAGGAGATTCATAAAAATTTCCCAAGTCGTGTTTTTGCATGTTTTGGCGCTGCAATCTAGGTGAAAATGTCGGGAATTAAACCAACGCCTCCTAAATACATCTATGTAGGTGGCGTTGATTAACTTCCAGTTCCCCAAGGAGCGCAATACGCAATAATTTTCTTTCACGACATTGGCAACACTGGTGTTGTTATCTTTAAGTGAACAAATAAAGGTAATCTGAAGAAGTGAAACGCGTGGCATATTTCATTTTAATTTTTATCCATAGGCCTATTACCATATTTAAAAAAAATAAATTTGCAAAAACCTACGAACAGTATTGTCTTGGAACGTATTAAATTTCAAGAATTTCATGTGAATACGAAGAAAACAAAACTATGAGTAATGTTAAAGACTGTGTAAACGTACTTACGTTCGACTTCTCACTTTCACCTTCCTAAGTGTACAAATATCGATTTCAAATGAACGTCACCTAGAACTTATTCTTATTGAACTTGAACCTTACACACACATACAGAACAGTCACCTTTTAATGTTTATATAGATTCAGATACAAACCTATTAATAGAGCAATTGCAGAAGTAAAAGTGAACACAAATTAGAGTAAGTTTGTAGAGTTTTAAACCCTTCAAAAATTAGGGGACAAAAATATGGACGGTTAAGCAAATTCGAGGAAGAATCGTTGCAGAAAATTTTGCGACAGAATTTTCAGAACTACCGTAATTGAGAATGGTCTTATATTAGGATTAGAGAATAACCCAGAAGAAAAGCTTACAGGTGATTTTTTATGTATTATTGTTCATATTAGCAAAAATTGTAAAAATGAGCCTTACTAAACTTTAATTATTTGCGTCATCAAATTCTTCAAGTACTTTTTAAGGCGATTATAATTTTTAAATTGCAATATTACCAATTCATGGGAGACCATCTCGCGCCATATGGAGGTAACATGCAATTCTATTGGGTGTTGAAATGTTTGAAGGGGAGTATCAGCCACTACGATCCATTGGTAAGTCCAACGCCAGATACCGCTGGAACATATTTGAACAAAGCTACGCACGAAATAAATGAAGTATGAAATTAATTTTCAACACATGCAAACACTTTTAAAACAGATTAAAGTATCGAAGACGCCTCATTCAACTAGTACATTAGTATTTGAGTAACTGCGGGTGGCCGTCCGACCGTGAGTCCATGCGTATGTCACTCACGGTTAGACCACCTCCAGTCCACCAACTGAGGTGCCATTCGACGCGTCTCGGTCTGCGGTGGGGAACTGATGATTTGATTGAGGATTAGTCTAGAAGAGGGATGTCCAACTCGCAAGGCCGCGAGGGCTATGATTAACACCTTTAATATGGTTGAGGGCCATATTTTCATTCCTCGGCCGATCCACACGTCACTTCCCCGTATTGTTGATCTCGGCAGTTGGCCCGGCTGCCCTCAAAAGGGTGGGGGAGAGATGTAACCGTGCGTGATGTCAGGCTGTGCCATGCATAACGAAGTGCAAATTGGGATTAATCGGGATGATTTCGAATTTCTGGATTTACCAAAAAAAATCTTAAATCTAAACTTAACCTATTTTACATTAAGGGGGTGTTGACCTCGACAGGGCGCGGGCGCCAAGGGCCTAATGAGTGGACTACATGGATGCAAGGGACTTTCACTTTTGACTAATAATAATCTTTCGCGGGCCACAATGATGGCCATAATAATCTTTCGCGGGGCTCATGCGGCTCGCCCTCCGGCAGTTGGACAACCCTGGTCTAGAAGATTCTAAGAAATTTACAAAAACTTGATTTTGCGCTGCGATCTAGCGTTGGCTCAGCAAAGCACGTTCCCCGCCAGGAGGCCAAGCCCACGCAGATCGCCTCCATAGACGCTACATCCAGCTGTGACACCAATGAGACAGTGAATGACACGTCGTTATCGATGTATTGCTGGGATGCTGCTCTTTACAGAATGCGGTTTAGGGCTTGGACCAATCGGAAGAAAAATGTTCGCCAGGTTGCCACCCCGTAAGATAATAATCGTTTTATAACATAATTTTGTTTTGTGAAGCCTACACGTTAGAGCTGATGGGATACTCCCCTTTCGTAGGACAATTTCGACTACAGTATTATATTATAATAAATATAAATCTATAAGAATGGAACGGTGTGTTGTAGGGTAGGAGCTTGCAGACGTTGACATTTTCTTTAATAAGCTGATAATACTCTGAGTGAATGTGCACTCTTCAGAAAAACACCCGGAAGCACTCGGATCTGATTTTCCAACACAGTATTGTGGGTATACTCAATTGAATTGGTCTCTTGACATTGTTGATCTTAATCAGGTTTAAACCGTACAGGAGGTTGTGAATGACTGTTCTACACTAAAACAGGCGAGTGGTAGAAAAAAATGTTGCCTTTGAATTAATTTTAGCCATACTTGGACTGGAGATACACGGGTCTACTCTTTGTGAAGGAAAACAAAAATACTTATTATGTACCGAGGAAATATATTTATGCTTGCACATGTATTAATAATGAATTTACCTTTGGATAGGACATTAACACGCCAGGACATTCTTCTAGTGTAGGAGGGACGTCCTCGCCATCCACAATAGACGTCTTCAGTTTGCCGTCTTTGAAGCTCCTCAGTGCGTTGCGTCGATTCTCCACTTGACCATATACATTGGACGTGTCCACCTAGAGATAATAATAGTTACACATTATTATTCTTCCAGGTAAGTTACATCGCGAGAGGTGGCTCAGTGCATGAACTGATGTCAATGCGGTGACTTTGACTGGGAAGTCTCAATCCCGACGGTTGCAGGATATTCGACATTAGCTTGTCAGCTAGGTCGAACTATGGACGAGAATTCTAGCGGCCTGCGGCTCTGATCAGTAGTTTTCTGTGGTTTCTCCGATGAACACCAGGCGAATGCCGGAGCCGTACCCTAACAAGCGCGCCACGGACCGCACGTCGATGTTTGCTTCCCCTACGTTGTCCTATCCTCATCCCTAACTTACACACACTTACGCTAACGTGCACTGGACTACCACACATGCCAGAAGAACAGTCGGGAGCTTAGAGCTGGGGCGGAGCCCTGCTGGTGGGAGATCCCTGCTTGGGAAAAACTCTGCTAGCCGACGGCAGGTCGGCGCCGGATCTTGTCATCCAGCGGGGAAAGATCATTACCACCTCCCGAAGAAAAAACATGCTCTACAATTACGGGACTAAAGACCTTAGCAGTTGACGCTCCCGGGATCACTAACAATCAAATAATCAATCCAGAAATTCGGCGAGAGGCGTTGTGAGCATAATGGACAGATGTCAAGTTTTTTCCAAGAAGTCTGTCGGTATGTTTATTTATTTATTTATTTACGTCAAAAAACAGTTAAAAACTGCGTATGACGAGCTATGGGGAGAAGTGAATTTTGTGCACACGGTATGGAACAAACTTTGCAAAACATGGAACATAAGGGTCTCAGGAGTTCAATTTTGTTAAATTTATTACTTTAATAAACATGAGAAGAAGGAATGTATTGGTTATTTTGTAGTGATATTTCAATTACACTGCCTTTTAGTAAAACGCTCTTAGCATTTGCCTGGATGACCGAGGAAAACCACGATCAGGATGTGATCTGAACCCGGGCTTCCCGTATTCGAAGTCACTTCGCACGCTATATGTCTACTACACCCAACCAAATAATAAATTGAATTGCGCAGCCATGCTACGAGCCGTCAGTGCCGCACTCACCCCCTCGTTGGTGCCGAACGTGACGCCCGCGCCGCGGGAGTAGTCCGTCTTGAAGAACTGGTGCGTGAAGTACTGCGCGTACGTCATGAAGTAGACGTTGGTGCCGTGCTCGCAGGGGATGAAGTGGCGGCGCCGGAAGATGCGCTCGTACACCTCCTCCACGTCCGGGAGCTTCTTGGGGCCTGCGCCACAGGGGGGAGGGTCTCTCTCTTCTCTGATCGGGAGGCCAGAGTGAGAGTTCGAGTCCCGATGGGGGGGTATTTTATACTCCCATTGTCCCATTGTCCCATTTCCCCATTTCTCCTATTGTCCCATTTATACTCCCACAGTCCCAACAGTGTTTCTTCAAAGTCGCGAGCTGCACAGAGAAGGGGACACTGTCTTCCAATTAGGAGCTTTGTTACGACTTGAATTTTTGGTTCTGGAGCTGACGATTGCATGACAATGTTCCCCTTTCCTTCCAACTCTTGACCTTGAAATATTACTATGTTTAAATAGGAGTATACGCACTAGCTACTCAGATAGGTCTCTGCACTGACTGGAGGAGAATTATGGCGACCGGCTGCTGTGATTGGTAGTTGTCAGTGGTTTCTCCGATCAACACCAGACGAATGCCGGAGCAATACCCTAGTCACGGACCATGAACTGTGCGCGAACTTTCTTTCCTCATCCTTGTCTCGGCCCGGTAATTCGCCGCTTAATTTATCGATAAATTCATGAAATTTATCGGTAAACTCAGAACATTTTGTGTTATTTCCCTTGCCAATCGATTGCTAATGAGTGAACACATCAGTAAGGTACAGGATTCAGTTTCCAGCGTCGATATTGGTTCACAATCTATGAAAAATAGCTCTCTCATCTTCCACTGCTGAGAACCTCATCACAAATGTCTCGCGTGAACATGCAAATTTCTCGCGTGAACATGGTAAAGCGTCTAATTTTATTAAGAAAAGTCTTTCAGTTATAAGTGTTGCAGTGTATTGTGACGCAGCTCGCGAGAGGTTAAATTGCAAAACTTAGATTTATAACGATAGGCCACAAGATGGATGACTGTTAATTCATTCATAGATGAAAATTCCTCAAAATTGGACGCCAACAACTGATTGATAACACTCGTTCGCCATTGGATTTACAGAGCACTTATATTCAACTATATAATAAATGTCCTCTGATTTCATAAGATAACTCTTTGAACTGCTCTTTGTGTTTCTAGGTTCTATGGTCTAGTGAATATCCCGGATTAACATCATCATTTGTGTACACACAAATTACAGAACACATGTAACAAACATTACTATTTTGATCTGAGGGACATCATGATCAGGTTTCGTCCAGATTTCCTGTGTTCATTAAGGAAATGGAGAGCTGGTCCCTTGCTTTGATTCTCACCACTACATGCAGATTTTCTACCTTGAAAATGTCAAAAACAAAGTTTTACAGTTTTTTGAAGTTTCGTCCATTAATAATGAATCAAAACTCGCATGTGTGTACGGAATGATGGATTTTCCCACTTTCTACAGTCCCAAGCCGTTTTCCTTACCATGAGTCCCCATCTCCGTTGGGCAATTGACGGGGATGGGGGGCAGGGCGCGTGCGTACATGGACCTATTGAAATACGTGTCCAATGTCGTGTAATCGCTGACGGTGGAATACGAGTTTGGCATTGGCACACGTTGTTCTCGAGCTACAACAAAACATTTTTTATTGATTAATTTCACTAAATAATCACATTGTAAGCACGCGCCTCACGAGGGCGCTTCAAATAGGTTTAACCGGAAAATGAATTTTGTATGGAATCAAAGAAATAACAGAAGTAGGAGGAGAAACAGGCCCAAATTTAGAGCACCTAAGAATACAGTTCACGACATATTTATGCACACTTCTGCAAGTATATCTTCAAGAATGTAATTAAATATTAGGCAACACGTTCGACTCCTAACATGTGATCATTTCACTCACATAAGTAGACGAACTTCATGGCCCGTCGGTGTAAGAACGGGATGATGTTGACGAACTTCCACAGCCAGGGGTAACGGCCCTGCATCTCGACGAGGGTGTCAGCCGAGGGCCACACCTTCTGCCACATCCACACCCCCCACGAGGGCTTCTCGCACACCTGGCCCGAGAAGCCCGTGCCGGTGCAGTCGCACTCGAAGCGCGCGCCGTGCCGCACGCACACGCCGCCGTGGAGGCACGGGAAGGCGCAGCACGGGTCGAAGCCCAGCCGCCCCACCTCGTCCGCCGCCGCCGCCTCCTCCGGGCCTACGCGTTTATTTACTTAGTTCATGCCTTTTATTTTGTGGGCAAGCCAGAAATTGCCCGCGCTTGACCTTCCCGGGCACCTGAATAGGACTAGGAACTACCAGCTCTACGGTTGCTCCAAGAAAAAGATATATTAAACACTTGGAGGTGAGAACCATTCCTCGAGCTTTCCTCAAAGAAGGATCGCTGGCGAGGTGAATTCGCACCAAAATTCTGGATTCGGACCTAAGTCCTAATCTTGCTCTCAATCAGCGAGCACATCCACCTCCCCATTTCACCCATTTGTCAAACAATTCGTGAGTTTTCTCGAGAAACGAAACTGGATTGGCGATTCCACCACAACTGGACCGAGATGGTCCTAGCGCCTCCCTCACAGAGGCCCAAACACTAACTGAAACGTCTAAAAAACGTACATTGCACATGCACTAAAACCTTTGGAAACGGTACCGGGAGAGGTGGCTCAGGGCACCAACTGATGTCACTTCAGTGCCTCTGACCGGAAGGTTCTAGGTTCGAGTCCCGACAGTGGCAAGATTTTCAACACTAACTAGATAGCTGGGTCGGGTTCAGCCGCTGTCCGGAGGAGAATTCTAGCGGCCGGCTGCTCTGATCGGTAGTTTTCCGTGGTTTCTCCAATAACCACCAGGCGAATGCCGGAGCAGTACCCTTACAAACGGGCCACGGACCGCGCTCGATCATTCCTTCCTACTCCTTGTCCTATCATCACCCCTTACTTACACACTTACGTGCAGTACACTAATACACGTGCCGGGAGACCGATCGGAATCTAGAGCTTGTTCCGGCTGGGGCGGTGCCCCGCTGGTGGGAGATACCTGATTGAGGAAAACCCGGCTTGCCGATGGTAGGTCGGCGCCGGATCCCACCACCCGGAAGAAAAATGCAATACACTTACGGGACTAATAACCTTGGCAGTTGATGTGCAGCTGACGAGTCTTGATCAATCAATCAAGTTTGGCTATGGCGGTTCTTCCATAATCGGTCGGCAGCTACAGGGCAACCGTGCAGTTTCCCTCTGTCCAACGTTCAACGTGATTCGACGTCGACAAGCGTTCGTTATTGATAACAATAATTTGTCCTGAAGCATGTTTGTACCAGATGCAAATTCCACCAATCATAAGACATCAACTGACTGCTGAAAGCTCCAAATTATTCTCGCTCACTCCCACCAACTCGCCAACTAGTTGGTATGCATTTCGGTGGAGAGTACGGAGAATTCTAAGGGGACAACTCCCCTATGCCTAGTGAGACAGGATCCGCTCTCAAGGATGTTTAATACGCGGTGCATCTATAATTACATTATTGTTGAACTAGCGGTCGGAATACCGAAATACCGAGACTTCATAAGCATGTAATCAAAATATGCAGTGTACACGATTCCTTAAGTGATTAGAGAACACAACATTATTGAGTCAAATCCCCTCTCTTTTCGTCTCTGATGATCCTCTTTCTTGTTGTTCTCCTTTCTTGATATCCATTTTATTTCCATTCTTTCTTCTTATTCTTCTCTTCATCCTCTCCTCTCTTTTTTCTTTCTCTTCCATTTTCTTCTTTCTTTTCTCTCTTTCTCTTCTCGTCCTTTTCTCTTTTTCTTTTTCGCCTTTCTTTCTTGTTCTTGCATTTTTCTTTTCCTCCATTTTCTTCTTTTTCGCGCAGTGTTCCAACTAATATTAATCTCGCATGACAATCGCATGGGTCGCTGCAACATGGAACATGCAATTATAAACGTCAAGCGGGTTGCCTAGAAACAATGGACAGACGACACGGTGCTTAGCTAAATTTATTTACCGATATGACAGTAAGTCATTTCGTGTGTTGCAACATTGTTGCAAGAAAATAACAAACATTTCCTAGATGAAAAGTGCTGTTATTAGACGCCGAAGCAGAGAGATCATGGAAGAAAACCCGGAAGATCGCGTTGGGTTTCTTGAATTAGTCCCCTGGATACATAGACAGAAATTTATCGTGTTCCAATAATTGATTGATTGATGTTTCCAGGCATGTCAATTGTTATGTTCGTTGGTTCCGTTAGTGTAGTGAATGTTTTATCCTGGGAAGGGACGGTGTTCCTTCGCAAGTGGATGGCGGGATCCGGCACCATTCTACAGGTAGTCTCGCGCTGGGAATTTCCTCGCCCAGTTATCAGACAGCATAGATATGTTGGATGAAACCTTTGCATCTGCGATCAGTCCTTATGAGCATGTCATTATAATGGGTGACTTTAATAATAATTTATTAAAAGCCTCCTCCTCTGCAGAGCAATTTAAACGTTTTTTCCACAGCATGTACCTCGAAATATTACCTTTAGCGCCAGCACACCGTTCAAAGAGCACGGAAACTTGGATCGATCATATTATAGTGTCTAATATAAACAAGGTTCGAAATCACGGTCAATTTCCAGTTCCTGGGATTTCTAAATACGATCTAATTTATCTTGTTTACAACCAGAAGTGCCCTAAGTACTCATCTCACATAATCGAATACCGCGATTTTTCAAAATTCGATAAACAAGCATTTAATATAGATGGATTGACACTTCCTTGGTACCTTGTGCACGAAGAAGAATCACTGAACGCTAAAGTTGCGATTTTCACTAACTTAGTTACACAGCTCTATGATCGGCACGCGCCTGTAAAAATATCGCGCGTAACTCGTCCACCTGCACCATGGTTAACCGATGAAAATCGAAATTTAATGAAAGATAGAGATGCAGTGCATGCTATTTTCCGGAAAACTGAATGCGAACTACTTAAAAAACAATACAAAATGCTCAGAAATTTAGTCACGCAGAAATGTCGCAACGATAAAATTAAATACTACCACACCACCTTCGGCAGAACCTGCAACTCGAAAACGATTTGGAAAAGTCTGAAATATCTAGGAATTGGCAAATCTCATCCCCAAATTGATATATATATATCCCCTTAGAATCACTAAATCATAGTTTTATAAATAACGTTCCTTCATTTCACAGTAACTTGAAAAGGCAATCTCTCGCGTTTCTCCAAAACTCAGAAACAAAATACAAAGACGAATTTTTCTTTTCGTCCGTTGAACATGAGGATGTAATCAAGATCGTTCAAAGTCTCAAATCAAATGCTTCAGGTTCCGATCGTATCAATGCCAAACTTCTAAAAAATAGCCTAGACTTACCCAATCATCATCGAAATAATAAATTTCTCACTAATGAGCGGACCATTCCCTTTATCCTGGAAGACTGCGCTCGTGCATCCTATTACCAAAACAGCATCAAACAAAACCACTATTGAATACCGCCCAATTAGCATACTCCCAACTATCTCTAAAGTACTCGAAAAAGTCGTCCGGAAGCAAACTGAACAGTATCTTAAAAAATCACTTTTAAATTATCAGCAATCAGGTTTCCGTTCCGGCAGAAATACTGGAACCGCGCTACTAAACGTTATTGAAGATGCCAGAAAAGCAATAGATAACAGTAATATAACTATTTTGATTCTTCTGGATTTCAGCAAAGCGTTCAATTCCGTAGATCACGACATCTTGCTCGCAAAACTAATAATCATGGGATTTGCACAGCACACACGTACATGGTTTCTCAATTACGTAACGTCAAGAACCCAGAGTGGTATCCGGTAGCCGCAGCTCAAGTGACTTGATACTTAACCGTGGAGTTGCTCAAGGCACTGTGTTAGGGCCACTGGCCTTCTTAATCTATGTAAATGACGTAGGTAATGCGCTTAAATATTGCAGTCATCAGATGTATGCAAATGATCTTCAGATATAACCTACGCGGTCACCCTCTCACCTCTTCTCACTCGCACAAAAAATTAATGAAGATTTGATAACATTGCACTACTGGACAGCGTATCTAGACTTACAGTTAAACCCAAATAAGTCACAGTGCATGATTATCAGTTCGAAAAGCACTATGAATAAAATCTCATCTGTTTCTCTGCCTAAAATTTATATTAATGACACCGTTATACCTTGGTGTTCAGAAGTCAAGAACCTTATCGACAACACTCTCAGCTGGAACTCTCATATAGATTCAACCTGCCGTAAAGTTTTTGCCTCAATACATTCCCTGAAACGCCTACGAACACTTTTACCAGTTAGCACACGTGAGACTCTCATCAAATCTCTTATTATGCCCCATTTCGACTATTGTGACTTTCTTCTGACCAACATGACATTTAAATTACGTCAATTTCAAGTAAACTTCAAGTAACCCAGAACGCATTCGTACGGTTTATTTTTGATATAAGGAAATGCGACTATGTATCAGATTTTTTCGACAATCTTCAAATGCTTACTCTAGACAAAAGACGGTTATTTTATTCTCTACTTCTTCTTTATAAAATTTTAAACGGTACACATGTAACACGCCTTATACGTAACTTCAATCCTCTGAAATTAAATCGAGCTCGTGATTCAGCTCTGCGTTGTGTACCACGTCACAACACTACTTCGTTCAGTAGATCATTTACCATTACAGCTATCCGAGCCTGGAATAAACTACCAGCAAGTCTAAAACATTCAAATACTTTCCGTAAATTCAAAAATGAATTAACCACATGGGTAAGGAATAATGACATGCAGAATAGCTGTTAACATCTCCTTCAATCAGACTTTTCCCACTTCCAAGCACCCGGTCACCGCACCCTCTAAATGCTGTACTTTTCTCACTCTCTAAATTCAAAATTCCATCCCATACCTCATGACTCTCCTCATTTTCCTTTCTGTATCACACCCTCTAAATTATTTAATACAATAATATGATTTTCGGTGTATCTTAATGGAATTGTTTAAATAAAATATACATAAAGTGACTAGCGATGTTCCACATAAAAGTACTTATACTCGTAGCTATCTTAGTATCATCATTATAATCTTTATTGCAAAATATTGGTATAAATACAATTTGATGTTAGGATCTTATTTTACTTTTATATTGTTCCTGAATACTGTCAATATTGTATTTTAAATTATTGTTACTATTAACCTATAATATATAGTATTCCTCTGGTGTTAAAAATGATTTTATACTCATGTAAAGTGCTCATGTAAACCGAATGTATCTTGATGTAACGTCTCTGGAATAACTTCCCGTCTTCCGCCTACTTTTTCTTCCTCCTTTTCTTCGCTTCTTCTCCCTCCTCTTTCTCTCACAAATTTCCCCATTTTTTCTTTATGACTCCCCCTTCCGAACATCTTTCTCTTCTCCGTCACTACTGTGTATATCATATTCTGCTCTATTAATGTTCGGCCCTAAGCCGCCATCCTGATTGAGATTTTTCTGGGTTTACTCAATCGCTTAAGGCGTATGCCGGGGTGGTCCCTAGATTTGCTCTCTCAGACGTAAATGTACAGCTGGCCCTCCTCCTCTTAAAATATTACTACTCTGTATTAATGAAGATTGAGTGGTTAGGCGGACGAGCAGGCCCTAAGGCCTGAGCCTCGCCATTAATAGACATTATTATTATTATTATTATTATTCCATTACATCACGACTAAAGATCTTATGAGTCGGCTGAATATAAAATCTACTCCAGGTTGCAACCAGCTACCTAAGGAGCAGATTCGGTGACTATCAGTGCCTCTACAATACTTTACGCAAAATGTGGGCTGTTCCAAATAAAGCAATTTCTTGCACTTCCCAGTCTTTTGAATTACCTGGGAGTTTAGACAAGTTCTTACTCAAATTTTGCGGAACAAATCCCAGAGCTCCGATAACTATCGGGACGACCTGTGCTTTTACGCCCCACATTCGGCTGATCTCGATTTCCAAACTCTTGTATTTAAGACGTTTCTCTGCCTCCTTGGTAACGACGTTTTGATCGCAAGGTACAGCAACATCGATAAGTAAACACGATTTTTTGGCCAAATCCCGGATAACTATATCCGGTTTGTTTGCCGCTATCGTGCGATCAGTTTGAATTTGTTGGTCGTACAATATCGTACACAATCCAACAGACGTCACCGGTTTCGGTGAGTGTTCGTACCACTTGGGGCATGTGTTTGGAACTTCGAGGGCGGTACAGATCTGCCAGTGGAGGTAGCTACACACCCTGTCATGTCTTTTAAGGTATTCGGTCTTTGCTAGGATTGGACAAGCTGAGACAATATGATCAATGGTTTCTACTTGCTCCAGGCAAATGCGGCATTTGTCATCTTGGGAAATTTTGAGAACCGCTTTATCATAATGTCGTGTTCTCAAGGCCTGATCTTGGGCAGCTATTACAAGTGCTTCCGATTCTGGCTTCATCCTTCCCCTTTTAAGCCACATAAATGATTGATCTTTATTGATCTGCACCTTGTCCATTCTTTTTAGGTATTGACCGTGGAGTGGTTTGTCTCTCCACGATTTCTTTAACATTTTTTGTGTCTCACACTTCATGTTTAGCAGCATCAGAAGTTCAGTGTCTGTGTTATTCGACGTGTCTTGCCTAGTTTTCTTCGAAATGTTTCTTGCTACACTAACAATGCCTCTGTTTCCCATTCTTCGGTCAGATTTCATGACCTGCCTCATTAGAGGGTCGTCTTGATGGCTGACTACATACTTACCCAACCCGACTATTGCGTTGTGCCAGGAGGCCTCAATTTGTCTGAGGCCTCTTCCTCCTTCCTTACGTGCCACATAAAGTCTATGTATATCAGCTCGAGGGTGGGAAACATGATGCATTGTCAGCAGTTTTCTGGTTTTTCGATCCATGGTGCGAATTTCTTGCTCAGTCCAGTCCACTAGTCCAAAACTGTATTCGGCTACAGGTACCGCCAAACTACCTATTGCAGATATTTTATTCCTGGAATTCAGAGCGGACTGCAGCACCAGTCTCACTCTTCTATAATACTCCCTACGAATTCTCTCTTTCATTCTGTCATTCGAGATGGTTTCACATTCTTCAATGCCCAGGTATTTGTAAGTTTTACCTGGCTCAAGATCTTGAATCACAGTGTGCGTATCAATTTCAATGTTCTCAGACGTTGTGAGTTCCCCTCTTTTTAAATTGATTTTTGCACACTTGTCAAGACCAAACTTCATGCAGATGTCATTGCTAAAGTCATTCACGACAGACAGCATTTGGGAGAGAATCGCTTCATTCTTGGCAAACACTTTCAGATCATCCATGTAAAACAAATGTGATACTGGCCTTTCATCACCATGGAGCTTAAAACCAAAGTCAGCTTGCGACAACTGTCTCGATAGTGGGATCAAACTAATGCAAAACAGCAGAGGGGATAGTGAATCTCCTTGAAAAATACCCCTGTTAATCTGAATACTTCTTGTTTCTACTGCTTCCTTTCCGCTGTGGATTAGTAACCTGGTACTCCACGACTTCATACTAGCCTTGCAAAACTCAACAAGTCTAGGATGAAATCGATAGATCTCCAGGGTCTTCAAAATCCAATCGTGTGGTACACTATCAAAGGCCTTTTGGTAGTCAATCCAAGCCATGCTCAAATTACGTTTGCGTTTCTTTACATCATTCAAGATGACTTTATTCAGTAGCAAGATTTCCTTACACCCATAAGAGCCTTTACGACATCCTTTTTGTTCAGCTGGCATTAGATGATTCTTATCTAGATGTCTATACATTTTGTCAGCTATAGCTGAAGTTATAACTTTGTACAGTACTGGCAGACAAGTAATTGGCCTGTAGTTCTTCGCCAAAGAGCTGTCTCCCGCTTTGGGTAGCAAATACGTGATGCCGCGTGTGAGCCATTCCGGGATTTCCTTTGGGTTTTCTAAAATGTTATTAACAGCCTTTGCTAGATGAGAATGTATTGCTGTTAATTTCTTAATCCAATAAATCTGGATCTTATCAATCCCGGGGGACTTCCAGTTTCCCATGTTCTTAATTGCTTGGAAGAGGTCCTCTTCCGAGAATGGTGAACATCTTCCACTGTTTCTACAAGTTCATCGGCAGCATCAACTTCAGATTGAAGCCAAGATGCGTCTTTGTTGTAGGATCTGCTCTCTTCCCAGATTCCTGCCCAAAATGCTTCGACGTCATCTTTTGAAGGAGTAACAGCTTTGCCATTCGGTTTTTGAGTCAAATTGCGATAGAATCTCTTCGCGTCTGTTTCAAACAACCGGTTCTGTACACGGAAATCTATTCTACGTTTGTACCTTCTTATTCGTTGAGCCCATGCTTGAATTTTCTCTTTTAGCTTCTCAACTACCATTAGCCTGCTGGTGTCATTTTCAATTTGGTATTTTGTTCAACATAGAATATTTTTCGTTGAACTTTAGAGGTGTGCGTTGATTTAGAAGATGCCTCAGCTAAGAATGATATTTCACGCCGGGTGTCGGCTATCCGTTTCATAATTCTGTTCATCCATGGGGGTACAGAGCTGTTTACTCTGTTTTGCTGTCGGCCGTCGGTGTTCTTGGCTGGCCCCAAATTATCTGAGATACTAGATATCCAGTTGCATATATGATGTGATTGATTTCAGTAATATCTAGATCTCTGCCTGGGGTCTCCACCACCTCATTTAAGACAGAATTAACTGTTTCTATCACTCTTTTAGCTTTGGCATTTTCGTATATTCTCCTCAACAGTTCGCGAGATTCAAACGGAAGTTGACTAACTCTTTCTATTTCGCGCCGAAGGAGATTTTCGCATCATGTCCTTATCGTGTAATTCATTGCCAGATGAGTTTTCACCACTGACGTGTGTTTCACTGGAAAAGCGATGAACCTTCCACGGGATCATCATTTTCAAGTTCTACATGTTCGTCATGTGGATTGTTCGAGCGAAGTACATATTCCGCATTTCAGCAAGTATCGTCGTGACTGGCAAGCTTCTTTGAGTCTAGG